>CM056059.1:169959074-170484310 GCA_029574335.1 Rana kukunoris | reverse complement strand
CGTTCCTATGATGATGCACAGATGATTGACGTGCGCGTACAGCGCGTGACTCTTCGAAAACAGCCGACGTGAGACTCGGCTGTTTTACTGGCGCTATACGGTGCCTAGCGCCTGCAGTGTAGAGCTGACTGCGCAGGCGCCGTAAAAAGCCAAGTCCACTTCGGGTATTTTCGAAGGCGTGACGCGCTGTACGCACACGTCAATCATCTATGCGGTTTTAGGAACGCCTATTCCCCGGGGCAGAGAGAACCTGGAAGACTGGTTAAAACTACGATAATACGGTAAGTACAGCGGGGGGTAAAAAAAACACCAGCATACTCCTTCGAAAACAGCCGACTCCTTCGAAAAACAGCCGACGTGAGACTCGGCTGTTTACGGTGCCTCGCCTGCAGTGTAGAGCTGACTGCGCAGGCGCCGTAAAAAGCCAAGTCCCACTTCGGGTATTTTCGGAAGGCGTGACGCGCTGTACGCACACGTCAATCATCTATGCCTGGTTTTAGGAACGCCTATTCCCCGGGGCAGAGAGAACCTGGAAGACTGGTTAAAACTACGATAATACGGTAAGTACAGCGGGGGAAAAAAAACACCAGCATACTGCAGATATCAGCAGTATGCTGGATCTAATGATATATATTTTGTATAGGGTGAACCCCTGCTTTAAATCAAACTTAGTAGATTGAAACCCTAGCTGAATGACATTTCCTTTCCTTAAGCCCTCTTTGTATCATAATTAACTGGAATGTTTTTTTCTTCATAAAATTCTGTTTCACATTTGCTCCTTGTATTAGCTGCACATCATTGCTCTTCACTGGCTTTCTGATACAACAGTGGGGACTGTACCTTTGCAATGTATATTGGTACAGTTGTATACAGTGTCCACCAGGGGAGCATGGAACAAGTGGAAAAGCAGGAGTGACAGGATCACCAGGTATTATTTTAACGTAAGCTGCAGGTTTAAAAGAGATTATAAAAAAAATAATCACTTTCCCAATCAACATTGATAATTTTTAATCCTCATTCTGTTAGCATTAACAAATAGATAGGAAAGTATCGTATTTACTTGTTTAAAAACTTTTTTTTTCTTACACTTCTTAATGTTTTCCTGGTTTATTGCCTAGGCAAATGATGTCAACATCCCAGGAGTCTTCAGGAAGGGAAAAGAGGAGGAGGGGTTTTCTCAGCTAAAACGGTAGTAAACCGCTGGAGAAAAATAAAATAAACCTGCAAGACATTGGCATAATGTGCTAGTATGTATCGCATACTAGCACATTATGAAATACCCGAGAACCAAGCCCCCGCAGCGGCGCCCGGTCACCGCTAAGGGGGCCGAGATGTTCGCCTGGCATTTTTTTCCGGGTTCACTGTTAGTGGCCGGAGCAGCGATGACGTCACTACCGCACATGCGTGCAGGAGCCTTAGATTACGGCAAGATGCGCTGGACCTTCACAGCGCATGAGCCACTGACAGCAGCGACTGCATGCAAGGTGATTATCTCCTAAACGGTGTATGTTTAGGAGATATTCAGATATTCATTTTACCTACAGGTTTACATACAACCACTATATACAACCACTACACTCTCCTGCATGCATGGATGCTTGAGCTAAGGGCAGATGGATTCCAGGAAGTAAATGCTACATGAATCATCTGACCACGGGCAGAAATGCTAGGGGGGTTATTTCTCAACAAAATAAACTATGGAGACATAGATGAACGAAAGGGGTTATTTTGAATATTAAAAATTAATTATTACAAATTATTCTGACAAATATATATATTTTTTAAAGTCAGCAGCTACAAATATTGCAGCTGCTGACTTTTAAAATAAGGACACTTACCTGTCCAGGGTGCCTATGATTTTGGCACCCAAAGCAGATCTGACCCTCGGCTCTCGGGTGGAGGAGCTGCCATCTTCGGTAAGGTAATCGGGAAGTGAAGCCTTGTGGCTGGTTGCCTACTGCGAATGCGCGACTCGTGCTGAACGATCCCACTGGACAGTGGGGGGGTACGAAGAAGATCCGGAAGTGGCAGTGTGCCTCGCAGAAGACAGCGGGGGGGGGGGGGAGGTGCCGGAAGTGCCATAGATAGCCAAGGGTGGCTCGGCTATCTATGCCCGGAAGTGGGAGCAAAATACCTGTATCTGCTGTACCCTCCCCCTAAAAGGTGCTAAGTGTGACACCAGAGGGGGGGAAGATTCTGAAAATCGGAAGTTCAATTTTTGGGTGAAACTCTGCTTTAAATAGTGTATTGGTTTGTGGTGCTCAGTGTAATTCCACTTTAAGCCCTGGTTCACATTGGGCTGCGGGAGTGAAATCGTGCGATTTCAGCTGAAATCGTGCGATTTCACTCCCTCTGGCAGTCCCGATTTCGGCGCGATTTAGGAGACATCTGTGCAGGTTTCTGCACAGATGACAATGTAAATCGCGTCCTGATTTAGCAAAAAGTAGTACAGGAACTACTTTTTGAAATCGGTGCAGCGCCCCAGATGCGGCGTCACACCGATTAGGATGGTGTCATTGCTGGCAATTGCCACCGATTTAAGATGCGATTTCACATGTGAAATCGCATCTCAAATCGAACTAAATCGTACCCAGTGTGAACCTGGGCTTAATGACATTAAGATGTCTGAGCCTATGGGCCCTTTCACACACGGAGCGGTCCGTTTTTTCGGTCCGCTCCGTGTGTCCGCCGGCTCAGCGGGGGGTCTCCGCTGAGCTGTCGGGCGGACAAGGCGGTCCCCGCACACTGTGCGGGGACCGCCCTGTCTCTCCTCCGCTATCCCCTATGGGGGTCGGATGGAAACGGACCGTCTGTACGTTTGCACCTGATCTGTTCGGCCAGACGGAAGAAAAATAGGACATTCTTCCATCCGAAAAAACGGATGCGGATCTGGCGGACGTTAGCGGATGCATCATCCGCTAACGGATCCGCTCCCATAGGGAAGCATTGAGGTCCGTTAACGGACGTCCAAAAAACGGACGAACGGAACGGACGTGTGAAAGAGCCCTATGTGAGATTTTAGTGATTGAGTTTACATCTACTTTAACTTTAGTGTAAAAATGGAGAGTCTTATTTGACTTTAGTCTCGGTCCTGACTTAGTCTTCGCCTTATTTTGATTTTACTCCTAAACTAGAAGTGCAATGTAAATTTTTGTTTGTTTCATTGCACAGATATAATATATTGGAATGGAACAAAAAAAATATATAGTTCAGATTCCTTGTTACAAAAATGAAGCCTGGCTGGCTGCTATGGTCAATCGCTGCGTTTTTACTCCCGGTTTGCATAAACCAGCCCCATGACATTAAGATACATGTTAACTTAGTGAAATCCCCCCACTGAGCTTGTGGTGAAACACTGCCAATGTGCACAAAGGCTTTGCTAATTCAAGTCAACTGAATCGGAGAGAGAGGATATTTATGTCTGCTAAACTCCTGGGAACTGAAGCTCGGTGAGAATGGGCACTGTGCTCTTACATGGAGCTGCACGCTAGGAGGGCGAATCTAAAAAGGGTCTCCGGCATTAAGAGAAGGAATAAAGAGCTTTTTATTCTGTAAGAAGAGAACTCTTAGCATTGTCTGTGCAGGTAACCAGATAGCTGCCCATTGTTTCTCAAGGTACAGCGAGACAGAGGCTGACTCTACTTCTGTACTGGGAACATCAGCCTAATTCCGAGCCTCTGTGGATCACTATTCAGAACTGTACTACTAATTTTACACACAGGCGACCTATTTCTACCTTATAATAAAACTCTCTGTTCCTGGCTAACCTTGCAGATCAACTGAGCAGATGAGTAACTACAAGTCTCAGCCTGTCCTGCCAGTTATAACTGATCTGCAATGAATTCATGGATCAGCATCATCCAAAACACATATTGCCTTTATGAACCAGGGCTTTTTTTCTGGGGGAACTTGGGGGAACTCAGTTCCACCACCTTTGGCTCAGACCCTTTGGTGCCTGCTCACCACAATCACTTGTAAACACAGAAGTCTGGTTTCTGTGTTTACAAGTGACAGCTTTGTAACCCCTGAACTCTGCACTCTGTATGTAATGCAATTCTGGTATTTAATGCCCCGTTAAGACCCTTCTACTGTTTGTGAAATCTGAACGGGTCGTTGTTGAGTTCCTGTACCTATTTTCTGAGGAAAAAAGCTCTGTTATGAACACATATTGCCTTTATGAACTCATTGCACCCTTATATCTTCCAGGAACACCAGCAGCAAACTCACCCCCCCCCCCCCATTGCAATCTAAAATACACAATGTTGTCTCACTCCACCTGCTGCAGAAGGGCAATGGGGTCAGTCAGTTAACATGCCCGTGTCTACCTAATTATTAGTTGTGGATGGACATGCCCTTTAAATTATGAAATGATCAGTAGCCACAATTATTGAAAGATAATTGCAACTTACCGGTGTCCACGTTGACCAGGCATTCATCAGAAAACGATGGTCCGCAGCTCCAGTGTCAGGAAAGAGGGGTCATATCCCAAACAACCAGTCCTGGGAAGACAGGAGATGAGGACTGTCACAACACAGAGAAGGGTTAGGGGGGGTCTCCTGAGTTTAAAAGGAAGAGGGGTCCTCCAAGGATGGAACAGCTGTAAAGAGGCGTATCCTCAACAGGCAGTTTTGGGATGTTCCTGTACAGAGGTCCAACGAAAAGAAGGGGAGGGGGAGGGGGGCTCCTCCAAGGATCACAACTGGGGCATAAGGGTTAGAGTCTCCAGATAGGAGGAAGTTGCCCGTCTCACTGCATGCAATTCTTGCGGCTGATTGCTCCCAGTGAAACAGTTCAAGCAAGTGGAATCTGAGAGGGAGACCTGAGGAGGGAGGGAAATAATGAGAAGAGGAGGAGGGTGGAGAGGAGGACTCTGTGCAGGCATCTCTTCTCTCTATCTGGGAATAATTGACTGCTCACCTGGCAAAGGAGAGAAGACAAGAGGGAAAGGAGGATGAGCTGCATTATTTTCATTCACATCTCTGTCCTGCACTGCAATGTAATCTTATCTTGGCTTTGGAGTCCCACAATACATTTGTTGCTGCAATTTTTAGTTCTATTGAATGTCGGCTGTTTTCTTGTCTCTGCAGGATCCCACCGTGGTATGCTGGAGCTTTTAGTTCCTCAACAATTCTCAGGCTGGGTTCACACTAGTGCGAATTTAATGTGGGTTTCCTCGTATTCAATTCGCGTAGCAGGAAATTGTGACTGCCTCTCTATGGATTCCTGTGCGTTTGCTGCTCAATTTCAGGTCCGAATTCGGCCAAAATTCAGGCTTAAATCGGACCTGAAATGGTGAAAAGGAAACACACCAGACTCCTGCTGTGCTCCGCTCCGTTCTCCAGCCTAATGCTGCGTGCACACGATCGGAAATTCCGACAAGAAAACTCTGATGTGAGCTTTTGTTCGGAAATTCCGACCGTGTGTAGGCTCCAATGGATTTTTTTTTGTCGGATTTCCGTCCCAAAAATTTGAGAGCTGGTTCTCAAATTTTTCCGACAGGAATCAATGCTCAGAATCAAGTCGACGCATGCTCATGTCGGAATCAAGTCAAAGCATGCTCGGAATCGTTGAACTTAATTTTTCTCGGCTCGTAGTTTTGTACGTCACTGCGTTCTTGACGGTCGGAATTTGGTGTGACCATGTGTATGCAACACAAGTTTGAGCCAAAATTCCGTCGGAAAAAAATCCACATTACTAGGTTATTCTGTATGTCCAAATGCTAACCAACAGCAACAAATCAGCATTAAACGTGCCTATGGTCAAAAATGTAAAATCATATATTAATTTCTACATTGTATTTCAGTTATTTCTAGTATATTCCAATGAATCTGGAAAAAACATAGAAGCTTGTAAACTTACAGCTACTTAATTTACGTCTGTGACACATAGGGGGTTATTTACTAAAGGCAAATCCACTTTGCACTACAAGTGCAAACTACAAGTGCAAAAGAAACTTGAAATTGCACTGAAAGTGCACTTGGAGGTGCAGTTGCTGTAGATCCGAGGGGGGACATGCAAGGGGATTAAAAAAACAGCATTTTAGCTTGCACATGATTGGATATAATAAAATCAGCAGAGCTTCCCCTCATTTCAGATCTACCCTTAAGATTTACAGTGACTGCACTTCCAAGTGCACTTTCAGTGCAATTTCAAGTGCAAACTACAAGTGAAAAGTTGATTTGCCTTTTCGTATATAACCATAGTCACTCTGCCCTGTGAGTAGGCACTGCTGTGTCACACATTTCACAGAGCCTGCCTTCTGAACCACAGAGGTGCTGAGAGAAAGGAGTTTCAGGAGGTGAAAATAAACAGCAGAGGAGAAGCTGCAAAGCAAGCAGGAAAACAGGAAGTTTGTGCAAGAGGGTTGTTCAAGCGCACTTATATTGGATTGTCAAAATAACTATAGTTATTACATTACAATGCTGATGTTATGCAATGAAAGTGTATGCTGTGACCATGGAACTTATTTAGCCCCTTCCCTGGTCTGAGCCATCTATTAAATATTGGTATGGCTAGGTTCTGTGTGCTATATGCCCTCATCCTCTTACTTAAATTAAATACAACACCAAAATGTAGCCATGGACATTTTTAACCACTTAAGGACCGCCTACTGCACATATACGTCGGCAGAATGGCACGGCTGGGCACATCAACGTATATATACGTTGGTTTTAGTACCCAGCCGCGGGGGGGCGCGCGCCCGCGGCGCACTCCCGTGACCCAGTCCGAAGCTCCAGGACCGGGACCGCGGGGACTCGCGGACCCGATCGCCGCTGCAGTGCGCCGATCCGTCCCTGGAGCTGAAGAACGGGGAGAGCCGTGTGTAAACACAGCTTCCCCGTGCTTCTCTGTGGCCGCAGCATCGATCGCGCGTCATCCCTGTTATAGGGGGACGCGAGCAATGACGTCAACCTACAGCCACACCCCCCTACAGTTGTAAACACACACACAGGGAACACTCAAAGTCACAGTGCCCCCTGTGGTTAACTCCCAAACTGCAACTGTCATTTCCACAGTAAACAATGCAATTTAAATGCATTTTTTGCTGTGAAAATTACAATTGTCCCAAAAATGTGTCAAAATTGTCTGAAGTGTCCGCCATAATGTCGCAGTCACGAAAAAAAATCGCTGATCGCGCTATTAGTAGTAAAAAAAAAATAATGTAAAAATGCAATATGAAAAACTATCCCTTATTTTGTAAACGCTATAAATTTTGAACGAAAACCAACCGATAAACGCTTATTGCGATTTTTCTTACCAAAAATATGTAGAAGAATACGTATCGGCCTTAACTGAGGAAAAAAAATGTTTTTTTTTATATATTTTTGGGGGATATTTATTATAGCAAAAAGTAAAAAATATTGAATTTTTTTTTAAATTGTTGCTCTACTTTTGTTTATAGCGCAAAAAATAAAAACCGCAGAGGTGATCAAATGCCACCAAAAGAAAGCTCTATTTGTGGGGAAAAAAGGACGCCAATTTTGTTTGGGAGCGACTGCGCAATTGTCAGTTAAAACGACGCAGAGTGCCGAATCGCAAAAAGGGGCAAGGTCCTTTACCTGCATTTTGGTCCGGGTCTTAAATGGTTAAAGGACATATAAAAAGAACACTACATGCAATTATATAAAAACTAGATGTGCATCGAATGGAAATTTTTATATATAATTGTATTTTATTCAACTTTTAAATTAATATGACCTTAAATGAATATGAATTTGTCGGATACTGTCGGTGCCTTAAGCCCTGGTTCACATTTATGCTATGCGGGATACGCAGCGAAATCTGTGTGTTTCCAGCATCGCATTGCAAACGCACAGCATCCATGCGATCTGCTGCTGCTGTCAATGTTATCCTAAAGCCAATGGCTCCCGCTGCGGTCTCAGCCAATTAGGAATCGAGGAGGCGGTATAGCAGCACTATTTTTAGCGCTAAACCGACTGAAAAACGTGTCGGTGTGAATTGGGCCTAAGGGCCCTTTCACACGGGGCGGATCAGTAATGAACCCCCCCCCCCCCCCCGTGAACCTCCGCTTGCTCAGCGGGGATCGCTCCGTTGATCCCTGCTGAGCCGGCGGATTACAGGGTCTGCGCGTGTTCATTCGGTCCGATTCGCAGACGGAAGAAAAAATAGGGTTTTCCTCCATCTGCAGGATCGGAGGAATGCGGAAGCGGGAGAGAACAGGTGTCAGCGGATGTTCATCCACTGACAGCCGCGATCTCATAGGGACCACTGTATGTCCCTTTTTCATCCTCACACAGATGGATGAAAAAGCGGACATGCGGTCCGCAGGTGTGAAAGGGGCCAAAGTGTCCGTATATTAAAAGTCAGCAGCTGCAGTATTTGTAGCTGCTGACTTAAAAAAAAATAATAATAATTCTGCGGAGCTCCGCTTTAAGCTTTATACGATGAGAAATGTGCGCTCAAACATGTCCGACGGACCGTTTCCAGCGGACATGTCTCATCGGATTTTGGTCCGATGGCGTGTACACACCATCGGACGAAAATCCCCTTGGGCTGAGGACGTGGTGACGTGGCGGTGACGTTGACGCCGCCACGTCACCACTCCAGGGAGTAAAATACTTCCACGCATGTGTCGAATCCATTCAACGCATGCGGGAGATTTCTGTCCGCTGGTTAGGCGTACTAACCAGCGGACATGTCGGACAGACAGCATGCTTTGAAATTTGTCCGCTGGACAAACCTGTCCGTTAGGTCGTACACATGATCGGATATGTCCACTGATACTGGTCGGCGGACCAGTTTCAGCTGATAAATTTGATCGTGTGTACGCGGCCTAATACTAGACCTTATGGGTACTCTGTAATTTTTCCATTACAATATTATTATTTATGGCATTATTACAAAAAATGTAGTTGAGAGCAGAATTCTTTATTCTTTTATATAACACTATACAACTTACTGATCATGCTAAAGTACCAAGTTTAATAATTTATAGCTAAGGTTACTCGAGATCTGAAAGCTACCAAATTTTTAAAGTTTCCCCCAGGTAAAAAAAAAAAATTTAAATCGTTGAGAATGGCTGATCCGAAGTGATGAAAGGGGAGATTTTCCACATATAGAGGAGACCTGCCTAGCAATATCCAGGTTAAAAACGCTTCATATAGGGAACTATTCTGTCATCGCTTCTCTAAAATAGCTACAATAACGCTACTGAGAAATAAAAATCTGGTTAAAAAGAAAAACCACTATACAATGTCTGTCTCAATTTTCTCTGCTACAAAGAAGAACGCCCAGCAGCCAACACACACATAACATGGTGAGTGCCTCCAGTTTGAAAATATAAATGTAGCTTGTGATGTTACTTGCATATACATTGTATACAAATAACTGTCCCTGTGGAATGACTGACACTCCCTCCTCTGGTCACTATCGAAAAGGTTCTTCATGTATACATCTATAGGCATCCACTGGCTTAGCTACGGGTTGGTTACTTACCAATAACAAAAACGGGGGTATCAGTTCTGATGAATAAACTGAGATATGACTTAAAGGATCACTAAAGGAATAATTTTTTTTAGCTAAATAGCTTCCTTTACCTTACTGCAGTACTGGTTTCATGTCCTTATTGTTCGTTTTAATGTTTCATGTCCTTATTGTTCGCTTTGAAGTTGCTGTAATCCTGCTCTGTTCTCCACACTTCCTGCTTGTCTGTTTCCTTATAACCCCAGTGCTGGGAGCTTTCTCACGATGGTTTAAGCTGTCATTACTGTGTGTCTAAAACTTCCCAGAACCAATCAAATTCATTTTTAAAAACAAAACACTGCCCTGGATTTGTTTGTTTTTGTTCTGTGTGTCTATTTCTACTTTGCAGAAACATGAAGCCAGTTCAAAAGTGAAACTAACCTGCAGGCACATTATATGATTCATTTTTATCTATTTTTAATCATTTTAAAAAGGAATCAGTTAACTTTTATGTCTCTATACCCTGTAAACAGTCATTTCAGCAAAAAAATGTTTTTCCTTTAGTAACCCTTTAACTAGACAGTGATACTGTGGGCTGGTTTCTAATCAGGGCTTTGCTTTGATACCCAACAGTCTCCCAAAACCCTACAGCTCCAGCAAATCATTAACACTAATAGGAGTCGGTATCAAGTACAAACTCTGCATATCATCTTGAGTGGCAGGACTACAGGCCTGACCTTCAGCTAACTTAGGGCCCATTATTTTATTTATTATTTTGTGCATAATGAGCAGTAAAATGCCAAAAACAGCAATAAAATTAGCCTGGTGCATTGCAGATCCATTCATTGTGGATGGAACCACAACATACTATGCAGTGGTGGCAAAAGCATGCCAGCTCTTCACTACACATATATGTGTATTGTGATGCAACTAATTAAAAGTCTGGTAATACTGGATAAGAGGCATGGACCCAGGAGGATGATGAGGATACTGGATAAGAAGGAGGGAACCCAAGAACCTGGTTAGGCCGCTGGATAACGGGGAGGACCTGGTGTGTTTAGGGTTGCCACCTGTATGGGAATGACCCAGACAGTTTGTTTTTTTACAGCTGTGCCTGGGTTTGTATCCTCCTGTAACCCGGACACCACAGCATAAGCTCCAGTCTCAGCCAATGTGCAAAGTACCTGCAGCCCTCCACCAGCATCATGCATTCACGTGGGACGGACCCCCGCTGAATGTGCTAATCAGGGGTCAAGTCCTGGGGAATAAAATGTGAGAACTCCCACCCAAGATCCACTCCCCCAAAAAAAAAAATGATACGCTCATATGCATAATTACTAAACCGCATGTTTTTTCTAAATCCCGCGATAACTGGCGGCAGACCTCCATAATGTCTCCTGGGAACAATGACAAAAGCTCCCAGGAGACATTGCGGCATGGAGGAAGTGACGGAATACCCGCACACTACCTGATGAATACAGGAAGCGGCCAGTAACATAAAGGATTATTAAGGTTGGCCTGCCCCTGACAGTGACTGGAGCTGGGCATTGCCGCTTAGTAAAGGATTGGCTCGGGCGGCTCGGCTGCTCTAGTCCTGCAAAGGGAACTGCGTTCCTGCTGTGAAAAAAGTGTGGGAACTCCGTTCCCACACGTTCCTGCAGGACTTGAGCCCTGGTGCTAATGTCTATTTGTGACAGGTAAATTACAGACTATTCCCAGTCGGTCCCCCTCGCCCCTGTCAATGCAGCGCCCTTGTCATCTCACTGTCCCCCTGTCCTTCTCACTAGTCCCCCTGTCCATCCCACGGTCCCCCTGTCCATCTCACTGTCCCCCCGTCCATCCCACGGTCCCTCTGTCCATCCCAATGTCCCCTGTCCATCTCACAGTCCCCCCCGTCCATCTCACTGTCCCCCATCCATCTTACTGTCCCCTCGTCAATCCCACGGTCCCCCCGTCCATCTCACTGTTCCCCCGTCCATCCCACTGTCCCCCTGTCCATCTCCCTGCCCCCCATTCATCCCACGGCCCCCCTGTCCATCCCACTGTCCCCCCTCCATTCCACTGTTCCCCCCATCCATCTCACTGTCCCTCCGTCCATCTCACTTTCCCCCGTCCATCTTACTGTCCCCCCGTCCATCCCACGGTCCCCCCCGTCCATCCCACTGTCCCCCTGTCCATCTCCCTGCCCCCCGTTCATCCCACGGCCCCCCTGTCCCCCCTCCATTCCACTGTTCCCCCCATCCATCTCACTGTCCCTCCGTCCATCTCACTTTCGCCCGTCCATCCTACTGTCCCCCCTCCATCCATCCCACGGTCCCCCACGTCCATCCCACGTTCCCCCCGTGAATCCCATGGTCCCCCGTTCATCTCACAGTCCCCCCGTCCATCCCACTGTCTCCCCGTCCATCTCACGGTCCCCCCGTCCATCTCAAGGTCACCCTGTCCATCACCAGGGTCCCCCGTCAATTCTAATTGTCCCGCCCTTCCATCTCACTGTCCCCCCCGTCCATCTCACTGTCCCCCCCATCTATCTCACTCTCTCCCCGTCCATCTCATGGTCCCCCGTCTATCTCACGGTCCCCCGTCTATCTCACGGTCCCTCCATACATCCCACTGTCCCCCCTCCATCCCACTGTCTCCCCCGTCCATCTCACGTTTTCCTGTTTATCTCATGGTCCCCAGTTAATCTCACTGTCTCCCCGTCCATCCCACTGTCTCCCCGTTTATCTCTCTGTCCCCCCGTCCACCTCAATGTCCCTCCGTCTATCTCACTGTCCCCCCATCCAACTCACTGTCCCCCGTCCATCTCACTGTCCCCCCATCCCCCCATCCATCTCACTGTCCCCCCGTTCATCTCACTGTCCCCCAATCCATCTTACTGTCCCCTCGTCAATCCCACGGTCCCCCCATCCATCTCACTGTCCCCCTGTCCATCCCACTGTCCCCCCGTCTATCTCCCTGCCCCCCATTCATCCCACGGCCCCCCTGTCCATCCCACTGTCCCCCTCCATGCCACTGTTCCCCCCATCCATCTCACTGTCCCCCCGTCCATCCCACAGCCCCCTTGTCCATCCCAATGTCCCCCCGTCCATCCCACGGCCCCCCTGTCCATCCAATGTCCCCCGTCCATCTCACTGTTCCCCTGTCCATTGCACTGTCCCCCCGTCCATCTTACTGTCCCCTCGTCAATCCCACGGCCCCCCTGTCCATCCCACTGTCCCCCCTCCATTCCACTGTTCCCCCATCCATCTCACTGTCCCTCCGTCCATCCCACGGTCCCCCCCCCCCCGTCCAACTCACGTTCCCCCCCATCCATCTCATGGTCCCCCCGTCCATCCAACGGTCCCCCGTTCATCTCACAGTCCCCCCGTCCATCCCACTGTCTCCCCGTCCATCTCTCTATAGTGTGGGTTGCTAATTTGAAGTGACAGTGGAAGGTTTGGGTGCAGAGGACAACACGTAGGTAGGGTGGGTTTAATTTAGGCCCCTTCCACGGTTACCGAAATGTGGCCACACCCTCTGTTCACCATGGCGTACACAGCACGCCGTATTACTACTCTCTTTAAGCCACCCAACGGTGTCCAAGGTCTATTACAATCCTATTGTCTATATAGTGTATACTACAAATATAAATGCAGTGCGCCAGAAAAGTGTTCGGGTTTGGCTTGAAGAAAAGGTGGCAACCCTAGGTGTGTTATACATTTTGGCGGCCATGTTTCTCAACATGCGATATGCAGTGTCGTCACCACACAATTGTGACCAGCCCCTGAGGAGACTCAGCACACTTCCCATTATAACCGCTACTTACATTACAGAGACACAGAAAACAACATGCTGGGACTTGTAGTGCCCCCTCCTCTGAGCCACAGTGTCCACATATAATTCTCCTAGCAGAGCAGACATGGCATTACCTCATTCTATTACACAACACGGACTGGAAACCATCATCTCCATCCTCCCGTCTCCACAACATTCTCCTCACACACACCGAGGAGGGCGGGTCATGTGCTATGTCCCGCCCCCTCCGCCGCAGCCGCGATCCGCGTCACCTGTTGCCGCGCTGTGACTGTGAGTGAGCCGCGCTGTGAGAAAAAGCCGCGCTGCAGAGAAGCTTCTATAAGCCTCCGCCTTCGCTCTGACTTCTCATAAGGACATATGGAGGAGGAGGCGGGGCCTGGGGGTGTAGTCTTTTTACTGGACATTGAGTTAGATGAGGTGACTTCATGGAGGGTTCATACTGGGGGGGGGGGGGGCATAATGACGAGAGGGGAGGAGACTTGTGCTGCAAGAGGGGAGTTCAGCTGAGAGCTATTTTTTTTTTGGGGGGGGGGGGGGGGATTTTAGCTGACAGAGGAAAGTTGTGGAGAATATTGCTTGATGAGAAAGGGAGGGGGATGGTGTGGAATTTTGCACCCCCTGACCCCTGCACTCTATTAATTATTTATCCCTGACCCCTACTCTCTTGTAATTGCATGCCTCTGACTCCTACAGTGTGTGAATTATAGGCTCCTGACCCCAACACTTTATGATTTACATATACACTGGTTCCCACAGTGTCAGATTGCCCGCCGCAATATCGCAGTCCCGCTATAAGACCCCTTTCACACTAAGGGCGTATTGCAGGCGCTATAGCGTTAAAAATAGCGCCAACAATCTGCCCTTAAAAAGATGCTCTATTGCATAGCAATAGTAACTTTACGCCGGACGTATGCCTTACGTAAACGGCGTAGATTACAGCGACAGGCGCAAGTACGTTTGTGAATCGGCGTATCTTGCTCACTTACATATTCGACACGTAAATCTATGGAAGCGCCCCTTGCGGCCAGCGTAAATATGCGCCCAAAATCCGACGGCGTAGGAGACTTACATCGGTCGGATTAAACCAAAATTCAGATGTATCTAATTTCAAGAATAAGGCGAATAGATATGACGGCACATCCATGGACTTACGTGGCGTATCAGGAGATACGTCGGCGTAAGTCCTTTCTGAATCTGGGCCAATAACTTTATCAATATACACTTATTGGTATTTTTTTCTCCAAAAACATGTAGCAGAAAGCTTATTGGCCTAAATTGATGAAAAGTTAAACATTTAGATATTTTTATTTAATTTATTTTATTGTTTTATAGCAGTTAAATGTTTTATAGCAGGGTTTTATACCTAGCGACAACATTAGAAGGGTTGTCCTGTTACAACACATAGCTAGAACTCGTAAGATCCCAATACACCTATTGTCTCTTGATATCAGAAAGGCGTTTGATACGGTTTCCTGGCCTTATTTAAATTTCGTACTTGCTCATTGGGGATTTGGTCCGCATTTTTTGCAGTGGGTGAGCTCCCTATATAAACAACCACAGGCCTACGTTAAATACTCTGGGTTTCGCTCTGATAGTTTTCAGATAGAAAGAGGCACTAGGCAGGGGTGTCCCCTGTCCCCTTTACTCTTCGTTTTGGCGATCGAACCCTTGGCGGCTCTGATTAGGGCTAGCCCTGACTTTAGAGGTTTGGAGAGTGCCTCTACCTCCCATAAAATCTGTTTGTTTGCGGATGACGCGCTCCTATCTATATCTTCTCCTCGTCTAACCCTGCCAACTCTTATTCAAATCTTGCAAAAACTTGCAATTATTTTGGGTTTAGAAGTTAATAAATCCAAATCTAAGGCTCTCAATGTGTCTCTCCCTCCCCAGGAGGTTGCCCATATACAAGAATATTATGCTTTCTCTTGGTCCTCTACGTCCCTATCGTATTTAGGTATAAAACTAACCAGTGACCCAGCGTCTCTTTATAGGTCCAATTATCCAATTATCTCCCTATGTTATCCCATATATCTGCCCTATTGGATACATGGAAACCGATATATGTTTCTTGGTTAGGACGTGTTGCAGCCGTCAAGATGTCCCTGCTTCCCAAACTTTTATATCTTTATAGAGTTCTCCCGATTACTGTCCCCTCCTATTTCCACCGAATCGTTCAGACCCGGGTCTTTAAATATGTTTGGGGTCTTATAAAGCCCAGAGTACCTAGATCTATCCTTCTCTGAAATAAACCCAGTGGGGGCTTGGGAAACCCTAATTTTGCTCGTTACTACCAGGGGGCTAAGCTGGCCCAAATCACTTTATTTCATGCCTCTTCTGAAATCCCAATATGGGTCAGCCTGGAAGCTGTTGACCTCTTCCCACTGATAGTATCTAATTTACTGTGGTTACCCCCACTAATACGTGGTCCTGTACATAACCCGGTCACACACCACTCACTCAAGTTATGGGATAGCCTACGTGGTCGGTTCCAGATGGTATCTCCCCATGCTCCATTACTCTATTTTATAGGCCACCCACTTTTTATCCTGCTTTCACTGAACCTGGCTCTTTTCGACTTTGGACCCGGGCTACACAGAGTGTGCGATCTTGTTTCTACTACTTCCCTCAAATCCTTCCCAGACCTTCAGACTCGAGCTAAACTCCCCTCTATTGAGTATTTCCGTTACTTACAAATATCTAATTTTGTCCGAACAGTGATCGGCGATTGCCCCTCCCTGGGTGAATTGTCTTTCTATGAGAGCATTTGTAACTCTGACCCACATGCCCCTGATATCATTTCACGTATCTATAATCATCTCACTACTTCTTCGACTGACCTTCCCCTCTATGCTGCACAGTGCTCCAAAGACCTTCAGGTAACATTGGATATGGAGGATTGGGCAAATATATGGCTTGTACGAAATCCTCCTTGCAAAATGTTGTAGCCCCGGAGGCCAATTACAAAGTTCTCATGCGATGGTACCTAGTTCCCGCAAGAATCTCTACATTTCTGCCATCCTATCCATCAGTATTTTTTTCGGGGATGTGGGGTGAGGGGTACTCATGAACACATTTGGTGGTCCTGTCCGATTGTGCAACATTTTTGGATAGTAATATTTCAAATAGCCTCCACCTTACTACATGATGCTCTACTTCCTGACCCGTCTCTGGCTCTTTTGAATCTAATTCATAAGGATTATACAAGGGCCCAAGTTAGACTCCTACTTCAACTGACTACAGCGGCTAAACCGACTATAGATAAGGCATGGAAGACCCCAAAATTACACATAGCAGAACTTAAGAATAGAGTGACCCAGGCCATGATCCATAGTAAAATTGAGGCAACAATTCTAGACCGAGTTACCCAGCACAATAATACCTGGACCCCCTGGGTGGAGAATTTTGGGGTTCGACGCTGGCTTACTTGTACCATGAGCCCGGTATAGATTATGCCCCTTAAATATGTGTCCTTCTGGGGTTCGTGCGGTCCTGCCGACATTCTTTCTCTCTTATTTTTTCCTTTGTCTTCTCCTCTCCCTTCTCTCTCCTCTTCTTTTTCTTTCTTTATTCCATACTTCCTTCTTTATGCTCTTCTTCTCACTTTTCTTCTTTCTCGATTCTCTCTTCTCCTTGTCTTGAAAAGTTGTTAGTATTTCCTTAGGTAATGTTGGAAACCATTGCCTAGAATTAGTTTCCTGTCTCCTTTTTCTAGACCTAGAGTACTGTTTTGTGCATAATTCTGCTGTTGGATTGAAGCTGCTCCCTTCCCATGTATACGCTTTATGTGTTTCTTTGTAATAGGTTTACAGTCATGTTCTTGCTCAGGGCCGATCCCAGACGGGGTGCAGCGGGTGCTCTGCACCCAGGCACCAGAGGGGAGGGGGCACCAAAGTGTCAGGAGCATCAAGTGACACCATCAAGTCGGCACTTTGTTTTCCTGCAGCAGCCGCTGTATTGTCCGGGCGTCACTAAATGGTGGCCCGCAGCCTCGCCTGTGTGTCCTCTCTCGCCCGCCTATCGCGCCTGCTGCCGCTATATACACAGCAGCATAGCAGGCGCGCCTGACGCGGCAGGTCCGTGCCTTCTCTAATTTGTGTACACTCACTGTCCCCTCCCCACACTGCCTGTCTTAATCATACAAACTGGAAGCACGACCACGCTGGACAATGGGCGGGACTTTTCAAGTTAAAAAGTGGGTGATTGGTTGCTAGGCAGCGGGGGCAGTCCCAGCAATAAATCACTCACTTTTAATGGGAAAAGTCCCGCCCATTGTCCAGAGCAGCCACGCTTCATGTCCTGTGTGAGTAAGGTAGGTTTTCTGTGGGGAGGGGGGCTGTGCTGTGCAGGATAAGGGTTTGACAATGAGAGAGGACTGCGATGGCAGGGGGAGTCAGCCTGCGATATGGGGTGGTCAGTCTGCCATGGGGGGGTCAGTCTGCGATTATGGTGGGAGTCAGTCTGCCATGGGGTTGTCAGTCTGCCATGGGGGGGTCAGTCTGTGATTATGGTGGGAGTCAGTCTGCCATGGGGTGGTCAGTCTGCCATGGAGGGGTCAATCTGCCATGGGGGGGGGGTCAGTCTGCAATTTATGGTGGGAGTCAGTTTGCCATGGGGGGGGGGTCAGTCTGCCATGGGGTGGTCAGTCTGCCATAGGGGGGTCAGTCTGCGATTATGGTGGGAGTCAGTCTGCCATGGGGGGGTCAGTCTGCAATTATGGTGAGAGTCAGTCTGCCATGGGGAGGTCAGTCTGCGATTATGGTGGGGGGGTCAGTCTGCCATGGGGGGGGGTCAGTCTGCAATTATGGTGGGTGTCAGTCTGCCATGGGGGGTGTCAGTCTGCCATGGGGGGTCAGTCTGCGATTATGGTGGGAGTCAGTCTGTGATGAAGCGGGGGTCGGTCTGCAATTGGGGGGTCAGTCTGAGATATGGGGGGGTCAGTCTGCAATATGGGGGTAAGTCTGCGATGAGGGGGGATGAGTCTGTGATGGGTCGGTCTGTGATGGGTCGGTCTGTGATGGGTCAGTCTGTGATGGGTCGGTCTGTGATGGGTCAGTCTGTGATGGGTCAGTCTGTGATGGGTCAGTCTGTGATGGGTCAGTCTGTGATGGGTCGAGTCGGAACTCTAGGGTCCTTTTGCCACTTTTTCTAGTCTCCTTGAGCAGTGAACAGTTGCTAATTGATTTCATGCCTTAGAGTGTCTTCATAACTTCAGGATTCTAACACCACTTACCGAGGACACCTCTACCACTGATCGTCAATGTAACAGAGCACTGGATTAAACACCAATGTAAAGGGGGACCTCTCCAGCTAACCACTTATGTAAGAGGACATCATACTGGGCAATAATGTTAAAAAGCATACCTTTACTTGGCCACCAATGTAAGAAGGTACTTCTCCAACTTGACATTTAAAGGAACACTCTCTCTCAGCCCCATCTCTGTTCACTACCCCCTCTCTCTCAGCCCCTCTCTCTGTCCACTACCCCCTCTCTCTCAGCCCTTCTCTCTGTCCACTACCCCTTCTCTCTTATCAACTCTCTCTGTCCACTACCCCCTCTCTCTCAGCCCCTCTCTCTGTCCACTACCCCCTCTCTCTTAGCCCCTCTCTCTGTCCACTACCCCCTCTCTTTCAGTCCCTCTCTCTGTCCACTACCCCTCTCTCTCAGCCCCTCTCTCTGTCCACTACCCTCTCTCTCTCAGCCCCTCTCTCTGTCCACTACCCTCTCTCTCTCAGCCCCTCTCTCTGTCCACTACCCTCTCTCTCTCAGCCCCTCTCTCTGTCCACTACCCTCTCTCTTTCAGCCCCTCTCTCTATCCACTACCCCCTCTCTATCAGCCCCTCTCTCTGTCCACTACCCTCTCTCTTTCAGCCCCTCTCTCTATCCACTACCCCCTCTCTATCAGCCCCTCTCTATGTCCACTACCCCCTCTCTCTCAGCCCCTCTCTATGTCCACTACCCCCTCTCTTTCAGCCCCTCTCTCTGTCCACTACCCTCTCTCTCTCAGCCCCTCTCTCTGTCCACTACCCTCTCTCTCTCAGCCCCTCTCTCTGTCCACTAACCTCTCTCTCTTAGCCCCTCTCTCTGTCCACTACCCCCTCTCTTTCAGTCCCTCTCTCTGTCCACTACCCCCTCTCTCTCAGCCCCTCTCTCTGTCCACTACCCTCTCTCTCTCAGCCCCTCTCTCTGTCCACTATCCTCTCTCTCTCAGCCCTCTCTCTGTCCACCACTCTCTCTCTCTCTCTCTCAGCCCCTCTCTCTGTCCACCACACTCTCTCTCTCTCTCTCTCTCTCTCAGCCCCTCTCTCTGTCCACCACACTCTCTCTCTCTCAGCCCCTCTCTCTGTCCACTAACCTCTCTTCCAGCCCAATTGGTGAGCAATGGTAGGCTGCATTTGGTGGGCACTGGTGAGGCTGCATTGATCTCTTGTACCATGTCTGCAGTCTCTGACCATCTCCTGTATTGTGTCTTGGGGCTCTTTCTAAACAAACTCTCTAACAGAAGCCTTCTATGTGTCCATTAGAGAGACCCCCCTCCAGGGTCAATTAGAGTACTCTGCTTCTCTTCCTGTATTTTGTTTATTGTTAAGAGATCATGGGAGGATCCTTGGGTAACAATGACTCCTTAGGGGAGCATCTCTATGTTTGAGTTGTTGCCATAAAAACAATTGCAAAGGGGAGGGGTTAATAAGGTGACCACGCCCTTGTAGGGGCGCAAGAAATATTTCTGCACCCAGGCGCATATGACCCTAGAATCGGCCCTGTTCTTGCTGCACCCCACCTCAGCATGTTTAGTAGTGACATATTTTGTTTATGTTCAACAAGCTTTGTTGTTATGCATGTGACTGTACCTGCTACACTCTGCATGTACCTTGATGTACTCTTTATTGTGTCAACCCAAAACTGTTTGTTAGTGTGCTCTGCATCTTTTTTCTTAATTTAAAATTTGAAAAGAAAAAAAAATGTTTTATAGCAGAAAGTAAAAAAAAGTGTGTGTGTGTACCCCACTAAGGACCCTTTCACACTGGGGCGGGAGATGTGGTGGCGGTAAAGTGCCGCTATTTTAAGCGGCGCTTTACTGTCGGAATTGCAGTGGTATTCGGCCGCTATTGATGCGGTTTTACCCCCCGCTAGCGGACAAAAAAGGGTTAATACCGCCCGCAGAGCGAGAGGCAGAGACGCATTGCAGGCGGTATAGCCGCGGTTTCCCATTGCTTTCCATTGGAAGGAGCGGTAAACACCCCGCTCCTTCAGCGCTCCAAAGATGCAGCTAGCAGGACTATTGGAGCGGTCCTGCTAGCGCACCGCTCCAGTGTGAAAGCCCTCGAGGCTTTCACACTGAAGAAACAGCGACTGTTTCAGGTCGGTTTGCAGGCACTATTTTTAGCGCAATAGCGACTGCAAACCGCCCCAGTGTGAAAGGGGTCAAAGAGAGAGTTTTCTTTTGATGGTATTTGATCACCTCTGTGCCTTTTTTTAACAAAAAAATTAGCGATGTGAGCTTTTGGTCGGATATTCCGACCGTGTGTAGGCTCCATCGGACGTTTGTTGTCGTAATTTCAGACAACAAATGTTTGAGAGCCGGTTCTCAATTTTTACGACAACAAAAGTTCTTGTTGGAAATTCAAATCGTCTGTATGCAGTTCCAACGCACAAAAATCCTATGCATGCTTGGAATATTTTCTCATGTCGTTGTAGTGTTGTACGTGATCGCGTTCTTGACGATCGTAATCTCCGACAACATTTGTGTGACAGTGTGTATGCAACACAAGTTTGAGCCAACATTCCGTCTGAAAAAAATCCACGGTTTTGTTGTCAGAATGTCCGATCGTGTGTAAGCAGCATAAGAGAGAGTTGTCTTTTGGTGGTATTTGATCACCTCAGGGCTTTTTATTTTTTGCGCTAAAAATTTTGTAGTCCTTCATTACTTCCTCCTCCTTATTAGCCTAGGCTATTAAGTCACAATGCTATTAGCAAGGGTTTCTGGGATAGGCATCATGTTTCCCAGTAGTCCTTGCAAATAGCCTATTGCCGAAATCTCACGTTATTTTGAAGATGGGAGATGACAATGGGAGGAGTTAGTGCATCAGGTGGGAGGAAGCAGAACTGCAGGCATGGTGTAAT
This sequence comes from Rana kukunoris, assembly GCA_029574335.1. Lineage (NCBI taxonomy): Eukaryota > Metazoa > Chordata > Amphibia > Anura > Ranidae > Rana > Rana kukunoris. The sequence continues at coordinate 170,462,967 of CM056059.1, read as the reverse complement.
CTTTCCTACTGCCCCCCTCCTCCCTGGAGACACTGAAGCAGACATATCAAGGCTCTCACGTTTGGCTGGGCTCCTGGACACCTGCAAGTACAGAGAGATCTCCCAGCTGGGCATGTCACTCAGCCACCGACAGACAGAGCAGCCCAAATGGAGTACAGCCGCTCTGTCTGTGGCTGAGTGACATGTGGATGTAAGGCTCTGTGAGCTGGGGGAGGAGGGGGACAGCACATACTGCTGCCCCCACTCTCATTAGGCAGACCCATCCATCTCTGCCTCTCACACTGCTCTGCACAGCACGGGGATGGTGGGAACCCCTCATAATGAGCACAGCAGGGGTACAAACCCGGGAACTTAGCACAGCACAGGGATAATGGGCATAGCAGGGGTACAAACCCGGGAACTCAGCATAGCACAGGGATGGTGGGAACCCCTCATAATAAGCACAGTAGGGGTACAAACCCAGGAAGTCAGCACAGCACAGGGATGGTGGGAACCCCTCATAATGAGCACAGCAGGGGTACAAACCCAGGAAGTCAGCACAGCACAGGGATGGTGGGAACCCCTCATAATGAGCACAGTAGGGGTACAAACCCGGGAACTCAGCACAGCACAGGGATGGTGGGAACACCTCATAATGAGCACAGCAGGGGTACAAACCCAGGAAGTCTGCACAGCACAGGGATGGTGGGAACCCCTCATAATGAGCACAGCAGGGATACAAACTCGGGAACTCAGCACAGCACAGGGATGGTGGGAACCCCTCATAATGAGCACAGCAGGGGTACAAACCCAGGAAATCAGCACAGCACAGGGATGGTGGGAACCCCTCATAATGAGCACAGCAGAAGTACAGCCCCAGGAACTCAGCACAGCACAGGGATAATGAGCATAGCAGGGGTACAAACCCGGGAACTCAGCACAGCACAGGGATGGTGGGAACCCCTAATAATGAGCACAGCAGATACTATTAGTTCTTTTTAAGCATCCAGCTTTTTAAATTCATCATAACGAATGTTGGTAACTTTTTATGAAAAGTGAACGAATCTAACGAAAATTGAGTTTCAGACACAAAATACGAACTAACGGCTAATGCGAAATGAAACAAAATGAATTTATTGATGGCGCATATGTTTAGTATGTATACACACACACACCACAAGATACATATATAACAAGAGATTAGTGTTGCTCACGAATATTCGCATTGCGAATATTCGTTACGAATATTGCATATTCGAGTATTCGCGAATAAATCGAATATCGCGGTGAATATTCGCTATCGCGAATATTCGTATTTTTTCAAATTTATTTTTAAAACAGATCACATCCTAGTGATCTCCATCAACGTCTAAAAGCATTGCTGGTATGATTAGAGACCCTGGGCCGAGTAACTGAGGCGATCCTTTTATGTTGCCGAATATTCGCAATGCGAATATTCGTATTACGAATATTCGCGAATGCGTTCTCTGCCTTTCTGTGTTTTGTGTATATAAAAAAAAAATTAGCTTTAGTTTAGTCATATAAGTTTGTGTAAGTAGAGTTAGTGTTTAGTGCCTATTAGTTAAGTAATCCAGGAAATGATCTCCGTTTTCGCGTGTTGACGAGAATTTCGCAATCAATTTCGCATTCGCACTAGCGAAATTTCGCAAATTTTTTTTTTTTTGATAAAATATCACGAATATTTGATATTAACGAATATTCGAGAATACGTTCTCTCCCTTCTGTGTTTTGTGTATAAAAAAAAAATTTGCTTTAGTTTAGTCATATAAGTTTGTGTAAGTAGAGTTAGTGTTTAGTGCATATTAGTTTAGTAATCCAGGAAATGATCTCCGTTTTCGCGTGTTGACGAGAATTTCGCAATCAATTTCGCATTCGCACTAGCGTGATATTCGATATTAACGAATATATTCGCGAATATTCTTCTATATATTCGAGAAATATCGCAAAATCGAATATGGCGTATTCCGCTCATCACTACAAGAGATTACATATATATTTATAATCTTGTTATGTAGATATATCTGCATATAAACAAATGATTTAGTATATTTACTGGTTCCTGGAGGGAGGAGAGATTTGCTTAAATAAGTGGCGGCAACTTCCTCTGACACTCCCATTGCTATGGAAACCTGACTGAAACCTATTACATTGCTTGTGCAGCACTGAGCATGTGCGAGATATGCAAAGCTGAAATCCAGGAAGTCATGCAGTCTGGCTTCATGATGCCCACACTTAAGATGGCCATGGTCTATTTCTAGATTATAAACTCTAAATTATAAAAGATTATAAAATCTAAATGTTGTAACAACCTAACAAAACGGACCTTAAAGCGGTATTTCACCCTAAACATAAGATCTCCCATGCGATCCAGCATACTGGCGTCAGCGCCAGTATGCTGTTTTTTTTTTTTTTTTAATAGCACACTTACTGTATTATTGTAGAATTCCTTTTCTGTCCCCCGTGGTGGACGGCGCCAGTATAGCGCGTCACATCTTCCTAAAATACCCGATATGGACTCGGGTAATCTCGGCGAAAATGCGGCGCCTGCGCACAGACCTAGGAGCTGACTGCGCAGGCGCCGTATTTCTCCGAGTCCTACGGCTATGGCGCGTCACGCCCTCCGAAATAGGACTCGGAGAAATACGGCGCCTGCGCAGTCAGCTCCTAGGTCTGTGCGCAGGCGCCGCATTTTCGCCGAGATTACCCGAGTCCATATCGGGTATTTTAGGAAGATGTGACGCGCTATACTACAGCCGTCCACCGCGGGGGACAGAAAAGGAATTCTACAATAATACAGTAAGTGTGCTATTAAAAAAAAAAAAAAACAGCATACTGGCGCTGACGCCAGTATGCTGGATCGCATGGGAGATCTTATATTTAGGGTGAACCTCCGCTTTAATTTACAGACTAACTTTAGTAGAATACATTAAGCTTGTGTATTACAGGGGTATTTATATTTAAAAAGTGAAATTGTGGGTGGAACTCCCCTTTAATAACCAGACCAATTTTCAGCTTTCGGTGCTCTCACATTTTGAATGAACATTACTCAGTCATACAACACTGTATCCATATGATATTTTTGTCCCTTTTTCCCCACAAATGGAGCTTTCTTTTGGTGGTATTTGATCACTTCTGTTTTATTTTTTATTTTTTGCACTATAAAAGAAAAAAGACTGTAAATTCTGTAAAAAAAAAAAATTTTTCTTTGTTTCTGTTATAAAATGTAGCAAATTAGTAATTTTTCTTCATAAATTTTGGCCAAAATTTATACTGCTACATGTCTTTTGTAAAAATAAGTACACATTGGTGAATATTATTTGGTCTTTGTGAAAGTTATAGCGTTCACAAGCTATGGTGCCAATATCTGAAAATTGTTCGGGGGTATTGCAGAGTATTGTGCGGGGGTATTGCAGAGTACTGCGCAGGGGGTATTGCAGAGCACTGCGCAGGGGGTATTGCACAGTATTGCGCAGTGGGTATTGCAGAGTATTGCGCAGTGGGTATTGCAGAGTATTGCGCAGGGGTATTGCAGAGTATTGCGCGGGGGTATTGCAGAGTATTGTGTGGGGGTTTTACAGAGTATTGTGCAGGGGGTATTGCAGAGTACTGCGCAGGGGGTATTAGACAGTATTGCGCAGGGGGTATTAGAGAGTATTGCGCAGGGGGTATTGCAGAGTATTGCACAGGGGATATTGCAGAGTATTGCAGAGTATTGCACAGGGGGTATTGCAGAGTATTGCGCAAGGGGTATTGCAGAGTATTGTCCAGGGGTATTGCAGAGTATTGTGCGGGGGTATTGCAGAGTATTGCGCAGGGGGTATTGCAGAGTACTGCGCAGGGGGTATTGCAGAGTATTGCACAGGGGGTATTGCAGAGTATGGCGCCGGTTTGTTTACATGTGATTGCTCCGTCATTGGACGGAGCGATCACGTGGTAAACAGTCGATATCAGCGGCAATTTACCGCGATCTGTGATGCGCCGGACATTCCCGTTAACGAACCGCCTTGTAGCCGTGATTCGGCTAGGGGGCGGTGATTAAGTGGTTAACAATCATTTTCTGTTATTCCCTTTACCCCACAAATGCTGCGTACACACACGGTCGGAATTTCCGACAGCAAATGTTCAATGTGAGCTTTTGGTTCGGATATTCCAACCGTGTGTAGGCTCCATCGGACAAATGTTTGAAGCTGGTTCTCAATTTTTCCGACAACCAAAGTTCTTGTCAAAAATTCTGATCGTGTGAAGCCGATTTCGACGCACAAAAATCCTACGCATGTTCGGAATCAAGCAGAAGAGCTGGCTGTTGAACTTAATTTTTCTCGGCTCTGTGTACGTCTTGTACGTCGCCGCGTTCTTGCAACGCAAGTTTGAGCCAACATTCCACCGTTTTGTTGTCAGAAATTCCGATCGTGGGTACGCAGTACAACGCAGAATTTTCATTGTTTTGCTGCTATTATACATTAATAGAACACAATGGCGAGAGGCTTCCGGCACCAGGCTGTGTTGTTTGTCTGGCTGCTTCTTGTTTACAGGGCTGTCAGCAAGCCCGTGGATATCACACAGTCGTCCCGGCCAAGCTACTGCTCTTGGCATGGGAATTCCAGTCTGGAGCTCCCAAGGCATGACTCAAAGAGGCCAGCTCAGTCTGGCTGCAATGTAGGTTAACATCTCACTCTACAGGTCAACCCGTGTGTGATATGTAAACCATGACTCACAGCTAACCATGCAATTATACTTTAATGTGCGCCGAGCAGATGACAAATAACAGCGGATCCTAAATTATTATCTCACATCTGCACAGTTAAGATCCCAAGCAACACACTGCTAACATTATCCAATTAGAGGTTTCCCGAGAACCGTTAATACAGCATGAAAAATCTTCTCTAGCACTCGCTTGCCACCCCTGAGCATTTCACACAAGAGCTGGAAGTATGGAGATCACCGCATGTGGCAGAAGAGAGGATAAAGAGAAATTATCAGGAAGTCCCAATTTCCAGGCGGCTCTTAAGATTAATCATCATAATAACGTTTCCTGGAGGAATGTAATTACCCACTAGGTAAACATTTTCCTTACCTGTGTCACATAAAGACTATGTATTATTTCCTTGAAATGACCCCCTGACGTTCAGAACTTCTGAATAAACCGCGAATATGATGTCATTACCTCTCTAAAGGAAAGAAATCTCAATACCCCGTTTTTTTGTTTTTTTTTTCATTTAAAGGGGTTGTAAAGGAAAAAAATGTTTTCCATAAATAGCTTCCTTTACCTTAGTGCAGTCCTCCTTAATTTACCTCATCCTTCCATTTTGCTGTTAAATGTCCTTATTTCTTCAGAGAAATCCTCACTTCCTGTTCTTCTGTCTGTACCTCCACACAGTAATGTAAGGCTTTCTCCCTGGTGTGGAGTGTCATGCTCACCCCCTCCCTTGGACTACAGGAGAGTCAGGATGCCCACTAACACACAGCTCCTTTCTATATCTGCAACGTAGAGAGCATCCCAACTCTCCTGCTCGCCCCCACCCAACTCAAGGGAGGGGGCGAGCACGACACTCCACACCAGGGAGAAAGCCTTGCATTACTGTGTGGAGTTACAGTCAGAAGAACAGGAAGTGAGGATTTCTCTGAAGAAATAAGGACATTTAAAAGCAAAATGAAAGGATGAGGTAAGTGAAGGAGGACTGCACTAAGGTAAAGGAAGCTATTTAGGGATTTTTTTATTTACCTTTACAACCCCTTTAAAGGGAAAAAAAGCCTCTGGATTAAGCAGGCCATTGATGATACGATTTTCATGGTTGCAGGAAAAAAATCACTTAATTCTCCCATCAACACTGTCACTGTTGATGGGGGAATCACTCCCATGGAGCTATTGTGTTTTCCTGGGGTGGAAGGGGGGGGGGGGGGGGGGGCGTCAATGATTATTGCTACCGGCTACAGCACTGGCAATATTTGCATGTCGAAAATCAACATGCTGGTTGTACCCAAGTTGATTGATGGATCGACTTGGGTACAATCAGCCTACCCATAGATGGTTCGAATCTTGGCTGGTACCTGCTGAACCAGCTGCGTTTTGAATTATCTATGGCCAGCATTTGTAGCTGCTGACTTTTATTGTTTTCTAAAGGAGCCTGGAGCTCCGCTTTAACCTGCTGGCATTTGTGCTACAAGCATTTCTATCATTTTTTTATTTTTTTACCAATGAAGTGTTGTAGAATCTCAAAGCGTTACATTGTTTTGCATAGAAATTTGGCATTTTATATTGTAGGACTGTAATTCTTAGGCCTCGTGCACACGATCAAATCCGTCTGCTGGAAACGGTCTGCTGAACCATTTCAGCAGACAGATTTGATCGTGTGTACGGGCAAACAGAGGGATTTGGCCACCTGACAGATTTCAAAGCATGCTTTGAAATCTGTCGGCTGGGAACCCGTCCGCCCGACATGTCTGCTGGTTAGTATGCTAACCAGCAGACATGTCTTCTCGCACACGCGCCGAATGATTTCGACGCATGCGCGGAAGTGTTTTACTTCCCGGTGCGGTGACGTGGCGGCGTCAACGTCACCGCCACGTCACCGACACGTCAGCGCGCTGTCTGCTGGCGGGGATTTTGGTTTGCTCGTGTGTACACGCGAGCAAACCAAAATCCCAGCAGACAGATCTGTTCAAATCGGTCAGTCCGACTGATTTGAACAGACTCATTTAATCGTGTGTACGAGGCCTTAGTAATAACAGACTTTAACCACTTCAGCTCCAGAACTGGGATGTGTGTTTATACACACACGTCCCTGTTCTGCCTCTCATGCCCGCGTTCACACGTGGTCATCGGTCGTCGCCACCACTGGCCACGCGCATCAGCACCCCCGCTGTGCAGTGGAATGCACACGCCTGCTATCCCACTTAAAGGAGCGATGTACAGCTACAACGGCTCACGGGATCGTGCCGACCTGCCGCAGTATAATGATGGCGGACGGTCAGCAAGGGGATTAATCTGTCCAAACAAGACTCTAGTAGACATTCTGAGTATGATAAAGTTGAAACACAACATCATAAATTATAATATAATAAATAACTATAAAAAATTATTAAAAAAATATTATATTAATAATATAATGTATTTCCCCACAAATCAATATGGCCGCGTACACACGATTGGTTTGGTCCAATGAAACTGGCCTTAAGGCTAGTTTCATCGGTCCAAACCGATCGTGTGTACAGCCCACCGGACCGTCGTTCGTCGGACCAAAGTTTTAAAACTTGCTTTAAAGGGTCACTAAAGGAAAACTTTTTTTTTTGCTGAAATGACTGTTTACAGGGTATATAGACATAAAAGTTGACTGATTCCTTTTCAAAATAATAAAAAATAGATAAAAATCAATCATATAATGTGCCTGCAGGTTAGTTTCACTTTTGAACTGGCTTCATGTTTCTGTGAAGTAGAAATAGACACACAGAACAAAAACAAACAAATCCAGGGCACTGCTTTGTTTTTAAAATGAATCTGATTGGTTCTGGGAAGTTTTAGACACACAGTAATGACAGCTTAGACCACCCTAAGAAAGCTCCCAGTACTGTGGTTATAAGGAAACAGACAAGCAGGAAGTGTGGAGATCAGCAAAAACGAACAATAAGGACATGAAACCAGTACTGCAGTAAGGTAAAGGAAGCTATTTAGCTAAAAAAAAAAAATTCCTTTAGTGATCCTTTAAAATCGGACCGATGGACGCTTGACCATCGGTCCAAACCGATGGTTAGTACGCAAAAGCATCGGTCCAAAAACCTGCGCATGCTCAGACTAAATGAGGGGACAGGAGCGCTCGTTCTTGTAAAACTGGCGTTTGTTTTTGACATGGCACATTCGACATTTTAAATATTTAGTGTCTCATTTATTGCAGCGCATTTTTTCTTCGTTCTCTTGCTAGAATAAACACGTTATTTTGCTGATGCTATTTAGACAGAGTTCTCCCATACTGACATTTTTGCTTTTTTGCTTGTGATTTTTTTTTTTTTTTTTTTCATTTTTGCAAGCCAGATGTCCCAAATATTTTTGTTGTACTCCACATGTCTAAAATATTTTTCTTTTCTTTTTTGCAAATTATCACACCATTTTTTTTTTTTGTTTGCAAGTTATCACACCAAATGTATCCCCCCCCCCCCCCCCCCCAAGGAGGTTGTGTCCTTTGTAAATTACACATTGTAGTTTGGAAATGTTTGATGGCTATTCACCACAGGAAAACACAATAGAAAAGGTTTGAACGTAAATAAAATTGCCATTTATTCTGGCACAACAAAAAATTAGAACGAGAACGGCAACAATTGATCAGTTCACAAAATACATGCAGACTTGGACACCAAAGGCACATTCCAACATGATCAAGAAGACAATTAACAACCTCAGGAGTCACAATGTGCTTGCCAAGAAACAAAAATGAGAAGCAGCAGCAGATGACAAAAGGAACCCAAGCTGTGGTACTACAACAAGCTCAGTTTGTGTCAAAATCAGCTGGAAGGCAGGGAATCACTTTCTTGTCTTCCTTACAGCCTAACTTCCAGGCTGCCTTTCAGTGGAACTTCCACAGCCCCGTCCACGGCCCCTTGCAGGTGGTGTTGCTGTGGCAGCAGGAGGAAGAAGATGAGGAGCAGGCCAGGCCGGGTCACTTAAATCAGTGTCCAGTCAGCAGGCCCCTTCTTGCCCACCACATGACCTTGTTTATTATGTCTTTTGCAAGGCCTCTTTGTTCCTCCACTTCATGGAGGTCACTGGCGAGGGATGAGCTGAAGCTCTCGGTTGGGTTCAGGGGGGCCCTCATGATCTGGGCTGCCTCGCTGATCACCTCCAGGCTCTCCTCCTCTAACTGCCTCAAGCGCCTCCTTTGGCCTGGTCGGCGCATCTGGAGTGGAGGCACCTGGGAGATGGTGCTGAGCCTGGGCCTGGGGACCTGCAGACATCCACTCGGCCCGGCCTCCTCCTGGCTGCCACTCACCCCTTCCACCTGGCTGGCATTTTCTGGAGCTGACACCTCCTGGCTGGTCTCTTCCTGTGTATAAAATAGGGACATGTTGTAATATTTTGCACAATCAATCACACACATTTTCATGCTCTTGACTGTTTTCTTTTTTCTAAATTTAAATAGAACAGACTCTCATTCTGACCCCTGCAGTTGGCATCCCTGACACAATTCTTTCTGCCCACGACTTGTGTTTATGTTTCCAAGCTTTCCTTTTTGCTTACAAAATCATCTCAATAAACCAACAATAATTAGCAGCCAAGAAATAAGTTGTAAACTACTTTACCTCACTGAAGAGCACCATATCTGGCTCCCCTGTGCCAGCCAGCTCCTGGGCGGACTCTGCAGGGCTGGCTGGGAACCGTGGAAGTTCCACTGGAAGGAAGCATGAAAGTAAGGGTGGAAGACTCGAAAGTAATTCCCGGCCCTCCAGTTGATCATCCAAAAAGCTGAGCTCCTTGTAGTACCACAGCCTGGGCTCCTTTAAATCATGTGCTGCTGCTCCTGACCTCTGTTTCTGGTAGTTCTTGTATGTCCTCCTGTATGTGCCTCTGAGGTTGTTAATTGTATCCTTAATCATGCTGGATGTGCACTCAGGAATCCAAGTCTGCATGTATAATGCAAATTGATCAATTGCTGCCGTTCTGATGTTGCTCTTGTGATACGATGGGTGCCTTGAATCCCAAAGGTAGGGTAAGTCTCTGTATCTTTCTATGAATCGCATGAGATTCTTGTGCAGATTCAACTTCTCCATGTTGCTTGCAACTTCAAAAATGTTTTTCTAGAATACCAAAAGAAAAAATTAGTAACACTATTTTAGGCTCAGCTTTGACATTGTCAGAATATGTGCACAATCTTTTGAGCTACAAACACAGTGTCTCCTGCTGTTAAAATGCTGCCCAGCCCTGCCCCATTGTTGTTGAAAAAAATGATTTTACCTGCAGACCATTTGTTTCCATTTCACTAAATACGTGGCATATAACCATGCAAAAGTAATGATAGCATTCATCAAGGCACTATTCATGTGTAGATATCATGCCCTTCAGCATTGATGAGATGATACACTGCCTAATTACCTCTGTCCAACAATGACAATCGTTGCCTGATCTGATACACAATAAAATAAAGAGGTAGAGCATTCTCACATATATATTTTGAGATGTCTCCAAGCAGATGGAGAGCGAAATTGCATGGGGGGCCCCAAGATACATGATAGCGCAAGGGTGCAATCAACATATAAACCCCCAATCCAATGACTCAAGTCTCTAGGCCTCTGCTGGGCCCATTTTCAAATTTACCTTTGTTTCTGCAGTTCCTCGATTACGCTCGAGCAGACTCTGCGTAACTTACGTAATCACATCGTTCACCTTATATACCCCACGCATGCGTGAAACGCCGCCCTCTTCACCGCGCATGATGGACCCTTTCCTCTTTTCCACGCCCCTATTCATTGTGAAACGAAAATATGGTGATGTCACAGGAGCATGCTTCACCCTTTCATGACCAGGAAATGACGGAGGCAGGAACGTCACGATCCAGGCCCAGATGCTAAAAAGCAACTAATATGTCACTAGAAGAAATGGTGGAGATGGTGGACATACTGCGGACGAAAGATTACGAAGGAGATCATGGGCCATACAACACCCTTAATTGAAGGAAGGCGAAAATAATGGACAAGGTGGCGAGGAGACTTTCTGACATATTTGGTGTTACAAGGTCCAAGGAGCAGCTCCGAAAACATTGGTCAGACTTGAAATTGCGTAAGCCAGAGCAGTATAGGAAGATCAAGAGAATTATTGAGAAAAGTAGGTAATTTTAATGCTTTTATTTGCAATTATCTTTATAATTTGTGGGCATGTTTTTATTCATCTGCTTCTTTGGCCTGGTTGTACTTTGGATCATGTAAATTTTCGTTGTCGAATTTGGCAATAGGAAGTATTTTCACGTTCGTAGTAAACATCGTTCCATCACATCGTTCCTCACAAATCCGATGTTGTTCCAGGAAAAGCACACCTGGACATGCCTATTTGGCGTAAAACAACATTTATAAACATTTTGGAAAAGATGATGTGTTTGTTCAACCTTACTAGAATGTGAAAGGCAAACAGGATTCATTCACACAGTGATAAAAAGCATCTGCATCTGCACTCAAGAGCACCTGTGTCTCCGCCATAACTAACATTTTTCTTTAGGGTCTCCCACAAATATTGTTTTTGGGGGGCATCCATGTGTGTCACTTCGCAAAAAAGCAGCAGTATCACAGCTTGGGAGAAGTCAGAAAAACAAAGGTTTGGTGGATTGAGCCCAAACAGACAATTGTACCCCACTTCTAAGCAATGTTTTCTATTTCTGTCCTCCAATATTTGTGTGCTGAGTATACCTTTTGTTTCATGTTATTAGGGGAAAGAAGAGGACACCATTTGGAGGAGGCAAGAAGGCCCAGACTCTCCAAAAAAAAAAACATGTGGAAAAGGAGGATGTGGAAGAAGGAGTGGTGGAAGAAAGAGATGTGGAAGAGAGAGAGGTGGAAGAAAGAGAGGTGGAAGAAAGAGAGGAGGAAGAAGGAGAGGTGGAAGAAGGAATTGTGGAAAAAGGAGTTGTAGAAGAAGGAGTTGTGGAAGAAGGAGTTGTGGAAGATGGGGAGGTGGAGATTATCAGCACAACAGGTCAGTGTCACCCCAGCTTCACAGGGAAAAAGAGATGTAGGTAGGCATGCACATTACTAAAAAAAAACGTTTTTATGTTTTTTAGAGGATGAAGATGGTGGTTTGACAACATCTGCTAGTCCTCATTTTTCCAGTGCTAGTGCCAAAATCGTCATCCAACAAATTTTGGAATGCAGTACTGAAATGGAAATGGACATTATTGAGCAAAATTTTAAAAAGCATTATTGACATGATGGGCCGTATAAAAGATTACCCCCCCCCCCCCCTCAAACCAGTTGCAATGCTATGTTTTGCACAACCGTTTGTATTGGAAAATCCACACGCCAAAATTTGAAGATGTATCATACAGTGTGTCAACATGTGCTATCTGCCATCACAGGATATCGATTGTCTGTGCTTTGTGGGTGCAACCCCTTTCAGCGCTACTCAAGTAGGTGAGAGGAAGGGTTTGCACCCCCAAAACACATCCATTGATCACCCATGATGGCAGATTGCACATGTTGACATTTGTAATGGTATCAGGAGAGAAATCCCCATTTGGCCACTCACACAGAATGTGTGCATCTTCAAATTTTGGCTTGTTCCAGGGTGACATCACCCCATCACATGTGTTTTGATTAAGGTTGAACTTTGTTAGTTCCATTGTTTGGAGATATTTTGTTTTATTAACCTCTTAAGCCCCGGACCAATATGCTGCTAAATGCCCAAAGGTGTTTTTACAATTTGGCACTGCGCTGATTTAACTGGTAATTGCGCGGTCATGCAATGTTGTATCGAAACAAAATTTACGTCCTTTTCTTCCCACAATTATAGGTTTCTTTTGATGGTATTTGATTGCCTCTGCCATTTTTATTTTTTGCTAAATAAACGGAAAAAGACCATAAATTTTGAAATAAAAAAGATTTTTCTTATAACAAAAAGTAAAAAATATCGATTAAACTAAATTTTAGTCTAACATTTAGGCCAAAATATATTCAGCCACATGTCTTTAGTAAAAAAAATTGCAGTAAGCGTGTATATTTATTTGTTTTCGCAAAAGTTATAGCGTCTACAAACTAGGGTACATTTTCTGGAATTTACACAGCTTTTATTTTATGACTGCCTATCTCATTTCTTGAGGTGCTAAAATAGCAGGGCAGTACAAACCCCCCCCCCCCCCCCCAAATGACCCCATTTTGCAAAGTAGACAACACAAGGAAACTGCTGAGAGGCATGTTAAGTCCATTGAATATTTTTTTTTTGTCCCAAGTGATTGAATAATGACAAAAAATAAATAAAAAATTACAAAAAAGTTGTCACTAAATGATATATTGCTCACACATGCCATGTTTATATGTGGAATTGCACCCCAAAATACATTCTGCTGCTTCTTCTGAGTATGGGGATACCACACGTTTGGGACTTTTTGGGAGCATAGCCGCGTATGGGGCCCCAAAAACCAAGCACCGCCTCCAGCAGTTTCGAAGGCCATAAAATTTTGGAAAGTAGACGCCAAAAGCTATTTGCTGAGAGGCATGTCGAGTCCATGGAATATTTTATATTTTGACACAAGTTGCGGGAATATGACAAACTGATTTTTTTTTGCACAAAGTTGTCACTAAATTATATATTTCTCACACATGCCATGGTTATATGTGGAATTGCACCCCAAAATATATTCTGCTGCTTCTCCTGAGTACGGGGATACCAGATGTGTGGGACTTTTTGGGAGTCTAGCTGCGTACGGGACCCCGAAAACCAAGCACCGCCTTCAAGATTTCTAAGGGCATACATTTTTGATTTCACTCCTCACTACCTATCACAGTTTTGAAGGCCATAACATGCTAAGATGGCACACAACCCCCCACACAACCCCCCCCCCCCCAAATGACCCCATTTTGGAAAGAAGACACCCCAAGCTATTTGCTGAGAGGCATGTTGAGTCCATGGAATATTATTTATTTTTTTGCCCCAAGTGATTGAATAATGACCAAAAATTTTTTTTTACAAAACGTTGTCACTAAATGATATATTTCTCAAACATGCCATGGTTATATGTGGAAAAATACATTCTGCTGCTTCTCCTGAGTACGGGGATACCACATGTGTGGGACTTTTTCACCGCCTTCAAGATTTGTGTGAGTGAAATCAAAAATGTATGTCCTTAGAAATCTTGAAGGTGGTGATTGGTTTTCGGGGTCCCGTACGCGGCTAGGCTCCCAAAAAGTCCCACACTTGTGGTATCCCCGTACTCAGGAGAAGCAACAGAATGTATTTTGAGGTGTAATTCCACATATGCCCATGGCATGTGTGAGCAACATATCATTTAGTGACAATGTTTTGTAAATTTTTTATTTATTTTTTTGGTCATTATTCAATCACTTGGGGCAAAAAAATTGAATATTCCATGGACTCAACATGCCTCTCAGAAAATTGCTTGGGGTGTCTTCTTTCCAAAATGGGGTCATTTGGGGGGGGGGGGTTGAGTGCCATCTTGGCATTTTATGGCTTTCTAAAATGTGATAGGTAGTGAGGAGTGAAATCAAAAATGTATGCCCTTAGAAATCTTGAAGGCGGTGCTTGGTTTTCGGGGCCCCATACGTGGCTAGGCTCACAAAAAGTCGCACACGCATCCCACACATGTGGTATCCCTGTACTCAGGAGAAATTGTCTTCATCCCGTGGCAATTCCAGACCACCAGATTGTAGACGCTTGGCAAACTCCGTCCGCGCGAACACTCCCCCATCAGACAGCCAACGTGTTTCCCATCTATTGCCTCTCTGCAGTTCGGAAAGTCCCACCGCTGGGCAAATTGGGAAGCCACAGTCTGCCATTCCTGTGGCGTGAAGGGAAACTGTGGGAACAAACAAAAAAATAAAAATTAGTACTTTGGCACATAAACATTGCAATCACAATACAAAAATCAGTATAACATTTATTATTGGAGTGAGTATTCCATGACAAAAATATAGGCCCACTTATTATCAGACTCCTTGCCCCTTTGATGGGGCAATAAACATTTTTGTTTTACAAGAACTGGCTAGAAAAATTCTAGGCTAGGTGTAGGGAAAGATGCATGTAGGCCAACAAAAAGAACATGGAAAGCTTACAACATGCATGGGGAGAAAAGGGAACATTCACACACAGCATATTACAATAATGGTAATTAGGGAAAAATGCAAGAAATACAATACATTAGCATACATTAAAGACATAGATTGTGATGCTTTAAAGGAAGAAACTTACCTTAATATACTCCTCCTGCATCACTTGTATGATGGCAGAACACGTCTCCGGTATGATGATCCCAAGCGCCTGGAGAGAGATGCCTGTCGAGAACTTGAGGTCCTGCAGGTGGCAACGTGGTACCGCAACATGGCAATAAGCCTCTGCTCGGCCGTGATATCTTGGCGCATCACAGTGTTCTGCCTCGTGATATAGGGGGACAGAAGATTCAATAGACGGTGGAAAACGGGGTCCGTCGTACGGAGAAAGTTCCTGTAATCATCAGGATTATTCTCCTGGATTTCCCTAAGCAGAGGTATATGAGAGAATCGATCACGCTGGCCCAACCAATTCTTGGCCCAGGAACTCCTCCTCTCCCTGTTCCTGGCCAAAGTCCTTGAGTGAATATGAACTGTAGAAGACAGCCCATATGCAGCCCATACGCAGCATGAACTTGAGGAAAGTCACGCTGCTCCATCATGGCTTCAAACCGGTCGGCTGGTCAGTCAAAACGCACTTAAAACAGAAAGAACCCCCAAATCCAGCAATACCTGCAAAGAACATACTGCAAACAGATACGAGCGGACTGGACACCACTGCAAAGCAGAAACGACCCGAAAGCCAGCACTGAATGCCAAATACAAACCCACACTGAACCCGGGAATACGACCTGAAAAAGCACGGAGACTGAAAAGCGCGAATCGGCTCTAACCAAACCTTCGCTAACACGCAGGTACACGTAACTAGCAAAAGCGGACTCAAGGGCAGCGTCGAAATGCTTTGGCCTTACCCTTTATAGTGGCGTAGTACGTGGTTTACGTGTCCGCGTTCTGACCCGATCGGATTTTGAACCGATGGTGTGTAAGCACATCAGACCATCAGTCCGTCGGACCATTCTCATCGGTTTGAACCGATCGTGTGTACGCGGCCTATCACTCAATTCTGCAAGTGATTCTAATTTACTTTTGCTTTTTTCTAGCTGATCTAAAACCACTTTTGACGTAAAGGGACGCTTTTTGGTTACTGTGGACAATCTCCAGTTTCCAGGCAGAAAGAACAGTTTTTATAATATAAAAGTCCAGGCAGGGCACTGGACAAAGCACTAGGGACAAAAAGGAGGTGAAATGATTTGATACAATAATGTAATCTGTAAGATTACAGTGCACTGTATGTGTTATGTTTTTTGTACTTTTTGAATTTGTCGCCCGGCTCCCCCCCATGCTTTGTGGCGCTCGCAGGGAAAGGAGCCCAGAACACAGTAGATCAGGCGGATGATCCGTCGGAGGACACAGCGGGGGGACATCGCAGGATCCTGATGACAAGGTAAGTACACTGTACCAGGATTCTGGGATGCAGTTCCTAGTGTGGCTCGGGGTTACTGCTAATGATACTAAAACTTAACCCCGAACCACACTCGGAAATACCACTAGGAGGGTTAAAGTGTATCAATAAATATGTTGTAACAATAATACTACAATAAAAAAAATTCTATAGATTGAATATATGATCTAAGGCTGGGTTCACACATGCTTTTCACCAGTCATATCTATGACCGTCGGAGGCCCGGGCGCGATGTGATGATATTTTGCCCGGATACCCGTAAGCAATTGCGGCTAGAAAGCATGAGATCAGTGAAATTTTTTTCCCGATCTCATGCTTTCCAGCCTGCATCTCTCTATAAAGAGTACCTGTCACACACTATTCCTATTATAAGGGATGTTTACAGTCCTTGTAATAGGAATAAAAGTGTAAAAAAAAGAAAAATAAGTAAAACTTTTTTTTAAATGCCCCTGTCCCGGTGGCTCACGCTCAGAAGCAAATGCACATGTAAGTCCCACCCACGTATGTAAACACCGTTCAAACCACATATGTGAGGTATTGCCGTGTGTGTTAGAGCATGTGCAACAATTCTAGAACTAGACCTCCTCTATAACTCTAAACTAGTAACCTGTAAAAAAAATCCAAAGTGTCGCCTATGGAGATTTTTAAGTAAGGAAGTTTGGCGTCATTCCATGAGTGTGCGCAATTTTAAAGCGTGATATGTTAGGTTTGGGGGTTCTGAGTCATTTTCTAGCAAAAGAATGATGATTTGTACATGTAGGAGAGAAGTGCCAGAATAGGCCCGGTATTGAGGTGGGTATAAAAGCCCGGTATTGAAGTGGTTAATCTAGGCTTACCTGTAGGTAAAAGTGGTCTGTAAGGGTTTACAACCACTTTAATGATTAACCCCTTTAATACCAGCCACCGTCATATGACGTCCACAAAGTGTCTCTCCCATCCAAAGTGAACGTCATATGACGTCCTGGACTTTGAAGGGGGATATCTGAATGATGCTTGCAGCGAGAGGCATCATCCAGATAGCTATCTCTTGTGCCGGCGATTCTGTACAACGTAAGAACGATCATAGCGGAGTTCTTACAGGAGGCGGGAGGGGACATCCCCCCTCCCGCCGCCATCCGGTGCTTCTCCGGGCTCTCCCATGCCATTGGGGGCCCGGAGAAAGAATCGTCAGGCGCTGGCAGGAAGTATAGAGATGACTGGTGACCAGATGGTCACCAGTCAGCTCTATGACCGTTGGAGGACCCTGGGCGCGATGTGATGACGTCACGCCCGGGTCCCGTAAGTAAACAAAGCCAGGATTGCGGCTGTAAGCCACAGTATTCATGAGATCAGTGAATTTATTTCACCGATCTCATGGTTTCCAGTCTGGAGGAGAGATGTGGAGTCTTATTGACCCTGCATCTCTCCATAAAGAGGACCTGTCACACACATTTCTATTACAAGGGATTTTACATTCCTTGTAATAGGAATAAAAGTAATTTAAAAAAAAAAGTGTAAAAAAATAAATAAATATGTAAAATAAATAATTCCACGAGTGTGCACAATTTTAAAGCTTGACATGTTAGGTATCTATTTACTCGGTGTAACCTAATCTTTCATATTTGACAAAACAATTGGGCTAACTTTACTGTTTTGTTATTTTTTTAATTCATGAAACAATTTTTTTCCTCAAAAAAGGCGTTTGAAAAATTATTGCTCAAATACCATAAAAGATAAAATGTTGCACTGACCGTCGTTTTATTCCCTAGGGTGTCTGCTAAAAAAAAACATATATAATGTTTGGGGGTACTGCGTAATTTTCTAGCAAAAAAATTATGATTTGTACATGTAGGAGAGAAGTGCCAGAATAGGCCCGGTATGGAGGTGTGTATAAAAGCCCTGTATTGAAGTGGTTAAGCACAACTGAAGTGTGTGAAACCCGTCTACCAGGCATTCTGTCCCTGTAGTGTCTTTTGGGATGTCCTAATAAAGGATCTTGGATCATTACAGGGATTTCTTCTATTTCTGACTCTTTTTCTCCTGCACTAGAATTGGATTGCATGGTTGTGGAAAATGCACAGAATTCACTGTTTCCTGTGCTCCAAATATGTCAACCGAGCTTAAGGCATATGTTGTAAATATCCTTGCTCCAATCTCCTGAAAAACATATACTGTATGTAAAATGTATTACTTCAGTATCACGGGAATGATGGGAATGACGTTATTGCATTAACAATATGTCTAGAGCTGAAATATAAAAATTGCCTTGGTCCATAAAGGGTTTATAGGTGCAGGAGATTAAATGGTTAAGTGATACTAAAAAATTACACATCCTGTAGTCCATCTTGGGATTAAGCAAGAGAGGGTGACTGCATTCCAGAGGCGGCCCTTTAATTAGGCAAATTAGGCGGTCGCCTAAGGCCTCACACTCACAGGGGCCTCAATGCTACCTAACTTACTTAATACATTTCCCCAGTTTTGAGGGACAGGGGACCTTAACGCTGCTGTGCTCAGGCAGAGTTAAGAGCCCTGACTCAGGAGCAGGGCTGACAGTGTCCCTAACAACCTAACTATTGAATATTGGTGACACCACCACTTGTGACGTCAATGACCCAGCATGCCCCCAGTCAATGATGTCACAAGGGGGCGGGTTCACTGGGTGACATCACTGGGTTGCCCCCGCCCCTTAGTTCTTAAAGAGCAGGATCTGGAGGCCTCCGTGTTAAAGGGGGCTTCCAGATTCAGATATGCCCCCTGCCTACAGACCCCCACAACCACCGGCCAGGGTTGTGGGATAGAGGCTCTTGTCCTTGAATTACTTTTCCCATCATGGGCGAGAGTGGGGCCCCATGTCAAGTTTTGCCTAAGGTCTTACAAAGCCTAGAACCGCCTCTGCAGTACATTCCTACATACAGTGGGACCATAGTGATTGAATGTAGCCACCCTCTAACAGAAAGTCATATTAGCAGCAAAAATAAATAAAAATAAAGATAAAAAAAGGAATTTTGAAAGAGGCTGAGAGCAATAGAAGATATTTTATTTTTAGTTAAGAACGCATACTTGAATAGATTTTTGTTTATTAAAAGATTGAAAATAAAAAAAGCAGCTACAATATTCGATTTCCCCATGCAGTACTTTTCTTCTACCATCAGATGTCCTCAGTCTTATGACCAGCATCTTTGAGTCTGTTTTGTCCTGGACCTTTCCCCAGCCTGTGATTGGACAGTGATGAGCTCACCTCTCTGTCATTTTATCAATAACTCTATTGCTATCAAAATATCACAAAGGGTTGAAGCTTCTGGAAGTTAGTGGGTGGAGGCCAGGAGTTCCTGATCTGCATACTTGAGGGAATCTAAGCAGTCCCTAGGCTGAGGACCTGGCAGGGTGGCTCGGTCAGCCCTTAAATATGGTGGAGCTTGGCCGGCATGGCAGTTGGGAAGATGGAGTGCTGATTTTGCTGTTGTGTGGCCTGGGAGGCGGGGCTGAGGAAAGGAAGGATAGGTAGCCTAAGAGAGGAATTTCCATTGCCTTTGGACATCTGGGCTGGCATGGGAAGATCTGATCCGTTGGAGGCCTGAACAGAAGTCTTGCCCAGTGCAGCGGAGAGCAGGCAGCCAGGCGCAGTACCGGGACAAGTCCATCCTGCACCCAGGGCAAGGATGCGGAACTGTGCCCCTCCCCCATGACTAATGCATGTTATAGAATGGGTGTATCGCCCTACGTCATTCTCTGCCCTTGCTCTCCTGTGCCCAGGGCTACACCTCCTCCTGCCCACCCCTTGTCCTGGTCCTGGCCAGAACAGGAATAGAGGGGAAATCTTCCAGTGGACCCTGTATACAACCAGAGATTTCCTCCCTTAGGAGGAATTTCTACCCATTTCCTTTTTTTGGGGACAGGAAATTAACATAAACCTCTCCAATGGGACTGCCCCTCCCTTACTTTATCCAAAGTGGAAAAAAACTTGCTGTTAAAGTGTTTTAATAACATAAAGCTGTAATAATCACTTTTAATAACACCGGGCGTAGCCTGTGCCGAATGCGCGTATGTTCGGGAATCAGCGCATCTCCCTCATTTGCATATTTGAATACAAAATCAATGGGACCACAAGATGTGCCCAGTGTAAAAATGCGCCTGCGCTACGCAAGCTTAGAAACGTTACGACGGACGGGAGAAGCCTTTTTTCAGGCGTATCTGGTTCTGTGGCTGCAGGTGCATAGATACGACGGCGCACATCTCCATATACGCCAGCGTAACTTCTTTGAGAATCTGGCCCTAAATTTCGTAAATTCGGACATTTAAAAATTCAGAATTTCAGGGTATACCGAATTTGTCAAAATTTGTTAAAAAATGTTTTTGGAACTAAACAAATTGCACGTGTCTATTGGGTTTTTTAAAGGAAATCAGACAACAAAAGTTGTATAGTGTGTATAGGGCCCTTATGCTTACAATACACCATACGAAAAATCAGCTGAACCCATTTTCAAAAAACGAACATTCAGCCGTGAGCGCACATGATGGTGTCTTCATGTAATGACCAATAAATCGTTCAGAAGACATAAATAAAATAAAAAAATGGTTTGTTTTTTACATATATCTAGGCTTTTTTAAAAGTGAAAGTGTAATTAAGACATTAATTTACTAAATTCCTTAGGGGCATGCTCAGTGTTGGGAAACCCTTGAAATAACGTGATTAGATCCCTTTAAATTGCCACCATGTCAAATGCATTGGTTGCGCTATACACCCAATTAACCAGTAGTATTTAGTCTAGGAGGCATAGGTGAGCAGGATATTAATACACCTGCTGTGATGTACCCTGACGTTCGCTGTGCAGCTCTGGCACAAATACTGCTCCCGATGGTTGATTCCTGAATTAATTGACATTGATGGTAATTGATGCCCAGAGGGATGCTAGCTAGCAATTCTTTGCTGTCATTGCTTTCAGGTGACACCATGCTGCAGGTGGCAAATACATTTGACGATCTGAATTAAGATATAGATCCTCACACTTAAAAGGGCTTCCTCAGCCAGCGGGGAAGATAGAGATAGCTACCGCATGCACTAATTATCTCTTTGACTTTCTGTAATTGAATTATCATTCAAAGCGTCGGGTGCATAATCTGCAGGTTGTGAAGTTGGAAAGCAGGGCTGCACCTTAGTAACATTTTGTACATGTGACCTATTACATGTACGTTGTTCTTTTTTTTTTTTTTTGTACATACAGTTTTCCTCTTCCCCATTGTAGTCATATCCTTTCTATCCTGTTTACACCTTTTTTCATTTTGCTAGGTCCATTTAGCTACTGTATCAGTGCGACTTTGGGTGCAACTTGGAAGACATCTGTGCAGCTTCATGCCGAGATGTCTATGCAAGTCACACCCGAAATCGCCAAAAGAAGTGCAGGGAACTACTTTTTCAAATCGATGCGGCTCCGCAAAGTTGGCGCATCGATTTGAACAGTGTGATTAATGGCAATAGGGTGTGGCTTGTCATGTGATTTGACCTGTCACATGACAAGTCGCTCTAATGTAAACAAGGGCTAATGTCTCAATGATTTTATTATTAAAGTTATAGTGATACAAACATAAAAAAAAAATCACAACTTGTCATTGTACAGTCACAACATTCTGGAATCCAATACAATGGGTCCTGAGATCCAGGTTTCCCAATTGGGATAACATAAGAGCATCAACAAATAATATTTTTAATCAAGCATGTTTTTTCATAGTTTCCCTCATCTTCAAGCGACTCTCAGATTCCCGATCTCTGCGAGAGGTCCACCCGCCCGGAGGTGCCGCCCCCCATCTATCTACCGGGGGGGGGGGTGAAGGAGGGCTTAGACCTTGTGTCATCTTTACACACATGGGCATCCTCTGCCTACAGGACAAAACTGGTGTCACTCCAATCTGATTTTAATGCTGGACGTACACTATACAAAAAATCGCCTGAAATTCCGTCATTTAGACAGTTCGTTCATTTTTCGGACAGTTAATGGAAAAATAATCGATAATCGTTGGGACGTTTTTGGGCCGAAAAAACAAAGAACAAGTTTGGAAATTTTCTGCCGAGCGAACGATAATTTGAAAGGTTAAAGCGGATGGTTCACCAAAAAAAAATATTAACAGCCAGCAGCAACAAATACTGCAGCTGCTGACTTTTAATTTTAGGACACTTACCTGTCCTGGAGTCAAGCGGCGTCCGCAGCAGAGGATGAGCGATCGCTGCTCCCTGCTGCTCCCCCCTCCATCCACGGTGAGGGAACCAGGAAGTGAAGCGCTGCGGCTTCACTGCCCGGTTCCCTACGGCGCATGCGCGAGTCGCGCTGCGCCCGCCGATTGGCTCCCGCTGTGTGCTGGGAGCCGAGAGTTCCCAGCACACAACGGGAAAAGCCCGTCTTTTGCCCGAGACTGCGGGCCGGAAGTGGGTGCAGATACCGGTCTTTAGACAGGTATCTGCACCCCCCTCCCCCCTGAAAGGTGTCAAATGTGACGCCGGAAGGGGGGAGGGTTCCGATCAGCGGATCTTCACTTTAGGGTGGAGATCCGCTTTAATGTGTTTCCCGTCAGAACTGTCTGCACTAGATATATGTAAAAAACAAACCATTTTTTTATTTTATTTATGTCTTCTGAACGATTTATTGGTCATTACATGAAGACACCATCTTGTGCGCTCACGGCTGAATGTTCGTTTTTTGAAAATGGGTTCAGCTGATTTTTCGTATGGTGTATTGTAAGCATAAGGGCCCTATACACACTATACAACTTTTGTTGTCTGATTTCCTTTAAAAAACCCAATAGACACGTGCAATTTGTTTAGTTCCAAAAACATTTTTTAACGAATTTTGACAAATTCGGTATACCCTGAAATTCTGAATTTTTAAATGTCCGAATTTATGAAATTTAAGGCCAAATTCTCAAAGAAGTTACGCTGGCGTATATGGAGACGTGCACCGTCGTATCTATGCACCGCAGCCACAGAACCAGATACGCCTGAAAAAAAGCTTCTCCCGTCCGTCGTAACGTTTCTAAGCTTGCGTAGCGCAGGCGCATTTTTACACTGGGCACATCTTGTGGTCCCATTGATTTTGTATTCAAATATGCAAATGAGGGAGATGCGCTGATTCCTGAACATACGCGCATTCGGCACAGGTTACGCGCGGTGTGCGTAAGACGTTCGTCCGGCCTAAAGTTACCCCTCATAAAAGCAGGGGTAACTTTGCACCAGACGTGTGCTAGTCAGCTAAAGAGCAACTACAGCAGCACCATTACGAACGAGCTGAGGAAGCACACTTGCAGAACAACACATTCCTATGCCAACATGCCAGGGGCAGGCATGGTCTTAGCACTACTATTGTGTGCAGAGGGGCGTAGAAGGAGGAGAAGGGCACATGAGAGGATATACCAAACGCGCATTAGCCCCTTTGGCATGGGTGATTTGGATGTGTATCGCATTTTCAGATTCAGCCCTGAAGCCATCCAGGAAATAACCACAGCCCTGCAGGATGACATCACCAGCAAGACACACCGCTCACATGCACTGCAGCCACTGGTCAAGGTACTGGCAACACTCCATTTCCTTGCCAGTGGATCATTCCAGCGTACAAGTGGAGTTGTGGCTGGGATGTCACAAACCAGCATGAGCAGATGTGTGCCCCAGGTTGTCCCCGCCATCCCCAGACGCCTGTCCCACCACATCATCAGACTCACCAATGAGCATCTGCGGCAGAAGGCAATGCGGGATTTCTGCCTAATTGACAGATTGATATGCACCATCGGGGCCATTGATTGCACACATGTGGCACTACAGCCCCCCCCCCCCCCCCCCCGTGCCACAGAGCACATATATCGCAATCGGAAGCATTGGCATTCCATCAACATCCAGGTGATAGCCGATCCCAAATACCTCATATGGCAAGTCCGTGCCAAACCCCCCCGGGTCCAGCCACGACAGCTACATATACCGTCAAAGCCACATCCCAACGGAATTCGAACAGAACGTGTATGGGGACAGCTGGTTGGTTGGTGAGTGACATGGGAGTCAGGCATGACTGTCCGACCCCATGATGCAGACATCACAAGGGGCACATGCATGACTAACATTCTCCTGTCTTTTCCCTTCCAGGTGACGCGGCATATGCACTGGGCCCCATCTCATGACTCCATTCCGGAATCCTCAAACCAGAGGAGAGAGAAGATACAATGAAGCACACATATGTACCCGTGCAGTGGTGGAGCACACATTTGGCCTCCTGAAGTCCCGTTTCCGATGCCTAGATAAGTCTGGGGGTACCCTGTTGTATTCCCCAAACTTTGTGTGTCAGATCATCGGTGCATGTTGCATTCTGCACAACTATGCCATGGGAAAGGCCCTGCAGATTGACATACATGATGACCTGACCCCGCCAACCAGACAGTCCCCCCTTGCCAGAGGAGACCCCATCTGCTGATGGAACAGCAGTCAGGAGGTGCCTTGTGGAACGAAGTTTTGAACGTTAAACACACAAATTCATCATGGCACACGGACAATGCACGCATGCACACCACTGTGGTCCCTAGATCACACACACCACATCCACATCACATTGGATTAGCCCAAGTCCAAAATGTAGGACTTGGGAGCAGCAACCCCACGCCAAGGCCCCAACGATGTCGCTGTCCATTCATACGTCATTCATACGGCCGTGTGGATAACTTCTCCCCAACGACCAAGGGTGACACCCCTTACTGGCAGGAGTGCCACCCCCACATTCACACACCATTCACACTGTAGCCTGCACTACTGTCCGTGTGCGGCAAAAAAAAAAGAAAAATCTCTTCACCAGAGCATGAAAAAAAGAAAAATCTCTTCACCAGAGCATAAAAAAAAGAAAAATCTCTTCACCAGAGCAAAAATGTATGTATGTATATATATATATATATATATATATATATATATATATCACTTGCCCTGGCGCAGGCTACGCCTGGTGCCCAGGCTCCTGGCCCTCATTTGCCTGGGGGGAGCCACAGTTGGGGGGGGGGGGGTTGGGCATCAGGTGGGGGGGCATCAGGTGGAGGAGCATCCCCAGGTCCCTCCCTGGCTGCCTGCATGCCCTCCAAGGCCACCGCTATGCGGGTGAGCACAGCTGTCTGGGCCTGTACAGCAACTCTTAGGCCCTTGACCTCCCCCACAAGTTCAGCCGTGGTCGCCTGCAACTCCCCCAAGGCTGGTGACAGTTGCTGCAGTGTTTCCAGTGACATCCTGTATGGCATCCGTTAAAGGACCCGAGGAGGCCAGGCTGTCTGCCAGGCGCCTCATCTCACCCACTACTTCTGACATATGGCGGCTCTGCTGGTCCTGCTGCCTGGCCAGCTGTTCCGGCAGAAAGTCGGGAACACCCCTCGTCTTCCTTGTCGCCTTCCTGGGCACAGGAGTGGTTGGGGCCCTTGCATAGGGGGAGGATCTTGAGGTAGATGGAACTGGAGGGACTGGAGAGGTTGGGGGTGGACCCTGAGGGGCTGGAGATGATGGGGGTGGTTGTTTGCGATGGTCCTGGCAAACCATGCGCCTCATCCAATAAGAGGAAAACCTTCTGGTCCATAGAGACCAACTCCTCCTCAACCACCTCCTGCACTGAGGTCTGGGCACTCCCCTCCATCAAGGCCTCTTGGCTTCCCAGGGGGTCAGCCATAGGAACAGGATGGTTGGGGGATGGTGTAGGACGGCCACTGTCGGCATCAGATGGCCCCGCTCCCTCCAGCACATCTGTGGATGACACAAAAGATGCACATGTTGGTGGACCCACACACTTGTCACATGTTCCCTCCCCCCCCCCCACAAGCTACACACCAGATAGTAGATAAAACACACTTACCTGTCCTCAAGGCCAGAGCCACGGAGTCATAGCCCGGAACTCCCTCCCCCTGCTTCCTCTGAAGGCAGCTGGCAACCAATCTCTCTTCCTCAGTCAGCCAGATCGGACAGGGTGGACCCCCTCCAGTGCCCCTGGCATGCCGACTTATCTGAGCCAGCTTGCCTTTGACCAGTCGCTGCAGATCATTCATCTTTTTAGAGATGTCCTGGGGTGTCCTGACCTCATGGGATAGGGAATTCACCTGGGCAGCTATCCTCATGAGGATCTTATCCCTCTTATGCCGCGTACACACGATCATTTTTTGTGATGAAAAAAAACGTTGTTTTCTGTGAAGTAAAAAAGGACGTTTTTGAAACGTCACTTTTCAAAGACGATGTTGCATACACACCATCGTTTTTTTCACAAAAAGCGAGGTTACGTTCACCACTCTTTTCCATTGAAGCTCGCTTCATAACTAGCTTCTGGGCATGCGCGGGTTGAAAAACGTCGTTTTAAACGACGTTTTTGCTACACACGGTGACTTTTTGTGAAACAAAAAACGACGTTTTGAAAAACGACACAAAAAATTCAAGCAGGTTGGAATTTTTTTTGGTCGTTTTTTTTTAAGACAAAAAACAACGTTTTGTCCACACACGATCAATTTAAATGACGTTTTAAAAAACGACGTTGTGTACGCGGCATTAGACCTGCTGGTGCTGGCACTATCTGCACCATGGAGGCGAGAATCATATCTCTCCATGGCCGATATAATTATGGCCCTCTCCTCTGGGGAAATTTTTTTTTTCTTCTCTCCTTCCTAGGAGCAGACATGTCACTACACAGGACGCAAAAGTACTTACACCACCACAAAAAAAATATGGTGTACTTTTGCGCTCGACGGGCGCATGTCTGTGTGCATTTATACACTGGGCCGGCCAATCTGAGAGGGGTTACACCTGACATTGTTTTGCGCATGCACAGAGGGGTGTGGGACGTACGGCGCATGCTCCGTTCGTTCCGACGTTAATTTGCGTGGGGTCACACTTTATTTGAATGGATCACGCCCACTTCCCTCCTACTTTGACTTATGCCGGCTTACGCAGACAAATTTACGTTGGGCTGGCGCATCGTTGGACCCATGTGCTCCAAGAATATGGGACTTGTCTCATGCGCTACGCCTGCATAAATATGCGCTGATCTACGAGAATCTGGCCCTTAGAGTTTTGGAAATTTCCAATTTATGAAATACCAAATTTGGAAATTTGGAATTTCGGAAATTTGCACATTTGAGACTTCGGAAATTCAAAATGTTGTGAATTCCAAAAATGTTCATCTCGGAAATTCGAAAATTAGAATTTCGGAAACTCAGAATTCAAACATTTTTGAATTTTCAAACTTCATGCAAACACGATCACTTTTCGGCATGAAAGAAAACAAAGTTTTTAAAAACTTAGGGCCAGATTCAGGTAGATGGGAGCATCTTTAATCTGGAGTAACGTTTCTCATTTACGTTACTCTGGCGAAATTTTAGGAGCAAGTGCTGTTATTCATGAAGCACTTGCTCCTAAAGTTGCGGCAGCGTATCGAAAATGAGCCGGCGGAATTCAAATTGGGCGGGTACGGGGCGTGTATTATTTAAACTAGGCGCGATCCCGCGGCGAACGTACTGCGCATGCGTCGACTGTCAATGCATCCCAGTGCGCATGCTCACAACTTCCGTCGGCACCACTTCCTTGGAAACGACAGCGCAATGCGTTCCGTTGGGCGTTTAAATGCGCCCGTAGATGCGCCATTCCGGCACTAAAGTATATCCTGTTCCCCCTCCCCGCAGTGAAGTTACTTTTGTTCTGAGATGGCTGCTCCCGTTTCCCGCAAACACACAGGAGAAAGCTGAACTTTAAAGGCCAGGAGCTGTCAGCCGTCATCTCGGCTATGGAGACCTATGATGTCTTCCTCCATGGCTGTAAAAGTTGACAGACAAGCAGGGACAGAGGTGTTGTCCTGCAAGTGGGGGTGCTCAGCTAGCTCTTATCGTCGGTAACGCTGCTGTAGCGGCTCTCCTGCTGACCTGTGGCTGTCTGGAGTAAAGATAAAGCAGCTATTTGTAGAAATAACTTTGCGACGGACGGACGACATATGCGCGGCGCATATAGCCAGCGTATGGTGCTAATCCGTTCGTGAATTGGGAAAAATCCCTCATTTGCATATTTGCAGGAGAAATCAATTGGCGCGACTGATGCGCCAAGCGAAACTATGCGCTGACGATACTCTGGCGTCGGAAAGTTAAGCCGGTCGGAAATGGCCCGTTTTCTGGCGCATCTAGGTTGGTGGGTACGGCCGCGGAGCTACAACGGCGCATCTTCACAGTTACGCGGCGCATATCGAAATACTCCAGTGTTGCTGAATCTGGCCCATAATTTAAAATGATCGTGTGTGGGCTTCACATCGTTTTTCATCTTCTGAAAAACAACAAAAAAAAAATTTGAGCATGCTGCATTTTTTTACGTCGTTTTAAAAAATTGAATTTTTGGGGTTTTAAATAATGATCGTGTGTGGGTTAAAACGATATTAAAAACAAAGTTTTAAACCTGTGCATGCTCAGAAGCAAGTTATAAGACGGGAGCTTGAATGGAACTTCCCTTTTAGAGTTCTGTCTTACGTGTTGTACATCACAGCGCTTTGCTCATAATTTTTTTTAAATAATGGTGGCATCGTTTTTAATGATGAAGTTTAAAAAACTTTGTTTTTTCTACATGCTGTAAAACGTTTTTTCCATGCCGAAAAGTGATCGTGTGTACGCGGCATTAGAATTCTTGAATTTCAGAATCTTCGAATTTCCGAAATTCAGAATTTTTGAAATTCAGAATTCTCAAATTTCCGAAAATCCAAATTTCGAATTTTTGAATTTCCGAAAATCCAAATTTCCAATTTTTCGAATTTCCGAATTTTTAAAATTTTCCAAATTTCTGAAAAAAGCTAAAAAAAACAAATGAAACTAAAATGAACACATTTTTCGGCAGTGCATGTGTCTATTTACCAAAACCATGTAGTACAAGTGCCTGCCTGATTGCATACAAATTGAAACTCTTAAGGTTTGACCTCATATTATATGTTTTTGGTAAATCTGAAGAAAAAAATCTGCAGAAAATCGAATAGTATGTATGGGGTCTAATTGGTAACCAGGTACATTACACAGAATCTCCAGGAAAGGAGCCGTGCATGAAGTAAAGTCATAAAGATTTTTTTTTTCAAAGGCAACACTGTGATTGAGCCATGTTTTTACCACCCCTCAACTGCTCCCCTTTCGCTGCAGAGGCAGCGACTGGGGTGCACACATTCCCTGGCCGTGATGCTTTGCATCACACCCGCAGCAGTAATTATACCCCCCTGTCGTACTTTGCACGTGGTACCAAATGAATGGGGCTGTGATGCAACTGTGCACAGTCATCCACTATTTAGGGGATTAAGACACACAGAGAGCAGGCGATACAACACTTCCTCACCGCCTGTCAAATGATCTCTGAAGAGCGATCTGAACGCAAACTGCTCTACAGAGATCAAAGCAGATGTAAGCGAGTCCTAAATGCTAGTTTACACCAGATGCAGTTCTGTGTGCTTTTTTCTGCATCCAAAACAAATGGAAAGAAGGTTATATGGTTTCCAATGGCATTGTTCACACCAGTGCAGTCAGTTCCAGGGCTTTTCATTCCCAGTAAAAAATTAGAACATGCTGCATTTTTCCTGTACTGGAATAAAAAATGCACTGAATGTACTGGAACGGATCAAAAACGCACCGGACCCTAGTATAGAGGGAAAAAAAACACTTTCCTGACAGACTACATGGCAGCCTACGTGTGGGTTAATCCCGCCTCCTCTCCAATGCTATAGGACCCCATACCCATAAAGCTTTGCTCACCCTCAGTACTAGTGTTCCTTTTTTGTCCTCCTCCATGGATCCAGGATACGCGCTCATTCATGATGTCCAGTCAAGTAAAGATGGATGGCACACTATTAGCGGTGAAGCTCGGATCCCAGCCATGGGCGGGTGGAGAGCTTTTGCAGCAAAGCACTTGTTGTGTCTGGCTGCGTGTGCTGAAGACTCCTGAACTTCTCGGCTGGCAAGGTCTGTGGTCTCCATGGCAGCCGCATCTTTGTATTATCGTTTTTTTATGTTTTGTCTCCCTCGTAGGGTATTTTCCTTCTGTTTGGTCTCTATGGCGGCTGGAGCGCTTCTGCGTTCCAGCTCGCCTATTCACTTCCGGATCGTGGGGCCATCGCCACCCGCGCATGCGCAGTAGCCTCCCCGAGAGCGAGGCTTGGTTCGCGCATGCGCTGATCGGCGATTCGTTTGAGTCGCCCCCACCGCGCAGGCGCGTGCGTGAGGTGACGTATGACGTCACCAGCGGGTTTTTTAAATCAGCCGATTGTCCCCTGCTTGTTGGGATTTCCCTACAGGCGATCGGATGATTTTGGCGATACTCGGCTGCACAGGTTAGTGAGAGGATCTGTGGCACAGATCCTGGGTATACTTTGTTGTCTTTCTCTTTGGTCAAGGTCATTAGTTAATCATCATCTACACGTATGGTCTCTTAAAGGGGCAGTTCGCCTTTTCCTGACATTATTTTTTCTTGGCGTCTTAGGTCTTTTCTTCACCCTCTCTGGCCTAAATTTTGCAGCATCTCGCCGGTCCAGAGGTCATGGACCAGTCACCGCCCGCATGCGGCCAGCCCTCACGCACAAGGTATGTGCGGGTGAGGGGAGGGAGTGGGGTTGGGAATCACGAATGAGCACTCTCTTGTCTAACGGTTCCCTCCCATGAATGTTTCTTCTCTAGCCTTTCTGGTCAGGATCAGCACGCCCCAACAAACGATCAGACCAACTCAGACCTTGCCAGGCCTCAACAGTGTTCATCCTCGAAGTCAAAGAATAAACACAGCTCCTCATCTGCATCTCATCACCAGAGGAGAAGTTCCCATTCCTCCTCCAGACACCGCTCCCACCGCCATGACAGTCGCTCTAGTCGTAGAGCCTGCTGGGGATGTGACACCCAAGTCCCGGAGGGCAAATCATTATGCAATCGGTGCTATGCCTGGGCGGTTGGTGAAAAGGAGACAGAAGATCGGCGCATCGAGTCTCTAGTTGAACGTGTGGTGTAAAGGTCCTTAAAGGAGAAGGACACGTCTCACACGCATAGTCAAGCCAGTGCCACTGGTTCCGGTTCTACGGTCGACGAGGTCCATGAGGATCCAGGCCCTTCCCAGCCTCGCGCTTCCTCACTGACAGCCCCGGAGGGCGATCTGGAAAGCGATGAGGAGAATCTGGAGTTTGACTTCGCCCAAGTAACCCCACTTATTAAGGCTGTTAAAGAAGCACTTTTGTGGGAAGACCTATCCTCTTCCCCAGCTAAACAAATAAAGTATTTTAAACGACTGGGAAAAGAACGCCCAAGCTTTCCATTATTGACTGAACTGAAGGGCATCTTTGAAGAGGAATGGAGTAAGGTAGACAAGAAGTCTTCCATGACTAACAAGGCTTCCCGTTCAAAGCGGATGATGTCAAATATCTAGAAAACATTCCTTCGGTAGATGCGGCGGTAATGCGGCTGGCCAAGCACGTTACGCTGCCTTTAGCAGATTAGCAGATTCAGTATCATTCAAGGACGGTCTTGACAGGAGAATGGATCAAGATCTGAAAAGAATCTACGGTCTGGCTGGTACAGCCTGCAAACCTGCCCTAGCTTTGGCGGCCTTATCCAAAGCAATGAAAGTCTGGACAGAAAATGTCGACTTTTTCCTGTTGGGCATTTCCGAAGAACTGGCTGAAGCTAGCGGTGGCCTTCCTGGGAGAGGCGTCCGTCGATTTAATCTGCCTATTGGCAAGAATTATGCTGTCTTCGGTAACAGCCAAGCGGGCTCTATGGTTGGTGCAAAATTCCCTTTGAGGGGCCGTCTCTGTTTGGCAACATACTGGACGATGCCATTGCTAAAGCTACAGGGGGTAAATCAGGGTTTCTCCCCCAGGATACACGCCAGTCGGGAAGGAAGAAACCCCAGTTCAGAAGGCATAGCCCAGATCGCGCAAGGGAATCTCGCGCCTACAGACCTGGCGGAAATTTCAGAAGAAATTGGAATAGAGGCCAGATGTCCTTCCGCAAGCCAGCATCTTCAAGCCAGGCGTCCGGTGGACGCGAACAGGGGAAGTCCTTTTGAGGGCGGATCGAGTAGGGGCACGACTACTCCTCTTTCGGCACGTATGGGCGGCCTCGATCACAGATTCCTGGGTCATCAAGACGGTGTCGTCAGGCCACGTTTGGTCCTTCTCCAGCACTCCCCCTCCCAGGTTCATCTCTACCCTACTCCCAAAGTCAGCGGAGCAAAGGCAAGTTCTTCTGTCCTACCTGGATCTATTAAAATCCCAAGGGGCAGTCAGACGCGTCCCAAAGGACGAACAGTTTCATGGGGTATACTTCTTGGTTCAAAAGAAAAACAGTACTTGGCGACCAGTCATAGACGTAACCTACCTGAACAAGTTCATAAAGCACGGGAGATTCAAGATGGAAACCCTGTCTACAATTCAGCAGGCTATACAACCAGGCGACTGGATGATATCAATAGATCTAAAGGACGCTTATTTTCATGTGCCAGTGGCAGTAGAGCTTCAGAAATACCTCAGGTTCCACGTGGGGCAGGAGCATCTTCAATTCATCTGCCTACCCTTCGGGTTGACAACCTCCCCACGGAGTCTTTACCAAAACCCTTTTGGCAGTTGTGGCCCTCATCAGGCTGAATAAGGTTCGCCTCTATCACTATCTGGACGACCTTCTTGTCCTGTCCCAAGACAGAGCCCATCTCCTGATGCAGAGGGATCAGGTAATTTCAATCCTGTCCGAGTTCGGTTGGCTCCTGAATCTGGAGAAGAGCCACCTGGAGCCAGCGCAACGCTTAATATACCTAGGAGCTCAGTTCGACACAGTAGAAAAAACATCTCTCTCCCATTAGAGAAGATCCCTGTGGTTCAGGAGAGGATTTCACAGGCTCTGGATGCTCGTCGTCTGAAAGCTTCTCAGTGCCTGAAAATTATAGGCACGATGGTTTCAACATCCCCTATGGTGAAATGGGCATTGTGGAGGCTACGTCCCTTCCAGTTCGGCTTCCTCAAGCAATGGAAGTCAGGGAACAAAAACCAACGGATTCTCATCTCGCCGTCTATGAGAAACATCCTCTTCTCTTGGCTTCAGCGGAAGAACCTGCTAAATTGTCACTCCATAGCTCCAGTCTCCTGGATCACAGTGACGACAGATGCCAGTGGCTCCGGCTGGGGGGCCCTTTGCGACACAGAAATGGCGCAGGGAAAATGGGATGCCCGCCTCCACAACCCGGGCTCGAACATCCTGGAGATTCGAGCGGCCTGGTGTGCCCTCCAATCCTTCTCCCAACTCTTGAAGGGGGAATCGGTGATGTTAAGGATGGACAACATCACGGCAGTGTCTAATGTCAAGAGGCAAGGGGGGACACAGAGTTCAACTCTTTTACAAGAAGTCGAACCCATTTTAGGATGGGCCCAGAAGAATCTGGCCAACCTGTCGGCCGTCTTTATCCCAGGAGCCCAGAACTCCCAAGCAGACTTTCTATCACGCACCCAGATAGACATCAACGAGTGGTCCCTCCATCCACGAGCAGACTTTTCAGTGGATCCTGTCCCTGGGGATTGATCCCCAAGTGGATCTCTTTGCCTCCCGGCACAACTCCAAGTTGAGGAAGTTCTATACGAGGGGTCATTGCGTTCAGGCAATTGGGACGGACGCCTTGACAGATCGGTGGAGATTCAAGAGGGTGTATGCCTTTCCCCCAATTTCAGTAATCCTCAAATTCCTACGGAGACTCCAGGCAAAGGCGGTCGAAATAACGATGGTGGCTCCCTACTGACCGAACAGACCGTGGTTCCCTCTTCTGGTTCAATTGAGCTATCGGGACCCAGTACCTATACCAGTAGTTTCTCTGATGAAACTAACGGTCTGGTTCTTGAGAGGAAGAGGCTGGAGTCCCTTGGGTGCGCTCCTAAAGTGATCTCCACACGAATGAGTTTGAGAAGAGCCAGTACGAACAAAGTTTACGGAAGGATTTGGGCGAAGTTCGTGGAATTTTCCTCAACATCAGGTACGTCATTTAAGAATCCAGAGGTGCAGGACATCCTGAAGTTTCTCCAAACGGGGTTAGATCTTCCCCTATCTGTCAGTTTTTTAAGAGTTCAAATATCAGCCCTGTCCGCCTTCTCTGGGATCCAATGGGCAGTACATCCGCTAGTTAAACAGTTCTTCCGAGGAGCATCGAAGCTGAGGCCTCAGAGAAAGCCGAGACTCCCCAAGTGGGATCTCCCCCTAGTTCTTGATTTTCTGAGTGGACTCAATACATTGGATCCTTCTCCATCCTCCTTAAAGGACTTTTCGGCCAAAGTTGCCTTTCTAGTTGCCATCACCTCGGCTAAAAGAGTCTCGGAGATCGGGTCCCTTGGCCATAAAGAGCCATTTCTAACGTTCTTCCCTGACAGAGTCGTGTTGATACCCATGCTGGGTTCAAATCCAAAAGTTTAATCCGTAGTTCATGTCAACAAAGAAATCGTCCTCCCTACTTTTAAATCCTCAGAATCTGAAGAGGTTCACCCTTTGGACTTAGTCAAAATCCTAACTGAATACCTTCAAGTGACATCTACCTTCAGACGTTCTGATCATTTATTTATATTACACACGGGCAGTAATAGAGGAAAGAAGGCCTCTTCAAGGATGATCGCGGCTTGGATCATCCACGCAATACAACAGGCTTATAAGGCTAAGGGCTTGGCTCCCCCGCAGGTGGTGACTGCACATTCTACCAGAGGGATGGCGGCTTCCTGGGCAGTGGCTCATCATGTGGCCCCCGGATGTTATCTCTAAAACGACCTCTTGGTCCTCCATAAATACCTTTATGTCCCACTATTGTGTTGAACCTGCATCTCTTTCCTCTGTGAATTTTGGTCTTTCAATCCTGTCGGCCGACAGGACAAATGAAACAATTTTTTGTTTAAGCATACCCACCCGTGTGGCTTGGCTAATTATTTCCCACATGTAGGCTGCCATGGAGTCTGTCAGGAAAAGGGAAAATGTATTATCATATACTTACCGTAATTTTCCTTTCCTGATGGAGTACCCACCCTGTAAGCATGGAGTCGGCTAGTTACGGAATGTGACGGTATTAGAGCATATCTCCGCCATCCTCTCCCTACTTCTCCCATAAAAGAAATCACCCCAATATTCCCCGACTAGGAATATCCCTGGAATCGCTGAATAATCCACACATTAGCCATGGCTTAATACTGGATGTAACAGGACACACTTTAATGAAAGTACACAGCACACTTTATACAGGATTTGGAACATCCCGCCCCCAACAACCGCTTTCCTATTGGTCCATTGTAAAGTATTCAGTTTTCACTCTGGTCCTCTTAAACCATGCAAATGAGGACTTGAAATTGTCTCCGCAGAGATTGGTCCCAAAGTTTGAATAGCCTGAATATGTGTGGCCAGAAGCCTGTGATGTGTTTTCAGACAAAAGCCCCAGGGGGTCAATCAATGTACACAATAGCCAGCCACAGAACAATGGAGCCGTCTGGAGAATTGAGACAGGGCAGAAGTCATTTACACCTGATAATAGAAAGGCTTTAGATAGGGTTATCACACAATGGACAATGAGTATTTCTTATGAGTCTGTTGACCTGGCTGGGGTTCAGAATTACATCTTCTGTAATACATGAATTAGGATTTCAGTATTTCATGGTCCATGACATTACTCCCCCTGGGAAATAGTTCAACATCTGCAGTGGGACCCAAACGGGTCACTCGAGGATGTTGGGCAAGTAGTCTTAAGGTTCCAGGACTGTCTGCCAGGATAACCCATCCGCCTTCCTGCTTTGCGGCCCTGGCCCATAATCGGACGGCAAGAGGCTCGCATTCAGTCCTCTCCAAAAGCCCCTGTCCCGGCTAGGCCTGTCACACATCTCCCCTTTTGGCAGGGGACTAACCCAGTAGGAGACACCAGATGGGTTGTCTCTGAATTCAGTCAGTAGTTCCAGTCCCCCAAGGCCGGTATCCATACAGTACCCCAAATCACTTGCTCCAAACCGAGCATTACTCACCCCGCCATCCTCTGCCTCTCTCAGGGAACACGTCTGCCGCTGGGGAGAGGCCTGGACTGGCCCTTCTCCCTGGAGTCCTTTCAGCCGCTGGAGAGATGACAGGGTGGCTGGGCTCAGTCCATCATGCTGTTGGGGGTCTGGGCCAACTGGCCACCATTTATGGGGTATACCAGTGGAGACTGAAGTCCCATCCACTGGTATCCACTCAAGCTGTAGTGGGGTGCAGCCGCCAGTAGCAGCCTGTCCTGCTGCCAGTGGTTCCGCTGGGAGTAAGAGCTTTACCACCTCAGCTGGTTGCTGGGGAGGGGGGCCAACCGCCCCGGCTCCCTGGAACTCCACAGTTGGTCCCGGTGCTGGGCAGAGATGGCTGGCAATCTGCCCTGTTGCCAGCACTTCTGCTGGGGATGCATAATCCATAACATCCTCTGAACAGTCCATACATTCTGTAATCTGTGGCTGGGGAGTGATCGCCATCTTCTCACCCTGAGCCTCCAAAACTGCCACAGGGGTGGGGCAGAGGTCTTGAACCCTCTGTCCGGTGACCAGCGCTTCAGCTGGGGAAGTTCCTTGTAACTCCACAAATACTGCTCTTGGGGCTGGGCAGAGCACAGTGAAGTGTGGCCCTGATACCAGCTCTTCTGCTGGAGGCCCATCAGGTTGTTCTTCCTCAGCAGAGAAGTCTATCAGATCCCCTGTCTCTGCAACTGGTGTTTGGGGATAGAGGTTCACCATCTCCTGTCTTTCATTTGGTGCTGCTTCTTTAGGCGTTGTCACCGATCGTCGTATTTCTGCAATTCTCAGCTCATGTTGCCGCTCTCGTTCTTTCTCATCAAAAGCTTTAAAAGCTCTAAACGGAATCTTCCTTGTGTCTGCTGTGCTGTACTCACTGTTTGGAGAATGTGCGGCTGCTTGTTGAACTGCTGCCAGTTTTAACTGTAGTTCTGCGTTTCTTATTTGTTTAGCCTCCTCCGCTACCAGGGTCATCACTTTCAGCACCACATCCGCCGTTGGGTTCGGACCGAACCATGCTAATTTCTCTCTTATTAGCTTGTTAGCTGGTGATTCCTCACCCTGAATCACTGGTGTCCCCATCTTCTGTACTGCAGGCCTTGCTGCAACCGAGTTCTCCTGGTCTAGCTCCATTTATTCTGCTATGATCACACGCTCGGTTTTGTTGCTAGCAATCCTTCCACAAACTTCCAGTAGTCCTTTCCGTGTATTTCTTTTAAGCCGGGTGTAGCAGTCTTCCATTCACTGTTCCCAGTGTCTGCTTGGAATCCTGGTGTAAAGGAAGGTAGAAGGGAAAATCCTGCTGCTGCCATCCAGTGTGACGGTATTAGAGCATATCTCCGCCATCCTCTCCCTTCTTCTCCCATAAAAGAAATCACCCCAATATTCCCCGACTAGGAATATCCCTGGAATCGCTGAATAATCCACACATTAGCCATGGCTTAATACTGGATGTAACAGGACACACTTTAATGAAAGTACACAGCACACTTTATACAGGATTTGGAACATCCCGCCCCCAACAACCGCTTTCCTATTGGTCCATTGTAAAGTATTCAGTTTGCACTCTGGTCCTCTTAAACCATGCAAATGAGGACTTGAAATTGTCTCCGCAGAGATTGGTCCCAAAGTTTGAATAGCCTGAATATGTGTGGCCAGAAGCCTGTGATGTGTTTTCAGACAAAAGCCCCAGGGGGTCAATCAATGTACACAATAGCCAGCCACAGAACAATGGAGCCGTCTGGAGAATTGAGACAGGGCAGAAGTCATTTACACCTGATAATAGAAAGGCTTTAGATAGGGTTATCACACAATGGACAATGAGTATTTCTTATGAGTCTGTTGACCTGGCTGGGGTTCAGAATTACATCTTCTGTAATACATGAATTAGGATTTCAGTATTTCATGGTCCATGACACGGAACACCAGTACTGAGGGTGAGCAAAGCTTTATGGGTATGGGGGTCCTATAGCATTGGAGAGGAGGCGGGATTAACCCACACGTAGGCTGCCATGGAGTCCATCAGGAAAGGAAAATTACGGTAAATATATGATAATAAATTTTCCCTTTTTTTGCAACATTAGGTGGGTGTGTTGTCATGTGCCAACGTTCATTTCTTTTGTGCCTTGCTCCTGACCTCATTTACAGACCGAAGTTCATTCATTTGATCTAAGAATGAAAAGTTCTCAAGATGTGTCCTTATAATGTTTTTTTGTGCCATTGTTTAAATGTTTTGTTTTGCTTGCATTTTACAGTATCAATGTCTGCTATTCATTAATTATGATTAGCAATGTAAGTCTCTGTATTTTCTTTTGTTGGCACAATAAAAAAAAAAAAAAAGAAAGGAAAAGTTACAATGTTTAGTTAGCTCCAAGCTCAGACAATGTTGTGGAAAAACTTGTCAGGATGCCTTTTTTTTTTTTTTTTTTGACAATTGAGTGATTAGAGAACTCTCTACATTTGTTACATGAATGAATCAGGAAATTCTGCATAGAGATCGTGAGGGGGGCTGAAGCGAAATTTTTTAACATTATTCGTGCAGCTCTAATATATACACATTCTTTTATTAGATTGTGACACAATTATTAATATGGTGACACTTTTGCCCGATTTGTTTCCAATTTTTATGTTACACCTATATTTAAAAGAATAAACTGAGGAAATGCTTTCTGCTGCCGGCCGAGTCCCTCGTGTAACATCGCCGGATTGAGATGAGTCTCAGGTAAGTATTAGGGGGGCGGCTACACACAAAAGGTTTTTTATCTTAAAGTGGATGTAAACCCCATTTTTTTTATTTTTTTATTTTGATGTCACAATGTACAGTATAATATTTCCTATCATCTGCGCCCAGTCTTGCCACACAGAGTTAATCCAGCTCTGAGCAATCCTATTTTATTGTTCAGTGAGATAAAACGGATTTACAGAGAAAAACCTTAGTCTGTTCTGCCCCCCTTGCTGTGAATGACAAGTTATTTACATCTCATGCACTAGCCTGGAGACAGGCATTATTTTTTAATTCCCACCCCCACTCCTTTTCTGAAGTCATGTGTCTACTTTTCTGGATTTTGACATGATGTTAGTGATCATAGCATAATTCAGTGTAAGGAATACACAGGAAAAAATACATGTTGACAAGGGGAGTGTAGAGGTGGGCAGGGAGTCTACTGACATTATGACTCCACCCACCGAGCTCCAGACAAAAGATCCACCCACAGAATCTTCAGTTTTTCAGTTCTTATAACAGACAGAGGGGAGACATTTGACAGGTAAGAATACATGCAGGAGGCAACTATATCCTTATAGGTCAGCACTATGACAGTAGTTTAGAAAGGATGAGAGTGGGTTTACATCCACTTTAATGCATAAAATGCATTAAGATAAAAAGAAAAAAACTTCTGACTTTCAGTGGTGTCTCCAGCTTTCATATTTAGGGGGGGCACATAGGGGGACAGGGACAAAAGTAGGGGGGCCCAACTATAAAATGCAAATATATATATATATATATATATATATATATATATATATATATATATATATATCTCCTGGGGCCCTTTACTACGATCCCACAACGGGCCCTTTTACATGTTCTGCAGTGAGCTCCCTTCCTACTATACTGGGGCCCCCGAGGGTGGCAGAAAACAAGAGCTATGTGTCACCAGCACACCAAGAAAATATAAGGGTCCAAAGCAGTGGGAGAACTTTCAGGGTTGCAAAGGTTGTTTTGCCACCGGGCCCTGGTGTTCTGCCACTGTGGGGTTCCCCAGCTGTCCTGTCCCTGCTATTGACAGCGATGGTCTGGCATCTGTCTCCTTGGCAGCAGCGGCAGTCCATTAGGACCTAATGCTGGTGACATTACGGATGCATGCAGGGGAAGGCTGGCACTATTAGTTATAGAGAGCTGAGCCCCCAGCTGGTCACCTAGCAGCAGTAATGCTGTATAACCTTCTCTGTTGACATGCTGATGGGGATGTGATCCAGGTAATGCTCCCAGTCAGATCTAATAAATACAGTATTTATTAGCATCAAGAGTACAACCACATATATATATATATATATATATATATATAATCAAACGTATGTTCCGCAGCTGTGTGGGCTCTATGCCTGTAAAGTGTGGGCTCTATGCCTGTAAAGTGTGGGCTCTATGCCTGTAAAGTGTGGGCTCTATGCCTGTAAAGTGTGGGCTTTGATCAATAAAAATTTTGATATTTAACATTAGGATTTGACTGGGAGCATCACCTGGATTGCATCCCGATCAGCATGTCAGAGAAGGCTCCACTGCTGCTAAGCAACCTGCAGGGAGCTCAACTGTCTACAACCAATAGAGATGGGCTCAGGTGTGTTTGAAATCCCACATGCCCGATCTCGCCAGGAAGCCAACGCTCCACAGCGCTAATCACAGGCAGTGAGACATTTCCTGATCTGTGCAGAGCTGCGGACCGGGAAATCTCTCACTGCCTGTGATTAGCGCTGTGCAGTGTGGGCTTCCTGGCAGGCTCTGGCATGTGGCTTTTTGAACATGCCCAGCCCATCTCTAACAACAAATTGTGCTGGCCCTCCTGTACATCAGCCCCATAAAGTAACCTGCACTGGGTTCCAATGTGCTGCCGCCGCTGCCAAGGAGACAGAGACCAGCGCTTGAATAGCCGGGACAGGACAGCAACTCTGGTTATTCCAGCACTGGTCCACACTGGGAGGATTCCCCCATCCACCTATAATGTGTAGATGGGGGAATTGGATCTTTTTTTTTTTTCATTCAACCTAATAGTTGAATGAAAAAAAGTGATCAATGTATGGGCTGCCTAAGAGCTAAGACCAGCCATAGACAGTTTAAATCTCAGCTGGTTCAGCAGGAACTGGCTGAGATTTGAACCATTAATGAGCAGATTCTCTTATGATTATCACTAGTGGTTGCTGTATAGCCACTAGTGAGAATCACTGTTTGTCGGGAGAATACAATTGCTGGGCAGGAGGGATATTCCCGTCAGCACTGTCTGTGTTGATGAGGGAATCATGCAAGTTTCTTTCCTGCAATCTGTGGATGTAGGAAAGAAATTTGCACTGTATATTACCTGCCTAACGGAAAGTGAAAGTGTAACAGAATGGCCCGTGACATCCAGAGACCTTTGAAGGATGGGGGGTACTCGAGTGCCAGCATCACTAATGACTCTTGGGTCTAGGGTCATCCTGTGCCCCTTTTGGGCATAGGGTGACTGAGAAATGATAAATTACATGGGATGGGACATTACTGATAATTCATGTTTTGAAGGATATCTTTAAATATTACAAGTTGGTAAAGTCTGACTCCGACAAGTCAATAGAGTGTTTTCATTCAATGTGGGGACACATGCTTTTGAGGTGTTAATTGAGTCTGCTCCTAGCCATTCCATTGTGTGATGCTAATACTGTTTTGTGTCCATTGTGCTATGTAGGTCTGCTCCTAAGACCTGTTTATTGTGTATGCTAATGACACTGTTAAGATGTGGAATGTGACTTGTCAAGCTGTAGTAATTAACCCCTCTAAATGCGGAACCATCTGGGTAATGAGTAGTAGTTAACTCATCGGAATGTCATTATCTAAAATAATGTGTATGAAGTCCCCCATTGTGTGATGTGTGGGTGGAGTGTGTCTTTGTCCCTGTGATTAACTGTAACATGCTTGTACTGTATATAAGAAAGCTAAGTTACCATTAAAGGATTCATTCATTCATTTTGGAACCAGTACCAGAGCTTGTTTTGTCTCGGTTATTCTGGGAAATGAAATGGGTCGTGTCTGATGTTTGTCGGACTGTCGGATAAGCTGTCGTGGGGCGATGGAATGGAATATCGTAAACGGTGGTGACAGTTACAGAAAGTAAATTGTGAATGCCTTGAAAGAACAGGAGAGGGGAGGGAGACAGATGGGGGGGAGAAGGGATGGAGATAATGCAGTTCAGTGATTACAGTATACTACAGTCTGCAGTGCACACACTTACCCACGGTCCAGGCTACAATCTCAGGCATCATTCACACACATGCTGCTGATTTTAATGTTTCCTGAACACACATCCCCTCTCTTCAGATACAGCACACCGAGATAGTGTGGGTGGGACTGAAAGGAGGAGGAGGAGGAGGAGCTGTATTCCTCCCTGCTCGTATGTGAGGAGAGTGGGAGGGAGGTGGCTGGACTCGCTGGGCTGTAAAAGAGTGTCATAGACTGACACTCGGCTCAGCTTGCAGTCACCACTCTCGGAATTTACAGGCTGGTTCTCCTGTCCTAAGGACGGGAGAAATCAGTCTGTTTTTTCAGTAACTGAAATGAAGGCTTGGGCCCCCCCTCCCCCACAGTGCTCATGGAGTCTTTTCTGCAACTCACTCTTCTCCGTGCCAATGAGGATGCAGGGGAAGGAGCAGATCGGGCGGCTGTGGTTGTGTGAACGCTTGCAATATGCAGTGTCAGCGAGCAGAGAGAGGGGGAGGAATGCCCCG
Organism: Rana kukunoris; assembly: GCA_029574335.1. Lineage (NCBI taxonomy): Eukaryota > Metazoa > Chordata > Amphibia > Anura > Ranidae > Rana > Rana kukunoris. The sequence continues at coordinate 170,420,301 of CM056059.1, read as the reverse complement.
CAAAGCTGACTGGGGACGCTCTTCCTCTCAGGAGAGACTGTTACTCCAGGGGCGGCCCGAGAAAAAAAAAAAAAAGAAAAAAAAAATGTTTTATTTGGGGGGGGCACATGGTGGGGCACAGCATAATGTTGGGGGGGTCAGGGCCCCCTCTGGCCCCCCCCCTAGAGACGCCTCTGCTGACTTTAGAAACACGTTAAGCAGCTCCTTCTCCCAATCACATAACAGGGAGGAAGAGACAGCATCAGCTGTAACCATGGTAACCACTTAGGCCATAAGAGCCTAAGAGAATGTACGTTTATCCTTTTTAGCAAATTACTTGAGGAATTAATTGAATCAGAAACAATTGATGGTTTTACTAGCATTTCCAGCTGAACTGATGAGACAAGAGCGGTGAACAAACCAGGTTCAACAAAAGGTTCAATGGAAAGGACCCCTATGTGTTGACAGTTGCCACAAATTATTCTTCAATTTGGTTGGCTAAATTTGCAATCAATATGTATGTGTTTTTTCAAATATTTGTTTTTGGTAATACAATATTTGTTTGTTGTTTTGATAATTTTTTTTTATTGTTACCACTAATGTGAATGATAGCAGTCTTTGGTGAACTTTAAATATAGAACATTGCTTCCATCATCTTGCGATATGGCCAACAAATTTACATTTTGTTCTTCAATATTCATTCCAACAGATTTGAGGCTGGATTTACACTTAAACCCCTTTCACACTGGGGCGCTTTACCGGGGGTCTGAATTTTTGTCTGAATACAGACCTGAAACAGAGCCAAAGACACACAAGACCCCTTGCAATCCGCTTCGTGGCCAACATGGAGATGTGTAAACCGGCTCTATTGAGAGCACACTCTCCCGTCATGCGAATTGGGTGCAGAGAAAATCACATCCAATTTGCACTAATACCGCGTACACACGATTGGAATTTCTGACAAGAAATGTTCGATGTGAGCTTTTGGTTGGAAATTCTGACCGTGTATAGGCCCCATCGGACATTTCCTGTTGGATTTTCTGACAGCAAAAATTTGAGAGCTGGTTCTCAAATTTTCCCAAGGGAAAAGTTCTTGTCAGAAATTCCGATCATCTGTATGCAATTCCGATGCACAAAAATCCTACGCACGGTCGGAATCATTAAACTTAATTTTTCTCGGCTCGTTGTAGTGTTGTACCGGATGGCGTTCTTGACGTTCGAAATTTCCCACAACATTTATGTGACCGTGTGCAACACAAGTTTGAGCCAACATTCCATCAAAAAAAATAATCCACGGATTTCTTGTTGGAAATTGTATTTAACACTACTGGGCTTCAATACCATCTGATTGATATTTTGTAATTCCTTTCTTGGTATTTATTTGCTATGGATGTTTTATGGATTATTGAGAATATTTTCTCCCATGCTGTCTCCGATATTGATCTCCACTTGTGTGAATAGAGCCTACACAAAGTGCAGGTGGACATGTTCCCACTTCTTTCTCTTTGTAATAATTACCTTCCATTTTCCATTATTGGGTGGTGTCCAAAGGAAATGCAGTGGGGTCTTGATTTACTAGAACTGGAGAGTGCAACATCTGGTGCAGCTCTGTATAGAAACCAATCAGCTTCTAAGCTGAAGTTAGAAGCTGATTGGCTGCCATGGACAGCTGCACCAGCTTTTGCACTCTCCAGTTTTAGTAAATCAACCCCAATGTGTTTTTCTTTTCTTTATTATTGTCAGAAATTAGAAATAATATATATATATATGTATATATATATATATATATATATATATATATATATATATATATATATATATATATTTATATTTATACGTAAAGCTATAAAAATAAAATTGACCCAAAGCTATTATGGTTTCCTTTTAAGCCTGTAAAATGGCCTTCCTTATTGCATATATTCACCTAATTTCCATGGTGAATTCTATATTGCTTCTACTCTTTTATTAAACCTTTCATAGAAAGTGTTACATATCTCAAGGGATTTCACAGAGGCTATATGTTTTCCTGTACAGTTTCTCTGCAGCGTATAGATTATGCACTTACTCCAGCCAACAGAATGAGCTGAAATATTGCACTGGGGATATTCAGAAAGGTAGGCAGCCGCAGCATAGTACAGTAATCCACAGTAACTGTCTTTAATTGCTCTAGCTGCTCTAGTGTTCTGCTTTTTAATTATTATTATTATTATACAGGATTTGAATAGTGCCAACAGTTTGAGCCGTGTTTTACAATACAAAGGAAGACAATTTACTATACAATATGATAATAGATAAGATGGTTAAGAAACATTTGGCATATTTTCAAGAACTAGTATTTTAAGAAATATTATTTTCTGACTGTGTGTCTCTTCATAAAAGCACGTTGCAAGCTGTACGTTATTTGCTAATTTCACAATCAATTTTTTGTTTCAAATTCAGCAACATTATATTATATGTATCTGATGAAATTATGGTTTACAGCATAATCATATTCATTTTTTTTTCTACTGTGTTCTGTATTTACAACCAATTAATAACAAATGTACAGTAAAACCTTGGTTTTCAAGCATAATTCATTCCAGAAGCATGCTTGTAATCCAAAGCACTCTTATATCAAAGCAAATTTTCCCATAAGAAATAATGGAAACTTACATAATTTGTTCCACAGCCATTTATTCATATAAGAATTATCATAAAAAAAAATATGCGCAAAAGCTCATATCAATACTGTACAGTACTGTAGTAGGAATACTGTACTGTACTGTACCTCTGTGTTGAAAAAAAAAAATTATGCCGCGTACACCCGATCGGTTCGTCTGATGAAAACGTTCTGAAACCGTTTTCATCAGACGAACCGATCGTGTGTGGGCCCCATCGGTTTTTTGTCCATCTGTGAAAAACTAGGAACTTGTTTTAAAATTATCTGATGGTTAAAAAATCGATAGAAAAAAACGATCGTCTGTGGGCACGTCCACGTATGCTCAGAATTAAGTCGACGCATGCTCTGAAGCATTGAACTTCATTTATCTCAGCACGTTGTTGTGTTTTACGTCGCCGCGTTCTGACACGATCGTTTCTTTAACTGATGGTGGGTAGGCAAGACTGATGAAAGTCAGCTTCATCGGATATCTGATGAAAATATCCATCAGACCGTTTTCATCGGATGAACCGATCATGTGTACAGGGCATTACACTTACAATGTTAAGGAGTCTGGGGCTCATCCATGTAAAGTGTACAGTTTACAGCGCTATATGTGGCCAGCGATGGGGGCGATGGTGGCTCCCAGCGCTTCCTGGAGAACTCGGAGACACTCTGGAACTATTGACATCACCTCTGGGTGCTCCGAACGCACGTTACGCCCACCCCACCCAGCTGGGAGTGTCTCTGGGTGGCTCCGAACGCTTTACTGTACATATACACAGTGGCTTTACACCAGAATAAAAACTACTGCTACATCAAGGCAAAATAAAAAACAAAAATATTCAAAAGTAAAGCACTTGTAAAGCAAGTTCCCAAAAACGTTGGCTTCTGCTTGCATTTTATGTGTTTCTATGAGGGGTCTATTGAGGAGAGCAGACAACTGACCAACTTTAAGTGTAGATAAAATACTCATTCAGATGAAATAGCTTAATGATTATTTAATGTTCTTTCATTCAGGGCAAAGTGGCAGTAATAAGAGCTGGCAGCCACCTTAAAGGGTAACTCCACGTACAGAGGGAAAAAAAGGAAATAATGTAGAATGTACAATTGCAAGATATATGTAATACTGTAACTGAATGTTAATAAAATTACCTTTCTTTTTCAATCTGCAGCACTGACATTTTCTGTCAAAATTATGCAAAACAACTGCGTTCCCCCGACGTTCCTGCTGAGAAAAAGTCCTGCGGGTCTATATATAGAATGTTCCTGACCACTGCACTATGTACACCAGGTATATATGATAAGCTCCAAACTACTGCCATGGCACTCTGTTTGCTGGGCTGTATATGACATTCTCCAGACCACTGCACTCTGTATGACAGGCTGAAAATGGCATGCTCCTGACACTGCACTCTTTGCACTCTTTGTATTTAAAATGCTTCTGCCCACTGCATTCTGTATGCAAAGACAAGCAGTGGCTTTGGAACGGATTAGCAGAGTTTCCATTAATTCTTATGGGGAATCTCGCTTTGATATACGAGTCCTTTGGATTAAAATCATGCTTCTGGAATGGATTATGCTTATAATCCAAGGTTTTACTGTAATATGATACATACAGACAAATATTTATGCAGAGATCGCATATGGTGACCAACGCATTTCAAAGTCAACTAGCTTCTTCAGGGACATCTCTGCAAATATTATGGTGTAATCTATGGTAAGAATCGCAGAATATTAGCATACATATAAGATGGCATCATCAGAAAAATGCAAGATATATATTGTACTTACAAAGTGTTTTCAACAGATGCAAATGAAAAGCGATCATATAAAAACAATATGTGAAACCACACTTTTACCACTGTCCTCATAAACCAACTGCCACTCCCCAAGCCAGTATGGACATATAGGGGGCAGTGTGCCAACAGTCAGTATTTTTACTGGCAGCCAGTAAAAAACTTGCAGTTACATTCTCGGCTTAATGCATATTTGTTTCCTATACATCAGCCCTGTTTCCCATTTCATTCAACACTGTATGTGGATTGTCTCACATGTTGCCTACCACTTATCTCAAAGAGTGATTTTTCTTTTTCTTTTATTTTTATATTTTTTCTGTATATTTTCAATAAACTCAATAAAAAAGTTTAAAAAAAAAAAACGTGCAGTTTCCTCCTGCCAGTAAATGCCAGTGACAGGAAAAGATTTGCCTGTAAAAATTATGGCTGAGACCATCTGAGTGCCTGGTACAGTGTGTTTGGGTGGCACCAGCAGGGGGTCTGGCAGAAGCAGTGCCTGAGTGTGTCATGTGTGCAGGAAGCCGAGCTGTTTGGACTGGAGCAGGGACGTGCGATGAGGTTGGTCGCTGGCTAGTATCAGAGCTTTTTACCAGTGGTGGAGTAGGGCTTAGGCTATTTACCCCCCAAATTTAGGGTCTCTGAGACCTTAGTTTGCAGAGCTATGACCCTTGCAGCCCCTTTTTTTAATGTTCATGGCAGATGAGGCTCTGCCTCTCCTGCCTCCCCTGACTACACGTCCCTGGACTGGAGTGGACTAAATGGACCACCTGGCATGGAGAGAGACTGTCACTGTGTCTCAAAGGGAACGTGTAGTGTCGGTGAGGTGTCATCACCATCTGTGCTTCTGCATGCGGCTGTCGGTGTCACTGTGAGGCCTCGTACACACGACCGAGAATCTCGTCGTAAAAGAAACATCGTTTTCCTCGACGAGTTCCTTGTCAGGCTTGTCCAGAATCTTGTCAAGCTTTCTTTGCGTACACACTGTCAAGACAAAATCTCGTCGTTCTCAAATGCGGTGACGTACAACACGTACAATGGCACTATAAAGTGGAAGTTCGATTCCACTGGCACAACCCTTGGGGCTGCTTTTGCTAATCTCATGTTTCTGCGTGTTAAGTAAAAGTTTAATGAAAGACGATTCGCACTTTTCAGTCTATTACAGCGTGACGGATGTACTATCTCCATTACAAACTCTACTTTTACCGAAGGTGTGGCCCCGTCTCATACTTTATTCTGAACATGCGCGGGTTTCTAAGCATACACACGAACGTGTTTCTCGTCGTAAACCAGCCCGACGAGAAACACGACGAGGAAATTGAGACTCCCGACGAGAAAAAAAGAGAACTTGTTCTTTTTTTTTCTCGACGAGAACCACAACAGTTTTCTCGACGAAATACATACAAACGACCGTTTTCCTCGGCAAAAAAAGCTCTGCCACCAAGTTTCTTGATGGATTTTGTCGAGGAAAACTGTTGTGTGTACGAAGCCACATCGTTCCGCCCGTCGAGGTTCTCTGCCGGCCGTCGAAATCGGCGACCCGCCCATCGGGAATGGCAACCAGCCATTCATCCAGGCGGGCCGTCGAGCAAAAAGAGGGGGTATTCGGTATCGGCGAGTACATGAAAAAAAGTATCGGTACTTGAACTCTGTCCTAAAAAAGTGGTATCAGGACATCCCTAAACGTGACCCATAGGAAACCATGTTAAATGGACTTGTAGTGTGTCTTTAAAACTGGTGTGAACCAGGCCTTTTTGTATTGGAATTTGGTTCTAAGTTGATAACGGTTATATAATATAACCACTAAAGCTGTACTTCCAGGGAGTGGTAAACAAGCTATTTCCTTCCTCTGCTTTCAGATTGCCAACGAAACCACTCCGTTGATTCCCACAGCTTAATTACATCTGTTTACAGATTAAATGCACACAACGCAGCCACTTCTGTCCACAGCCCGCGGAGCTACTCTTTTTAAAAGACATTTTTCCAATTATTACTTCTATCCTGGGGATATGGCATTTTCGCTTACATTCTATGAAATTATAGAGTGCATCTGTACTCATTAGTGCACTCCTATTTGAAGCGCATTAACTTAAAATAATGTAAATAGTTCTTTGAGAACTGGATGAATGGATTATGGTTCATTATTACTGCTATTCATAAACACCATCCCCTGGTTTTGTGAATAGATAAGGGCTTGGCAAGGGTGGAAGGTGGGAAGAAGGTGTTCTCAGTGGCTGGAAAAGTCTCCTCATTGATAAAAACTACTAAAGAAAAATGTAGGAATTGTCCGAAGTAATCGGCAAGATTTCATTTATTTTTCTATCTGTAGTTATACATACAAAATTAAAGGGAGCCTGTCACAAAGCTAAATAACTCTCTCGCACGTCTGTTAATAAGTAGCTATTGCTCTCTTGTTTCGAACCTGTCTTTATATATAATGTAATTTCAACTTCTACTAAAGTGAATTTAAACTTAATCACTTTTTATTTAAAATAAACAAACATGTAATACTTACCTGCTCTGTGATATGTTTTTGCACAGAGCAGCCCCAATCCTCCTCTTTTTGGTTCCCCCTACCAGTGCTCTGTTCTCCTCTGCCCGCTAAGTGCCCCCATAGCAAGCCACTTGCTATGGGGGCACTGCTGTGGGCCCACTCCTGAGGGGCAAGCTGGCTCTGTGTGTCCATTGACACACAGAGTGAATTACCAGGCCTTCAGAAAAAAAACTCAAGACCCACCTATTCTGAAGGCTAAAATAAGGAAATGGATACCAAACGCCTTGAGGCGATTCAGTTTGCATTTGTAGCGCTACACAAGGCAATGGCTCCCGTTGCTGCCTCTCTGTCCAATGTTAAGAGAGATTGCTGATGTTTTTGTGCACATAGCTGGATCAAGATCGGGCTTAGATAAGTATTTAGGGGGGCTGGGAAGGAGCTTCATGCACAGAGGCGGCTCTAGGCTTTGTGAGGCCTTAGGCAAAACTTGTCATGGGGCCCCACTCACATCCATGATGGAAAAAATAATTCAAGGACAAGAGCCTCTTCCCCACAACCCTGGCCGGTAGTTGTGGGGGTCTGTGGGCAGGGGGCTTATCAGAAACTGGAATCCCCCTTTAAGAAGGCGGCCCCCAGATCCTGCTTTTTAATAACTAAGGGGCAGGGGCCACCCGGTGATGTCACCTGGTGAAGGGGCTCTTTGTGACGACATTAACTAAAGGCATGCTGGGTCATTGACATCACAAGGGGTGTCGTCACCGATATTCACTGGTTGTTAGGGACTCTGGCAGCCACACTGTTGGAAACGTTTTTTTATGTGTATTGTGTGACTATTTGTAGGAATGTAAAATGGATTCCAGTTTTCTGTAATGGCTTCTAAAGACACGTTGCTTTAACTTGCCTCTGTAATGGCTTCTAAAGACACGTTGCTTTAACTAGCCTAATTCTATTGTTTGTGTTACTTCTTTAAATCAACCTTTGCTAAGAATTGTAAAAAGGCACTGTGATTGGCAATAAACCTTGTTTGCGTCATGAGCCACTGGTGGTCTTTTAGCCAATAGTATTCTTCCTGTTGACCCTATAAAGGTCGTCACACACCTCGTGTCTGTATGGGACTTTTTGCTTTTTCTCTTAGCATGTACTAGTACATCTGAAATAAATGATCTTGCTTCTGGAACACTTGAAGTTTGACTGATCACAGGGGAAGAATTATCCTATCATTTGGTCCTTCTAGCCGCAACCAATGTGAAGCCTGGGTCCAATGGTTCTGATCGATCAGACATCGGTGAGTATCGGATCTCAAAATTCACTGAGAAAATAAGTCCCCCCACTTAACATTAGTGGTCAAATAGGGGCCGATTGCTACCGGGACCCAGGTCCAACCATCTGGTTCCGAATCTGCCGTGATCCAGTCCTTCTAGTGTGTTTGGGAGGTAAGATACTTTAAATTACTTTTATATATTTTTTTCTCTTCTCTTTTTCCTTTCTGCTTGATTCTGGTTATGTGTTATAGATGAGTTGTAATAACAGACATTGGGATTGATTGTATAATATCTTAATAGTCCTTAACAGGCATTTGGGGCGTTGCCTGAGGTAATTGGACATCACCTGCTGTCCAGGACAGATAAAAAAAAGATTTGAAGGGTATACCGAATGTCGAAGGTTGCGGACCCGACTATTTAAGCGCTAAAAGTAGCTGAGTGATCTAAATAGATTGCGAGGCCTACTGTTTTCTTGGTGATCACTTTTTCTGTAATAGGTGGTGTAGCACCATCTCCGTTTCTCTCTTTCTAATGGTTAACCTTGCTAACCCTACCATTTTTTTTGGACAGCAGTACTGCACACACAGGTTTTAACAATTTTTTGGTTTTCCCCATAGTGTGGGGTGTTTTGATATTTTTGATTTTTCTGTATTCTTATTGTTATCGTGGCCCAAGGATTGCTACCCCAGTGTTTTACGAATTATTGGAAAGCCCGATTAATGCAAACGACAGGGAACTTTTCTGTTAAGGCAGTTTATATGTTTCACGTGTCTGCAATCTGGACTCACCCCCACCCCCACCCCCCCCATTCAGACATTGCTAAGTGCACTTCCTCTTTTGTGTGTGTGTGGGGGCGCGTGAATTCAGACCAGGTCACTCTTTTTTTGTTGTTTGTTTTTTGTCTGTGTTTGTTTTAACCCCTTAAGGACCGCCGCATGTACATTTACGTCGGCAGAATGGCACAGGCAGGCACATCAACGTATATATACATTGCTGCCTTGACGTGGGTCGGGGGTCGGGATCGGGACCTCCCCCCCCGGTACATGCGGCGGTCCGGTTTGCTGTGCGAGCGATCCGGGATGAGGAGGTGGCTATTCGTTTTTGTCCGCCCCCTCCAGAACGCTCCCAGCCAATCCGTGCGCTCCCCGCCGTGTCACTTCCTCCTCCTGTGTGTCAGGAAGCATGAATCAGACGTACACAGATGTAAATGAAGAAGAAGGTCTTTATTAAAAAAACAAACAGCAAGGTAAAGTCCAAACAAATGATCAACAGCCAGACGGGTCCTCCACCTAAGCCAGGGTCGATGCCAGGGATGGAAGTCAGCCAAGCCGGAGACAGTAGCCAAAGGGTGGTGAGACGAAGCCGGGGATCAGGAACCAGAAGGAACGTCCGTAGGAGCCGGGTCGGTGATCCAAACAGCAGCACGATCACAGGAGGCTGTAAGACAAGGACCAAGCAAGAGAGTACTGCAACAGCTGTGGTATATATGTGCTGAGCATCCAGCTCCTCCCAATGGGAAGGAGGAGCTGCAGGGAGTAGGAAGTTACAAGAAGCTCAGGAAGCAAGATGGCTGCCAGCACATGTCAGTGATAAGAAGCCAGGAAGGAGGTAAGTCCATGACACTGTGTAAACACAGGAAGAGGGAAATTATGTGATCTCTGCTCTCGGCGGTATTTTTTAACCGCCGCTGAGGAGAGATCACATCACACAGTAAGTCTGCACAACACTACACTGACACCAGGACACGCAGGCACACTTAACCCCTTGCGATCACCCCCCCCTCCCCCCTGTCACAGTGTCACTGAATGCAGTAATCATATATGTATGATTACTGTATTTAGTGTCAGTGTAACAGTCAGTTAGTGTTAGGTTCAGGGTAGCCCCCGTACCCCCCCAATAAAGTTTTAACCCCTTGATCACGCCCTAGTTAACCCTTTCACTCCCTATTGCCAGCGTCACTAAGCGATCATTTTTATGATCGCTGTATTAGTGTCGCTGTTCCCGCTAGGTAGCTAATTTTTTTTATTGCGATTTTTTTTTACTAAAGACATGTGGCTAAATAAATTTTGGCCTAAATGTTTGACAAAAATTTAGTTTATTTGATTTTTCTTATAACAAAAAGTAAAAAATATTGTTTTTTTTTCAAAAATGTCGCTCTATTTTTGTATATAGCGCAAAAAATAAAAATCGCAGAGGCGATCAAATACCACCAAAAAAAAGCTCTATTTGTGGGAAGAAAAGGACGCAAATTTTGTTTGGGAGTCATGTCGCACGACCGCGCAATTGTCAGTTTAAGCGACGCAGTGCCGAATCGCAAAAAGGGGGCTGGTCCTTTACCTGCATTTTGGTCCGGGTCTTAACCACTTAAGGACCCCCACACGCCTATGTACGTCCACAACATGGCTCCTACAGGCACAAGGCCGTATATATACGGCCTCGCCTTTGTGCGGTTCGGGGGTCCCATCGGGACCCCCTCCGCGGCGTGCGGCGGTCCCCCTGGCTCCTGGCTCAGCCAATGTCCCCCTGGCCCCTGGCTCAGCCAATGGGAGCGCTCCCCCTTCGTGTCAGTTCCTCCTCCTGTGTTTACACAGGAAGGAGGAAATGATGTCACCTCTCATCGCAGCACTGTTTCCCACCGCTGCTGATGAGAGAAGACATCCACAGTAAGTGTGCACCAACACAACACTGACACACACACACATAGGCACATTAACCCCTTGTGATCACCCCCCCCCCCCCACCCCCCTGTCACAGTGTCACTGAATGCAGTGATCTAATCACTGCATTTAGTGTCAGTGTGACAGGCAGTGTAAAAGTCAGTTAGTGTTAGGTTCAGGATAGCCCCCCCACCCTGCCCTAATAAAGTTTTAACCCCCTGATCACTGCCCTAGTTAACCCTTTCACTCCCTATTGCCAGCATCACTAAGCGATCATTTTTCTGATCGCTGTATTAGTGTCGCTGTTCCCGCTAGGTAGCTATTTTTTTTTATTGTGATTTTTTTTTTTTTTTACTAAAGACATGTGGCTGAATTAATTTTGGCCTAAATGTTTTACTAAAATTTTTTTCATTTGATTTTTTTTATAACAAAAAGTAAAAAAATAGTGATTTTTTTCAACATTGTCGCTCTATTTTAGTTTATAGCGCAAAAAATAAAAATCGCAGAGGCGATCAAATACCACCAAAAGAAAGCTCTATTTGTGGGAAGAAAAGGACGCAAATTTTGTTTGGGAGCCAGGTCGCACGACCGCGCAATTGTCTGTTAAAGCGACGCAGCGCCGAATTGTAAAAACACCTTGGGTCATTTAGCAGCATATGTGTCCGGGTCTTAAGTGGTTAAGTGGTTAAACAAACTGTGCTTCTAAAAAAAAAAAAAAGAGAGAGGGGGGGGGGTAATGGTATAAAATATATATTTATATACATATATATATATATATATATATTTATATACATATATATATATATATATACTGTATATATATATATATATATATATATATATATATACTGTATATATATATATATATATATATGTGCATAGGTTTCCTGTTTGGGGAATTTAGACTGTGTTGTTTAATATAGATTTTGGTGGAGTTTGAGAGTAGAATTACCGGTCTTGTATTCTAAACTCAACACTGAAGCAAACGTGCACCATGGGGAATAATTTCTGTAAAGGGATGTATTATCTGTGCTGCTGTTGTATTCCTAATGTACCATTAGAAGGAGATAAGAAATGTATGCATAACAAAGACCCTAAATTTGTGAAATATTGTGCTATATGGGAAATAAAATTTGGTTTTACGAATAAATTAACTGTAAAAGGTTGCCAGAATTTGGTGGATAATATTAAATTGTTAGGACCCAAAGATCAGAGAAGGCGTGGGTTAGAAATGGCGGAGTGTTGGCTTGAGCATGCTAAAAGAAGAATAAAAGAAAAATGCCAATCCCAACTTTCCCTAGTGGACAAAGAGGATGATTTCATTTGTAGCACCCAGAGACCACCTCCTTATAATGGTCCTCCCCCTCAGGTGCAAGCCACTGCCCAGAGTACCACCCTCCCTGTGACATCCACCCCTGTCAGAGGAACCGCCTCTGAACAAGACCCTGACCCTACTTCCTTAATCTCTCCAGATAGCAGCATGATCTCGGAGATGACAGTACAAGAAGACAAGGAGAGTGTCAGTGACTACCTAAATAAACTACGAGAGGTTTTTAAAGTGTTCTCCGGGCTCCCTGAAGCTGAGGATGTGAATAGTGCATATTAGCAACAGCTAAAAATAGCTTTTGTAAATGGATTAAAACAGGATCATAAGGATTACATTGTTAAAAATATGGTTACTTACCGAACTACATCAGTTTTAGATGTTTTACAATATGGTAAACATTCTGAGAAGTATCTGAAAACAATGGCAAAAAAGAATGTCAAAGTAAAGGTTTTTGTGCAAAGTGTTGAAGGAGATGAGGAGGTTGAGGAGTACACTGCTGAGGTGGAACCAGAAGAGTCTAATAGAGGGAGAGACATTGGTGGTTTTAGAGGAAGGAACAGGTTGAGAGGAGGAAGAAGGGGTAGAGGACAATGGAAGAATAAAGAATGGGTAGAAAGAAGGCAATGCTGGATTTGTGGAGTACAGGGGCATTTGGCCAGGGACTGCCCTGAAGGGCCAGGCCCCCACAAATCGGATTGACTAGGGTACGTTGAAAACCTACCACAGGTGGAGTTAATGGTGGAAAGAAAATGTGTACGTTTCCTGGTGGATTCTGGGGCAGCTCAAACCCTAATCCACCCTGCAGATGTGCCTCATGTCAATCACTCTACAAAATCTATCCTGGTGCAAGGTGTAAGTGTAAAATTGGTGAGGGAATCATTGTCTGAGTATGTCACCCTTGAGGAGCCAGAGACAGGGGTCAAGACCACAATCAGAGTGATCTTATCTACTGTCTTCCCTGTAAATCTCTTGGGAAGAAACCTAATGTCAGCCATGCACGTCAGTTAGTGCACAAAATAATGGGTTTGCAGTCCAAGTAGGACTAACCCAATAGAAGAAACACATTATTATTATTCTTTAGATGTGTATATGAAAGACAACGAGACAGTTGACATTGTTGATAAAATGATTAATTATGCTGCAACCACAATAGATGTTAGGACAGTTGATCTGCAGGCACCAAATAGGGCTCACTGTACAATGTATTTTAAGAGAACACCAGGGCCGGTTAGGTATTACGCCTCCAGATTTTTCTCAAAGAAGGAAGTTATCCTGCAATTAACTAATGTTTACTGGAGTGTTGAGGGATTTTGTGCATCAGCATGTTGTATATCCCCCGAGGAACAAGTTCTGTTTAGGGAAATTACCCCACACATATCTTTGGCTAAACCCAAAAACAAAGATTGGAGGGATGTGGGAGGGTTTGTGAAGGAATGTCAAGACTTAAGGGATTGGGCTCCTGTGGGCCTACCTGATTTATACAAAAGTAAGTCGACGGGATATTTATGTCACATACCCTTAGGACACAAAATCCTTTCAACACCCTCAGCACACATGTGGGCTGCAGGAGCTGAATGATACTTGACACAAGAGGGTCACCTGTTAGATGGGCTCCCAGAGACACTGTGGTCCAGCGGATGTAGGACTCATGAAAGGAGTCCAACCAGTAACCATTACTCCAAAATCACAACTCAGGCCCCATCAAAGACAATACCCCCTTAAGAAGGAAGCAGAGGAGGGTATAGCCCCTGTAATAGACAAACTTTTACAAACAGGGGTGGTTATTCTGTGTCCTGACATCCCCTGTAACACCCCTCTTTTCCCTATTAAGAAGGCTCTGCCTATCGCAGGCTGGTGAATGATACAGGATTTACAAGCTGTTAACCAGGCAGTTATACCAAGAGCTCCTGTGGTACCAGATCCACACACACTATTGAATGATTTGGATCCAGGGAATGAATTATTCTCTGTGATTGATATCAGTAATGCTTTTTTTTTTTTAGCATTCCAGTGCACCCCGACCATCAATTTTGGTTTGCCTCAGGGCTATTGTGAGTCCCCTACCATTTTTTCACAGGCAATGTCCTCAAACTTGGCTCAATTTGTACTCCTGGGAGGAAGCCAACTTCTCCTCTATGTAGACGACATCCTAGTGGCGTCTCCCTCAGAGGAGGTTTGTAGGACTGACACAATGGCTCTGTTATATTTCCTCCATGACAAAGGGCATAAGGTAAATAAAACAAAACTCCAGTTGTGGCAACAGCAGGTCAAATACTTGGAGTATAATATCTCAAAAGAAGGTCGGCACCTGGATGAGGAGAGAATTCGAGCTCTCCTCCAGATACCGAAACCAAAGACAAAGAAACAAATGATGTCCTTCCTGGGTATGGCAAATTTTTGTAGAGCCTGGATTCCTGGGTATTCCATACTAACGGCCCCGTTGGTTCAGGCAATACATGGGAGCCCTATGGCCCCCCAGGATGTTATAAAATGGAGTGAGAAAACAGAGACAGCTTTCACTGACCTAAAACAAGTCCTTTCTAGTTCATCAGTGCTAGCCTTACCAAACTATGACAAACCTTTCGAACAAACAGTGGTCACATGACATTGGTATTTACACAGTCACATGGCGAGCGCCAGAGGCCAATTGCTTACTATTCTATAAAACTAGACAGTGTAACTAGAGCACTTCCACCCTGTGTACAGGAGTTGTAGCTGCAGCCGAAGCAGTTAAGGCCTCAGCATCTATAGTACTATATCACACACTGACACTCAAAGTACCTCATGCAGTATCTGTTATTCTTTTACAACAAAAGATATCACATTTGAGCCCAGCACGACACTTTCCTGTATTACAATACTCTTGACACAACCTCACTTAATAATACAGAGGTGTACTACATTAAACCCATCCACACTACTACCACTCCCTACTGATGGCCATAAACATAACTGTACTGCTGCCATCGCTGAAAAGGTACTGCCTCAAAGTGATTTGAAAGATGTACCTTTATCTAATCCTGACCAGTGGCGTCTCCAGCTTTCATATTTAGGGGGGCACATAGGGGGACAGGGACAAATGTAGGGGGGCCCAACTATAAAATGCAATTATATATATATATATCTCCCGGGGCCCTTTACTACGATCCCACAACGGGCCCTTTTACATGTTCTGCAGTGAGTTCCCTTCCTACTATACTGGGGCCCCCCAGGGTGGAAGAAAACAAGAAATATATGTCACCAGCACACCAAGAAAATATAAGGGTCCAAAGCAGTGGGAGAACTTTCAGGGTTGCAAAGGTTGTCTTGCCACCGAGCCCTGGTGTTCTGCCACTGTGGGGTTCCCCAGCTGTCCTGTCCCTGCTATTGACAGCGATGGTCTGGCATCTGTCTCCTTGGCAGTGACGGCAGTCCATTAGGACCTAGTGCTGGTGACATTACGGATGCATGCAGGGGAAGGCTGGCACTATTAGTTATAGAGAGCTGAGCCCCCAGCTGGTCACCTAGCAGCAGTAATGCTGTATAACCTTCTCTGTTGACATGCTGATGGGGATGTGATCCAGGTAATGCTCCCAGTCAGATCTAATAAATACAGTATTTATTAGCATCAAGAGTACAACCATATATATATATATATATATATATATATATATCAAACGTATGTTCCGCAGCCGTGTGGGCTCTATGCCTGTAAAGTGTGGGCTCTATGCCTGTAAAGTGTGGGCTTTGATCAATAAAATCTCTGATATTTAAGACTAGGATTTGACTGGGAGCATCACCTGGATTGCATCCCGATCAGCATGTCAGAGAAGGCTCCACTGCTGCTAAGCAACCTGCAGGGAGCTCAACTGTCTACAACCAATAGAGATGGGCTCGGGTGTGTTTGAAATCCCACATGCCCAATCCCAGGAAGCCAACACTCCATAGTGCTAATCACAGGCAGTGAGACATTTCCTGATCTGTGCAGAGCTGCGGACAGGGAAATCTCTCACTGCCTGTGATTAGCACTGTGCAGTGTGGGCTTCCTGGCAGGCTCTGGCATGTGGATTTTTGAACATGCCCAGCCCATCTCTAACAACAAATTGTGCTGGCCCTCCTGTACATCAGCCCCATAAAGTAACCAGCACTGGGTTCCAATGTGCTGCCGCCGCTGCCAGGGAGGCAGAGACCAGCGCTGTGAATAGCCGGGACAGGACAGCAACTCTATTTATTCCAGCACTGGTCCACACTGGGAGGATTCCCCCATCCACCTATAATGTGTAGATGGGGGAATTGGATAATTTTTTTTTTCATTCAACCTAATAGTTGAATGAATAAAAGTGATCAATGTATGGGCTGCCTAAGAGCTAAGACCAGCCATAGACAGTTTAAATCTCAGCTGGTTCAGCAGGAACTGGCTGAGATTTGAACCATTAATGAGCAGATTCTCTTATGATTATCACTAGTGGTTGCTGTATAGCCACTAGTGAGAATCACTGTTTGCCGGGAGAATACAATTGCTGGTCAGGAGGGATATTCCCGTCAGCACTGTCTTTGTTGATGGGGGAATCATGCAAGTTTCTTTCCTGCAATCTGTGGATGTAGGAAATAAATTTGCACTGTATATTACCTGCCTAACGGAAAGTGAAAGTGTAACAGAATGGCCCGTGACACCTAGAGACTTTTGAAGGATGGGGGGGTACTCGAGTGCCAGCATCACTAATGACTCTTGGGTCTAGGGTCATCCTGTGCCCCTTTTGGGCATAGGGTGACTGAGAAATGATAAATTACATGGAATGGGACATTACTGATAATTCATGTTTTGCAGGATATATTTAAATATTACAAGTTGGTAAAGTCTGACTCCGACATGGTCAATAGAGTGTTTTCATTCAATGTAGGGACACATGCTTTTGAGGTGTTAATTGAGTCTGCTCCTAGACATTCCATTGTGTGATGCTAATACTGTTTTGTGTCCATTGTGCTAATTAGGTCTGCTCCTAAGACCTGTTAATTGTGTATGCTAATGACACTGTTAAGATGTGGAATATGACTTGTCAAGCTGTAGTAATTAACCCCTCTAAATGCGGAGCCAGACCGTCTGGGTAAT
This sequence comes from Rana kukunoris, assembly GCA_029574335.1. Lineage (NCBI taxonomy): Eukaryota > Metazoa > Chordata > Amphibia > Anura > Ranidae > Rana > Rana kukunoris. The sequence goes on along the minus strand of CM056059.1, from coordinate 170,403,059 downwards.
GAGTAGTAATTAAATCATCGGAATGTCATTACCTAAACGAATGTGTATGAAGCCCCCCATTGTGTGATGTGTGGGTGGAGTGTGTCTTTGTCCCTGTGATTAACTGTAACATGCTTGTACTGTATATAAGAAAGACAATTTACCATTAAAGGATTCATGCATTCATTTTGGAACCAGTACCAGAGCTTGTGTTGTCTCGGTTATTCTGGAAAATTAAATGGGTCGTGTCTGATGTCTGTCGGACTGTCGGATAAGCTGTCGTGGGGCGATGGAATGGAATATTGTAAACGGTGGTGACAGTTACAGAAAGTAAATTGTGAATGTCTTGAAAGAACAGGAGAGGGGAGGGAGACAGATGGGGAGGAGAAGGGATGGAGATAATGCAGTTCAGTGATTACAGTGTACTGCAGTCTGCAGTGCACACACTTACCCACGGTCCAGGCTAGAATCTCAGGCATCATTCACACACATGCTGCTGATTTTAATGTTTCCTGAACACACATCCCCTCTCTTCAGATACAGCACACCAAGATAGTGTGGACGGGACTGAAAGGAGGAATAGGAGGAGCTCTATTCCTCCCTGCTCGTATGTGAGGAGAGTGGGGGGGTGGCTGGGCTGTAAAAGAGTGTCATAGACTGACACTCGGCTCAGCTTGCAGTCACCACTCTCGGAATTTACAGGCTGGTTCTCCTGTCCTAAGGACGGGAGAAATCAGTCTGTTTTTTCAGTAACTGAGATGAAGGCTTGGCCCCCCCCTCCCCCACAGTGCTCATGGAGTCCTTTCTGCAACTCACTCTTCTCCGTGCCAATGAGGATGCAGGGGAAGGAGCAGAACGGGCGGCTGTGGTTGTGTGAACGCTTGCAATATGCAGTGTCAGCGAGCAGAGGGAGGGGGAGGAATGCCCCACAGAGCTGACTGGGGACGCTCTTCCTCTCAGGAGAGACTGTTACTCCAGGGGGGGGTCAGGGCCCCCTCTGGCCCCCCCCCCTAGAGACGCCTCTGATCCTGACATGATGCTTTTTGTTGATGGCTCCAGTAGGAAAAAGCCAGATGGCACAAATACAATTGGATATGCAGTAGTGACACAGGATGAAATCTTGGAAGCTAGGCCATTACCAAAACATTATTCAGCACAAGTAGCAGAACTTGTAGCACTGACAAGAGCAAGCATAATTACAAAAGGAAAATCTGTAACCATATACACAGATAGTCAATATGCATTTTCAACTGTACATGTTTTTGCACAACAATGGAAAAACACACACGGACTTCATTCTAGAACTTCTAGATGCAATACAGTTACCAAAAAAGCTTGCAATATGCAAATGTCAAGCACACACAAAACATACAGACCCTACTGTATCTCGGAGTGAAATAAAAGAGCAGATGAAGCGGCTAAAATAGCGGCACAAGAAACACATCAAATAATGACAGAACAGGAAATCGTAGAGAAAGATCATACGGTCCTTACTGATATGCAGCAGAATGCACCCCCCGGAGAGAAAAAATATTGGAAAACAAAAGGTTGCACAATGATAGATAACATTTACACATCACCTGAAGGAAAACCGGTATTGCCAAAATCTCTATTTAGGTATGCAGCAGTGTTGACACATGGAGTAAGGGTCCTTTCACACTAGCGGACCGTTCGTCCGCTCATTACAAGTCCGTTTACGGACTTATAATGAGCCCCTATGGGAGCGGATCCGTTAGCGGATGATGCATCCGCTAACGTCCGCTAGATCCGCATCCGTTTTTGCGGACGGAAGAATGTCCTATTTTTCTTCCGTCCGGCCAAACGGATCGGATGCAATTGGACAGACGATCCGTTTCCATCCGACTCCCCATAGGGGAGAGCGGAGGAGAGACGGGGCGGTCCCTGCACAGTGTGCGGGGACCGCCCCGTCCGCCGACAGCTGAGCGGAGACCCCCCCGCTGAGCTGACGGGCACACGGAGCGGACCGAAAAACGGTCCGCTCCGTGTGAAAGGACCCTTACTCATGTGTCAAACAGGGGGATGACTGAGATGTTAAATAAGGTATGTACAGCCTATGGCTTCACAAACTATTCAAAAACTTTTTGTTCTCAATGCATTATATGTGCAAAACACAATGCTCAGGGAGTCATAAGACCACGAAAAGGAAAGTTCCCCACATCACAATATCAATTCCAACACATTTGCATGGATTTTATTGAATTGGACAAATGTGAAAGGAAAAAATATTGTCTGGTAATAATAGATGCTTTGACCAAATGGGTGGAGGTATTCCCGACAGGAAGTGCGGATGCACAGACTGTAGCCAAGGCATAACTAATAGTGTTGAGCAGAATATGCCATATTCGATTTCGCGATATATCTCGAATATATTGTCGAATATTCGTGATATATTCGCTAAATACGAATATTCGTGATATTTTTTGAAAGTGAAATCATTGCGAATTTTCGCTATTGCGAATGCGAATGCGAATATTCGAGAAATGCGGAGGGAGCACTCTGACTGGCTCAGAATATTCGTGATATGTTGCAATACAAAATAATTGAGAATATTCGGCAAATGTGTAAGGAGCACTCTGATTGGCTCAGAATATTCGTGATATATTGCAATACAAAATAATTGAGAATATTCGGCAAATGCGGAAGGAGCACTCTGATTGGCTCAGAATATTCTTGATATTTTATCGTAATTTCGCAAAAATGCGAATGAGAAATTTATTGCGGAATTTCTACAGTAACACTCTGAAATCGAATATATGTGTTATTTTATTTAAAAACAGTATTGCGAATTTCTCGAGCGCGCTTGCGCAATCGCGCGAATAACACGCACGCGCGACTACTTCCTGGAACTTGGACACTTGCCAGTTTCATTTCACCTAGGAATTTTTAGTTGGCCAAGTTCCACAACTTTAATTGGAAAGATGGTTGGAAGCAACCTTTCAAGAACTGAGGAGAATATTTTGATCTGTGTGAGTATTTGAATTATCTTTACCTGCATTTTAGACTAGTTTAAAAGTTAGTATATAAGATCAGATATTAGTATTTCCCAAACAATTTGTCTCCTGGTGTTACAAAACTACAAGTCCCAGCATGCCTGTACAGCTGCATACACCCTGCTTGCTAAATGTGTATTTAGGCACTTTCCTTGCTATTTTGCATAATGAATTTAACATGTTGTGGACACCGGGCTAATTTTTCAGATTTGGTGTTTACGAGACTAATACTTTTTTTTGGCTAGAAAATTAATTAAAACCCCCAAACATTATATATATATTTTTTTATAACATCCTAGAGCAGGGGTCTCCAAACGTTTTACTTCGAGGGCCACATTCTATATTTTACTCATATCCGCGGGCCGGAAAAATAATTTAACTAAATAAATCCACAGTAGAAGAAGAATAGCATTTTACTTACTGTTGACAGCAGAACTGGATGATGGTCCTGTCGTCTAATAAAACGATGGAGCATCATTCAGCGGGTTAAACTACCAGCGTGCATGAGGTTTTACATCCGTGTCCTCACCAGTCTCCCCCACATCTGTGTCCCCACATTGGTGTCCCCATACATCTGTGTCCCCACATTGGTGTCCCCATACATCTGTGTCCCCACATTGGTGTCCCCATACATCTGTGTCCCCACATTGGTGTCCCCATACATCTGTGTCCCCACATTGGTGTCCCCATACATCTGTGTCCCCACATTGGTGTCCCCATACATCTGTGTCCCCACATTGGTGTCCCCATACATCTGTGTCCCCACATTGGTGTCCCCATACATCTGTGTCCCCACATTGGTGTCCCCATACATCTGTGTCCTCACATTGGTGTCCCCATACATCTGTGTCCCCACATTGGTGTCCCCATACATCTGTGTCCCCACATTGGTGTCCCCATACATCTGTGTCCCCACATTGGTGTCCCCACACATCTGTGACCCCCACCAGTCTCCTCTTACACTTTTGTCCCCACACATCTGGGTCCCCACACATCTGGGTCCCCACACTGGTGTCCCCACACATCTGTGTCCCCACCAGTCTCCTCGTACATCTGTGTCCTCACATTGGTGTCCCCATACATCTGTGTCATCACATTGGTGTCCCCATACATCTGTGTCATCACATTGGTGTCCCCATACATCTGTGTCATCACATTGGTGTCCCCATACATCTGTGTCATCACATTGGTGTCCCCATACATCTGTGTCCTCACATTGGTGTCCCCATACATCTGTGTCCCCACATTGGTGTCCCCATACATCTGTGTCATCACATTGGTGTCCCCATACATCTGTGTCCCCACATTGGTGTCCCCATACATCTGTGTCATCACATTGGTGTCCCCATACATCTGTGTCCTCACACTGGTGTCCCCACACATCTGTGTCCCCACACTGGTGTCCCCACACATCTGAGTCCCCACCAGTCTCCTCGTACATCTGAGCCCCCACACTGGTGTCCCTACAATTCTGTGTCCCCACACTGTTGTCCCCACACAGCTGTTACCCCAGCAGTCTCCTCATACATCTGTGTGCCCACATTGGTGTCCCCATACATGTGTCCCCACCAGTCTCCCCACAAATCTGTGTCCCCACACTGTTGTCCCCACACAGCTGTTACCCCACCAGTCTCCTCATACATCTGTGTCCCCACATTGGTGTCCCCATACATGTGTCCCCACCAGTCTCCCCACAAATCTGTGTCATCACATTGGTGTCCCCATACATCTGTGTCCTCACATTGGTGTCCCCATTCATCTGTGTCCCCACATTGGTGTCCCCACACATCTGTGACCCCCACCAGTCTCCTCATACACTTTTGTCCCCACACATCTGGGTCCCCACACATCTGTGTCCCCACATTGGTGTCCCCACACAGCTGTTACCCCACCAGTCTCCTCATACATCTGTGTCCCCACATTGGTGTCCCCATACATGTGTCCCCACCAGTCTCCCCACAAATCTGTGTCATCACATTGGTGTCCCCATACATCTGTGTCCTCACATTGGTGTCCCCATTCATCTGTGTCCCCACATTGGTGTCCCCACACATCTGTGACCCCCACCAGTCTCCTCATACACTTTTGTCCCCACACATCTGGGTCCCCACACATCTGTGTCCCCACATTGGTGTCCCCACACATCTGTGACCCCCACCAGTCTCCTCTTACACCTTTGTCCCCACACATCTGGGTCCCCACACATCTGGGTCCCCACACTGGTGTCCCCACACATCTGTGTCCCCACCAGTCTCCTCGTACATCTGTGTCCTCACATTGGTGTCCCCATACATCTGTGTCCCCACATTGGTGTCCCCATACATCTGTGTCCCCACATTGGTGTCCCCATACATCTGTGTCATCACATTGGTGTCCCCATACATCTGTGTCATCACATTGGTGTCCCCATACATCTGTCTCCTCACATTGGTGTCCCCATACATCTGTGTCATCACATTGGTGTCCCCATACATCTGTGTCATCACATTGGTGTCCCCATACATCTGTGTCCCCACATTGGTGTCCCCATACATCTGTGTCCCCACATTGGTGTCCCCATACATCTGTGTCATCACATTGGTGTCCCCATACATCTGTGTCCCCACATTGGTGTCCCCATATATCTGTGTCCCCACATTGGTGTCCCCATACATCTGTGTCCCCACATTGGTGTCCCCATACATCTGTGTCCCCACATTGGTGTCCCCATACATCTGTGTCATCACATTGGTGTCCCCATACATCTGTGTCATCACATTGGTGTCCCCATACATCTGTGTCATCACATTGGTGTCCCCATACATCTGTGTCATCACATTGGTGTCCCCATACATCTGTGTCATCACATTGGTGTCCCCATACATCTGTGTCATCACATTGGTGTCCCCATACATCTGTGTCCCCACATTGGTGTCCCCATACATCTGTGTCATCACATTGGTGTCCCCATACATCTGTGTCATCACATTGGTGTCCCCATACATCTGTGTCCCCACATTGGTGTCCCCATACATCTGTGTCATCACATTGGTGTCCCCATACATCTGTTTTTTGGCAGAATTTCGGGACATGCTTTACAAGCGCTCTGATTGGCTCATTCTGAAATCGAATATTCGAGATATTTTATCGAAATTTCACAAAATGCGAATGATAAATTCATTGCGGAATTTCGACAGTAACACTCTGAAATCGAATATATGTGTTATTTCACCTAAAAACAGTATTGCGAGTTTCTCGAGCGCGCTTGCGCAATCGCGCGAATAACACGCGTGCGCGACTACTTCCTGGAACTTGGACACTTGCCAGTTTCATTTTCCATAGGTAGTTGTTGTTGGTCTAGTGCCCAGATTTCTTTTATTAAAAAATGGTCGGGAGTAATCTGACACCAAGTGAGGAGAATTTGCTGATCTGTGTGAGTATTTGAATTATCTTTACCTGCATTTTAGACTAGTTTAAAAGTTAGTATATAAGATCAGATATTAGTATTTCCCAAACAATTTGTCTCCTGGTGTTACAAAACTACAAGTCCCAGCATGCCTGTACAGCTGCAGACACCCTGCTTGGTAAATGTGTATTTAGGCACTTTCCTTGCTATTTTGCATAATGAATTTAGCATGTTGTGGACACCGGGCTAATTTTTCAGATTTGGTGTTTACGAGACTAATACTTTTTTTTGGCTAGAAAATTACTTAAAACCCCCAAACATTATATATATATTTTTTTCTAACATCCTAGAGCAGGGGTCTCCAAACTTTTTACTTCGAGGGCCACATTCTATATTTTACTCATATCCGCGGGCCGGAAAAATAATTTAACTAAATAAATCCACAGTAGAAGAAGAATAGCATTTTACTTACTGTTGACAGCAGAACTGGATGATGGTCCTGTCGTCTAATAAAACGATGGAGCATCATTCAGCGGGTTAAACTACCAGCGTGCATGAGGTTTTACATCCGTGTCCTCACCAGTCTCCCCCACATCTGTGTCCCCAGTGTGGTGTCCCCACACATCTGTGTCCCCACATTGGTGTCCCCATACATCTGTGTCCCCACATTGGTGTCCCCATACATCTGTGTCCCCACATTGGTGTCCCCATACATCTGTGTCCCCACATTGGTGTCCCCATACATCTGTGTCCCCACATTGGTGTCCCCATACATCTGTGTCCCCAGTGTGGTGTCCCCACACATCTGTGTCCCCAGTGTGGTGTCCCCACACATCTGTGTCCCCACATTGGTGTCCCCATACATCTGTGTCCCCACATTGGTGTCCCCATACATCTGTGTCCCCACATTGGTGTCCCCATACATCTGTGTCCCCACATTGGTGTCCCCATACATTTGTGCCCCCACATTGGTGTCCCCATACATCTGTGTCCCCACATTGGTGTCCCCATACATCTGTGTCCCCACATTGGTGTCCCCATACATCTGTGTCCCCACATTGGTGTCCCCATACATCTGTGTCCCCACATTGGTGTCCCCATACATCTGTGTCCTCACATTGGTGTCCCCATACATCTGTGACCCCACATTGGTGTCCCCATACATCTGTGTCCCCACATTGGTGTCCCCACACATCTGTGACCCCCACCAGTCTCCTCTTACACTTTTGTCCCCACACATCTGGGTCCCCACACATCTGGGTCCCCACACTGGTGTCCCCACACATCTGTGTCCCCACCAGTCTCCTCGTACATCTGTGTCCTCACATTGGTGTCCCCATACATCTGTGTCCCCACATTGGTGTCCCCATACATCTGTGTCCCCACATTGGTGTCCCCATACATCTGTGTCCTCACATTGGTGTCCCCATACATCTGTGTCCCCACATTGGTGTCCCCATACATCTGTGTCCCCACATTGGTGTCCCCATACATCTGTGGGCCCAATAGTCTCCCCACACATTTGTGTCCCCATTAGGGCACCCCCTACTGCTGTCCCCATTAAACCCCCCTCCACTGGTGTCCCCATAAGAGCACCCCCCCACTGGTGTCCCCATTAGAGAACCCCCCCACTGGTGTCCCCTTTAGAGAACCCCCCCACTGGTGTCCCCATAAGAGCACCACCCCCTACTTGTCACTTGTATCCCCATTAGAGCACCTCCCACTTGTGTCCCCATCAGAATTATCAGCACCCTGAAGTTTGTGCCATATCAGAGCCATTCAGCCACCCTCCACAGTAGTGTACAGTAATCATCTCGCATCAGCCCCCCTCCCTCCTCCATGCATGTGTACTTTACTAGCGCGTCAGACATTACACACACTGGCTGTTCAGACCTGCTGCACTTCCCGACTCCCGCCCCGCCTTAATACACACTCGTTACTGGTTAACAGCGAGGCGGGAGGGGGAGCAGGACGTTGTGGCAACGGGTCTAAAACAAATCATTGGCTGCTAGGATGCCCGTGGACCCAGCAGCCAACACAAACACATTGAGACGCCGGGAGAGATTGCGGGACCTGCGCTGCATATTGCTAGGGACGAATATTCAGCGCAGGTTCCACAACTAACAGGTGGACCAGTGACTCCAGCTGCGTGCCGGAGGAAATGGCCTGGCGGGCCGGATGTGGCCCGCGGGCCGTACTTTGGAGACCCCTGCCCTACAGAATGAAATGGTAATCATTGCAATATTTCTTCGCACAACGTATTTGCGCAGCGGTCTTACAAGCGCTCATTTTTTGGAAAAAAATAACTTTTTTTGAATTGGAAAATAACACAACAATAAATTTTGCCCAATTTTTTTACATTTTGTGAAAGATAAAGTTACGCCGAGTAAAATGATACCCAACATGTCACGCTCAAAAATTGTGCCCGCTCGTGGCATGGCGTCAAACTTTCACCCTTAAAAATTCTCGATATGTGATTTTTTAATAATTCAACAGGTTGCATTTTTTCAGCTAAAGAGTAGCTCTAGGGCTAAAATTATTGCTCTTGCTCTAACGATCGCGTCGATACCTCACTTGTGTTGTTTGAACACCATTTTCATATGCGGGCGCTACTCGCTTATGCGTCACTGTTTCCTAAACGGAGCCTACAGCTGTTGCAAAACAACTCCCCGTTATTACCGGACAGCCATTAACTGTCCAGCCATGCTCCTAGTTAAAGTATAATTCTTGTACAGCTGGTGACGGGGAGCTACATGGTGTATCAGAGCATGCTGGTAGTTGTAGTTTTTAAATAACATCAACTCCATTATTTATTCTAAATTAATTCATCTAAAAGTCTAAAAAATGGCAAGATATAAAATCTGTCATGTTAACCCTGTCATTGATTAATAAGGCGAGAATGCTCTCAATGTTGAATACCATAGATTTCCGTCATATATCCATAAGGTTTTAAACAACAGTATTATAATATACTTTGTTCTTCATCTTGCAGACGTTCCTGGAAACAGGATACGACCAGATGCAAAGGCAGGCGGAAAAGAAGGAGGTGGTGAGCTCCGTAATAGAAAAATTAGCAGGACATCCTGGCGGGCCACCGGATCACATGGCCATTGTGAAAAAGTGGTCCGACCTTAAAAGGCGGCATATGGACCGGGTCAGGCGTCTCCGTGCTAAATTTCACCCAGGTAAGTTATTGTTGACAGTTATGTTTTTTTTTTCTATAGTGTATTTTGTGCGTGTACTCTAGAGAGGAGACGGACTGCAGGATTTGGGAGTAGACAGGCCTCCCCCAGAGGCAATATGCCACCTTTCTCCATGCCCCTGGTGACAATGGCGTGTGAGAGGGGGTCCTCACATACAGCCCGTCCTACCTGCTCCGCTTTGAAGGCCAACGTGGCAGAGGGACTCCCTATAAGGTGGTGAGAGGATTTGCCCGCTCAAACAGCCCCGTTAGTCCTTCGCCTCTCTTTTTAGAGACCGCGTGGTCAGAGTGCGCGCATGTTAACCCAATTTCGAGTGCGCGTGTAAGTGTGGTGGTTTTTGTGGGAGGGGGGTAGGCGTATTAAGCGCAGGCTTACCTCGCATAGCACTCCCACCGGAGGCCGGGCTGAGACCACCAAACTCAATTAACATGTAGCCGAGAGCGGGATCAGAACCCCTAGCTGCAGAGGTGAATGGCTTGTCAGCGCAGTGGCAATCGCGTTGACCCACCGCAGCTCCTTTGTTGACAGTTATTTAAGGTCATATGTAATTAATGTAAGGGCAGATGTTGTTAACCCAGACGCCATGTTGTGGTAACATATATCACCACCAGCCAAGGTATTCATAGTACTGTTGAAAAAAGACATGGGACAGCAGACAGCAACACAGAAGTTATGTGGGAACACACATTTCCCATTGCTTTGCATGGGACTTTAAACAAAAACCACGACCATCACAAATGGGGGTAGTTAATGGATAAATTAACTATCCTATGCTTTAAGTGGACGTGTAAGTAACATGTGACCAAGTGTTATCGAAATATCTACAGCTGTTATGAAGTAACATGTATTTCCCATAGAGTTGAATGGGAATTTAAAGAAAAACCACCACCATGGCAAATGGGGGAGGGTAAGGCTTAAATCACCTATACTATGTTTGTGGCTGACATATATGTAACCTGTGTGCCAAGTTTCATGTAAATATCTTTCGCCGTTTGGACGTGATGCTGGAACATACATACATACATACAGACACGTTGAGTTTTATATATATAGATTCCCACTCAATTCCTGTGTTAGGCGTGGGGTTTTCATAGTAATCCCGTGTGATCCATCAGGCCCTTTTTTTTTAACATGATATCGTCTGAACAAAACAAAGGAGACAAAAACAGCTCATTTTACCATGGTGGCAGACCAGCTCACGCTCAGTCCCCTGTAGTGCCCACAAGACCCTTTAATATAACATTTTCCCATTGGTTAACTGTCTATATAAATTAATTTGTATTCATATACAATACAGCAGAGTACACCGAATTTGCATACGTCATTAGAAAATATTTTTCTAATATATGAACATTGTGTTATTCTAGGAGCTCCGCTACCAACTGTGCGCAACAAGCGCAAAAGGTGCCAGGACGCTGATGAGGAGGAAGAAGAGGAGGATGTGCTAGAGGAGGATGTGCCAGAGGAGGATGTGCCAGAGGAGGATGAGGCAGAGGAGGAGAGGGATGAGGATCAGCCAGGGACCTCCCAATCGCCAGCCACCGCTCCTGTTATGGAGGATGTCCCCCCCCCAAATAGTGCCGACATAGGAGATTGCAGTATGCTGGTGGCTGGAGAGGTGGAGGTGCCTCAAACTGGAGGTCCGTTTAGCCTCCTTCAGGAAGGTAAATATGTGCACAAAGATTAATAACATTTCAACAATAAAATGTAGATATAAAAATGGAAAACATATAAAGCGCACCCGTCAGATGGCAGAACCATAATAAGGTATTTATGATAGAAGTATACAGGTAGTGCAGTATTATTAGGCAAGTTGTATTTTTGAGGATTCATTGTATTATTGAACAACAACCATGTTCTCAATGAACCTCAAAAACTCAATAATATCAAAGCTGAATATTTTTGGAAGTAGCTTTTATTTTTTTTTAGTGTTAGCTATTTTAGGGGGATATCTGTGTGTGCAGGTGAGTACTATTACTGTGCTGAATTATTAGGCAACCTAACCAAAAAAAAATATATATACCCATTTCAATTATTTATTTTTAACAGTGAAACCAATATAACATCTCAACATTCCCAAATATACATTTCTGACATTCAAAAACAAAACAAAAACAAATCAGTGAGCAATATAGCCACCTTTCTTTGCAAGGACACTCAAAAGCCTGCCATCCATGGATTCTGTCAGTGTTTTGATCTGTTCACCATCAACATTGCGTGCAGCAGCAACCGCAGCCTCCCAGACAATGTTCAGAGAGGTGTACTCTTTTCCCTCTTTGTAAATCTCACATTTGATGATGGACCACAGGTTCTTCTCAATGGGGTTCAGATCAGGTGAACAAGGAGGCCATGTCATTCGTTTTTTTTCTTTAATACACTTTCTTGCCAGGCACGCTGTGGAGTACTTGGACGCGTGTGATGGAGCATTGTCCTGCATGAAAATCATGGTTTTCTTGAAGGATGCAGACTTCTTCCTGTACCACTGCTTGAAGAAGGGGTCTTCCAGAAACTGGCAGTAGGACTGGGAGTTGAGCTTCACTCCATCCTCAACCCCAAAAGGCCCCACAAGCTCATCTTTGATGATACCAGCACAAACCAGTACTCCACCTCCACCTTGCTGGCGTCTGAGTCGGACTGGAGCTCTCTGCCCTTTACCAATACAGCCACTGGCCCATTCCTTTGGTCCATCAAGACTCACTCTCATTTCAGCAGTCCATACAACGGTAGAAAAATCAGTCTTGAGATATTTCTTGGCCCAGTCTTGACGTTTCAGCTTGTGGGTCTTATTCAGTGGTGGTCGTCTTTCAGCCTTTCTTACCTTGGCCATGTCTCTGAGTATTGCACACCTTGTGCTTTTGGGCACTCCAGTGATGTTGCAGCTCTGAAATATGGCCAAACTGGTGGCAAGTGGCATGTTGGCAGCTGCACGCTTGACTTTTCTCAGTTCATGGGCATTTATTTTGCGCCTTGGTATTTCCACACGCTTCTTGCGACCCTGTTGACTATTTTGAATGAAATGCTTGATTGTTCGATGATCACGCTTCAGAAGCTTTTCAATTTTAAGAGTGCTGCATCCCTCTGCAAGATATCACACTATTTTTGACTTTTCAGAGACTGTCAAGTCCTTCTTTTGACCCATTTTGCCAAAGGAAAGGAAGTTGACTAATAATTATGCACACCTGATATAGAGTGTTGATGTCATTAGACCACACACCTTCTCATTACAGAGTTGTACATTACCTAATATGCCTAATTGGTAGTAGGCTTTTGAGCCTATACAGCTTGGAGTAAGACAACATGCATAAAGAGGATGATGTGGTCCAATTACTCATTTGCCTAATAATTCTGCACTCCCGGTCTGTGCTAGACACATAACAAGTGTATAGACATGATAATGATTGATTAATAAGCAAAATAAATATTTTATTTATTTGTTAAGGGTCTTTGAAAACAAATTGTTTTTTCTTATATCCTAACAGATGTAAATGAATTGGAGGGTTATCAGGCCGCTCTAACCAAAATAATGGAGAGGATTTTTGCCAATCGGCGGCAAATTGACTACCTCCAAAAGCAAAATAAAGAGCTGGAGAAGGAGCATGCCAAACTGATGGAAAAACTGAAAGAAACGGTGAAGCGCATGAAGCTTCACCTTCAGTAATAATTTGTTGAATAAAAAGTTTTATTTTTTTGAAATGTTTCCTTTGTTCTTGAGATAGATTTTTAGGTTTTTCAACACATCTAACTTCACATCTAACACATCAACATCAACATCAACACATCAAACTTCATAATAAGCAAAATCATTTTATACTATTATTTTATTTAACACAAAACTAGGACAAACTAAAGTACACACACACAGTCACGACGAACACAAACTAAACTGTTTTAAAATGAACATAACAAAAGCAACAATAGATATAGATATAGAGAGAGAGAGCAAGAAAGAGAGAGAGAGAGTGCAGATTTGCTCTTGCATACAGGCTAATGGTTGCAGTATAAAGGCCGCAAATCAGGGCTTAACATAAAGTTTATTGTTTTATTAACACTTGCTGTTACGATCCGGTCTGGTAGCTTGTAGCGTTGGCTCTTGGTGGATCCGCTGTGCCAGAGAGGACATGAAGCAATACTCAGCATGGAGGCAGCAGCAGTAGTATTAAAATGTAATGTAACTAGAAAAGATACAATTTCAGGTTAAATTGTGCGGCGTGGTCTTGCCTCCACCAATACTACTGACTGGAGACGGTGCCCCTAGAGATGTAAATGTGATCCAACCGTGTGTCAATCCAGTTCGGTCCATTGCCCCATCAAAAACTGCTCCATCAAAAACTAGCCCATCAAAACTGCACCATAAAAACTAGGGCTGCGCATGTTCACCCGTCTCACGATTCGATGCAATTTCGATTATCAAGTACACGATTCGATTTAATTCCGCGATGCATCACGAACGATGCATCACGATTGCAGCAAAAGTGCGCATGGCTCTCCCCCCGAAATACTAAAGGAGATTATCAGAGACTGCAGACATAGTACATGAGATAGTCAGACTACAGACATAGTACAGGAGATGGTGAGAGACTGCAGACATAGTACATGAGATGGTCAGACTGCAGACATAGTACAGGAGATTGTCAGAGACTGCAGGCATAGTACAGGAGATTGTCAGAGACTGCAGACATAGTACATGAGATTGTCAGAGACTGCAGACATAGTACATGAGATGGTCAGACTGCAGACATAGTACAGGAGATTGTCAGAGACTGCAGACATAGTACAGGAGATTGTCAGAGACTGCAGACATAGTACAGGAGATGGTCAGACTGCAGACATAGTACATGAGATGGTCAGACTGCAGACATAGTACAGGAGATTGTCAGAGACTGCAGACATAGTACAGGAGATTGTTAGAGACTGCACACATAGTACAGGAGATTGTCAGAGACTGCAGACATAGTACAGGAGATGGTCAGAGACTGCAGACATAGTACAGGAGATGGTCAGACTGCAGACATAGTACATGAGATGGTCAGACTGCAGACATAGTACAGGAGATTGTCATAGACTGCAGACATAGTACAGGAGATGGTCAGAGACTGCAGACATAGTACAGGAGATTGTCATAGACTGCAGACATAGTACAGGAGATTGTCATAGACTGCAGACATAGTACAGGAGATTGTCAGAGACTGCAGACATAGTACAGGAGATGGTCAGCAGCAGCAGTATAGTAGTAACAGTACACAATTAAGTATTTTTTTCACTCGTGGTTGTGGAAGAGGTGGCAGCAGCACAGCAGCAGCAGCATTGATGATTGTAGCATATAGTGGCAAAGGAGTTGACACATAGGTATCTGAGCACTGGCAGCAGCAGCAGCAGCATAGTAGTACCAGTACACAATTAAGTGTTTTTTTCACTCGTGGTCGCGGAAGAGGTGGCAGCAGCACAGCAGCAGCAGCAGCATTGATAATTGTAGCATATAGTGGCAAAGAACTTGACACATAGGTAAGTGAGCACTGGCAGCAGCAGCAGTGTAGTAGTAACAGTACACAATAAAGTGTTTTTTCACTCGTGGTCGTGGAAGAGGTGGCAACAGCACAGCAGCAGCAGCATTGATGATTGTAGCATATAGTGGCAAAGAACTTGTCACATAGGTATATGAGCACTGGCAGCAGCAGCAGCAGCAGTATAGTAGTAGTAACAGAACACAATAAAGTGTTTTTTCACTTGTGGTCGTGGAAGAGGTGGCAGCAGCACAGCAGCAGCAGCATTGATGATTGTAGCATACAGTGGCAAAGAACTTGTCACATAGGTAAGTGAGCACTGGCAGCAGCAGCAGCAGTATAGTAGTAGTAACAGAACACAATAAAGTGTTTTTTCACTTGTGGTCATGGAAGAGGTGGCAGCAGCACAGCAGCAGCAGCATTGATGATTGTAGCATATAGTGGCAAAGAACTTGTCACATAGGTATATGAGCACTGGCAGCAGCAGCAGCAGTATAGTAGTAGTAACAGAACACAATAAAGTGTTTTTTCACTTGTGGTCGTGGAAGAGGTGGCAGCAGCACAGCAGCAGCAGCATTGATGATTGTAGCATACAGTGGCAAAGAACTTGTCACATAGGTAAGTGAGCACTGGCAGCAGCAGCAGCAGTATAGTAGTAGTAACAGAACACAATAAAGTGTTTTTTCACTTGTGGTCGTGGAAGAGGTGGCAGCAGCACAGCAGCAGCAGCATTGATGATTGTAGCATACAGTGGCAAAGAACTTGTCACATAGGTAAGTGAGCACTGGCAGCAGCAGCAGCAGCATAGTAGTACCAGTACACAATTAAGTGTTTTTTTCACTCGTGGTCGCGGAAGAGGTGGCAGCAGCACAGCAGCAGCAGCATTGATAATTGTAGCATATAGTGGCAAAGAACTTGACACATAGGTAAGTGAGCACTGGCAGCAGCAGCAGTGTAGTAGTAACAGTACACAATTAAGTGTTTTTTTCACTCGTGGTCGTGGAAGAGGTGGCAGCAGCACAGCAGCAGCATTGATAATTGTAGCATATAGTGCCAAAGAACTTGACACATAAGTATCTGAGCACTGGCAGCAGCAGCAGTGTAGTAGTAACAGTACACAATTAAGTGTTTTTTTCACTCGTGGTCGTGGAAGAGGTGGCAGCAGCACAGCAGCAGCATTGATAATTTTAGCATATAGTTCCAAAGAACTTGTCACATAGGTAAGTGAGCACTGGCAGCAGCAGCAGCGTAGTAGTAACAGTACACAATTAAGTGTTTTTTTCACTCGTGGTCGTGGAAGAGGTGGCAGCAGCACAGCAGCAGCAGCATTGATAATTGTAGCATATAGTGGCAAAGAACTTGACACATAAGTATCTGAGCACTGGCAGCAGCAGCAGCGTAGTAGTAATAGTACACAATTAAGTGTTTTTTTCACTCGTGGTCGTGGAAGAGGTGGCAGCAGCACAGCAGCAGCATTGATAATTGTAGCATATAGTTCCAAAGAACTTGTCACATAGGTAAGTGAGCACTGGCAGCAGCAGCAGCGTAGTAGTAACAGTACACAATTAAGTGTTTTTTTCACTCGTGGTCGTGGAAGAGGTGGCAGCAGCAGCATTGATAATTGTAGCATATAGTGCCAAAGAACTTGCCACATAAGTATCTGAGCACCGGCAGCAGCAGCAGCAGCATAGTAGTAGCAGTACACAATTAAGTGTTTTTTTTCACTCGTGGTCGTGGAAGAGGTGGCAGCAGCACAGCTGCAGCAGCATTGATAATTGTAGCATATAGTGGCAAAGAACTTGTCACATAGGTAAGTGAGCACTGGCAGCAGCAGCAGTGTAGTAGTAACAGTACACAATTCAGTGTTTTTTTCACTCGTGGTCGTGGAAGAGGTGGCAGCAGCACAGCAGCAGCATTGATAATTGTAGCATATAGTGCCAAAGAACTTGACACATAAGTATCTGAGCACCGGCAGCAGCAGCAGTGTAGTAGTAACAGTACACAATTAAGTGTTTTTTTCACTCGTGGTCGTGGAAGAGGTGGCAGCAGCACAGCAGCAGCAGCATTGATAATTGTAGCATATAGTGCCAAAGAACTTGACACATAAGTATCTGAGCACTGGCAGCAGCAGCAGTGTAGTAGTAACAGTACACAATTAAGTGTTTTTTTCACTCGTGGTCGTGGAAGAGGTGGCAGCAGCACAGCAGCAGCATTGATAATTTTAGCATATAGTTCCAAAGAACTTGTCACATAGGTAAGTGAGCACTGGCAGCAGCAGCAGCGTAGTTGTAACAGTACACAATTAAGTGTTTTTTTCACTCGTGGTCGTGGAAGAGGTGGCAGCAGCACAGCAGCAGCAGCATTGATAATTGTAGCATATAGTGGCAAAGAACTTGACACATAAGTATCTGAGCACTGGCAGCAGCAGCAGCGTAGTAGTAATAGTACACAATTAAGTGTTTTTTTCACTCGTGGTCGTGGAAGAGGTGGCAGCAGCACAGCAGCAGCATTGATAATTTTAGCATATAGTTCCAAAGAACTTGTCACATAGGTAAGTGAGCACTGGCAGCAGCAGCAGCATAGTAGTAACAGTACACAATTAAGTGTTTTTTTCACTCGTGGTCGTGGAAGAGGTGGCAGCAGCACAGCAGCAGCAGCATTGATAATTGTAGCATATAGTGCCAAAGAACTTGACACATAAGTATCTGAGCACTGGCAGCAGCAGCAGCGTAGTAGTAATAGTACACAATTAAGTGTTTTTTTCACTCGTGGTCGTGGAAGAGGTGGCAGCAGCACAGCAGCAGCATTGATAATTGTAGCATATAGTGCCAAAGAACTTGACACATAAGTATCTGAGCACTGGCAGCAGCAGCAGTGTAGTAGTACCAGTACACAATTAAGTGTTTTTTTCACTCGTGGTCGTGGAAGACGTGGCAGCAGGACAGCAGCAGCATTGATAATTGTAGCATATAGTTCCAAAGAACTTGTCACATAGGTAAGTGAGCACTGGCAGCAGCAGCAGCGTAGTAGTAACAGTACACAATTAAGTGTTTTTTTCACTCGTGGTCGTGGAAGAGGTGGCAGCAGCACAGCAGCAGCAGCATTGATAATTGTAGCATATAGTGCCAAAGAACTTGCCACATAAGTATCTGAGCACCGGCAGCAGCAGCAGCAGCATAGTAGTAGCAGTACACAATTAAGTGTTTTTTTTCACTCGTGGTCGTGGAAGAGGTGGCAGCAGCACAGCTGCAGCAGCATTGATAATTGTAGCATATAGTGGCAAAGAACTTGTCACATAGGTAAGTGAGCACTGGCAGCAGCAGCAGTGTAGTAGTAACAGTACACAATTCAGTGTTTTTTTCACTCGTGGTCGTGGAAGAGGTGGCAGCAGCACAGCAGCAGCATTGATAATTGTAGCATATAGTTCCAAAGAACTTGTCACATAGGTAAGTGAGCACTGGCAGCAGCAGCAGCGTAGTAGTAACAGTACACAATTAAGTGTTTTTTTCACTCGTGGTCGTGGAAGAGGTGGCAGCAGCACAGCAGCAGCAGCATTGATAATTGTAGCATATAGTGCCAAAGAACTTGCCACATAAGTATCTGAGCACCGGCAGCAGCAGCAGCAGCATAGTAGTAGCAGTACACAATTAAGTGTTTTTTTTCACTCGTGGTCGTGGAAGAGGTGGCAGCAGCACAGCTGCAGCAGCATTGATAATTGTAGCATATAGTGGCAAAGAACTTGTCACATAGGTAAGTGAGCACTGGCAGCAGCAGCAGTGTAGTAGTAACAGTACACAATTCAGTGTTTTTTTCACTCGTGGTCGTGGAAGAGGTGGCAGCAGCACAGCAGCAGCATTGATAATTGTAGCATATAGTGCCAAAGAACTTGCCACATAAGTTTCTGAGCACTGGCAGCAGCAGCAGCATAGTAGTACCAGTACACAATTAAGTGTTTTTTTCACTCGTGGTCGTGGAAGAGGTGGCAGCAGGACAGCAGCAGCATTGATAATTGTAGCATATAGTGCCAAAGAACTTGTCACATAGGTAAGTGAGCACTGGCAGCAGCAGCAGTGTAGTAGTAACAGTACACAATTCAGTGTTTTTTTCACTCGTGGTCGTGGAAGAGGTGGCAGCAGCACAGCAGCAGCATTGATAATTGTAGCATATAGTGGCAAAGAACTTGACACATGAGTATCTGAGCACTGGCAGCAGCAGCAGCATAGTAGTACCAGTACACAATTAAGTGTTTTTTTCACTCGTGGTCGTGGAAGAGGTGGCAGCAGGACAGCAGCAGCATTGATAATTGTAGCATATAGTGCCAAAGAACTTGTCACATAGGTAAGTGAGCACTGGCAGCAGCAGCAGCGTAGTAGTAACAGTTCACAATTAAGTGTTTTTTTCACTCGTGGTCGTGGAAGAGGTGGCAGCAGCACAGCAGCAGCAGCATTGATAATTTTAGCATATAGTGCCAAAGAACTTCCAACATAAGTATCTGAGCACTGGCAGCAGCAGCAGCATAGTAGTACCAGTACACAATTAAGTGTTTTTTTCACTCGTGGTCGTGGAAGAGGTGGCAGCAGGACAGCAGTAGCATTGATAATTGTAGCATATAGTGCCAAAGAACTTGACACATAAGTATCTGAGCACTGGCAGCAGCAGCAGCGTAGTAGTAATAGTACACAATTAAGTGTTTTTTTCACTCGTGGTCGTGGAAGAGGTGGCAGCAGCACAGCAGCAGCATTGATAATTGTAGCATATAGTGGCAAAGAACTTGACACATAAGTATCTGAGCACTGGCAGCAGCAGCAGTGTAGTAGTAACAGTACACAATTAAGTGTTTTTTTCACTCGTGGTCGTGGAAGAGGTGGCAGCAGCACAGCAGCAGCATTGATAATTGTAGCATATAGTGCCAAAGAACTTGACACATAAGTATCTGAGCACTGGCAGCAGCAGCAGCGTAGTAGTAATAGTACACAATTAAGTGTTTTTTTCACTCGTGGTCGTGGAAGAGGTGGCAGCAGCACAGCAGCAGCAGCATTGATAATTGTAGCATATAGTGCCAAAGAACTTGCCACATAAGTAGCTGAGCACCGGCAGCAGCAGCAGCATAGTAGTAGCAGTACACAATTAAGTGTTTTTTTTCACTCGTGGTCGTGGAAGAGGTGGCAGCAGCACAGCTGCAGCAGCATTGATAATTGTAGCATATAGTGGCAAAGAACTTGTCACATAGGTAAGTGAGCACTGGCAGCAGCAGCAGTGTAGTAGTAACAGTACACAATTCAGTGTTTTTTTCACTCGTGGTCGTGGAAGAGGTGGCAGCAGCACAGCAGCAGCATTGATAATTGTAGCATATAGTGCCAAAGAACTTGCCACATAAGTTTCTGAGCACTGGCAGCAGCAGCAGCATAGTAGTACCAGTACACAATTAAGTGTTTTTTTCACTCGTGGTCGTGGAAGAGGTGGCAGCAGGACAGCAGCAGCATTGATAATTGTAGCATATAGTGCCAAAGAACTTGTCACATAGGTAAGTGAGCACAGCAGTGGCAGCAGCAGCAGTGTAGTAGTAACAGTACACAATTCAGTGTTTTTTTCACTCGTGGTCGTGGAAGAGGTGGCAGCAGCACAGCAGCAGCATTGAGAATTGTAGCATATAGTGCCAAAGAACTTGCCACATAAGTATCTGAGCACCGGCAGCAGCAGCAGCATAGTAGTAGCAGTACACAATTAAGTGTTTTTTTCACTCGTGGTCGTGGAAGAGGTGGCAGCAGCACCAGCAGTAGTAAGAAAGTGGCAAATCTCACAGACAAAAGGTGACAGCACCAGTATGAGTAATATATCGGTACGTAATCACTCAGCCTTTTGGCATTAGCAGTAGGAGCCCATATAGTGCCAAAATTACAAAAGCTTGAAATTGCATTAGCATGGTGATTACATTTGAAAAGCAGAATGACACAGGCCTTAAGTAGCTGTGGCACCGGGTGGAGTTTTTGGGTTGTGTTTTGCACGCCACAGGCTTTTAAAAAAAAAAAAAAATCCAACTTCTTCCCAGCAGCAGCATAAGGAAAGGGGGATGCACTATGATGTAAGGGAGAGGGGGAACTCCACTTCTGATGGTGGGGTAGGATGGTGGGGTGGCCTTTGACATCTAATGTAAGGGGAGGGGATGCGCTGGACATATAATATTACAGATATAACCGGCCCTTTTGAGGGCAACCATAATGCTGATGCGGACCACGATGAAATTGAGTTTGACACCCCTGGTATAAAGAGATAGGAGAGGTATTGCTAACTGACAAGGGACCATTCAGCGCCCTGAACCGACGGCGGGTGCCAGAAAGTCACCGCCGATCCAGGACTCATTCATTTTGATGAATGTGAGTCTGTCCACGGAGTCTGTGGACAGACGGGTCCTCTTGTCCGTGACCACCCCACCTGCCGCGCTGAATGTCCGCTCAGATAGTACGCTGGAGGGGGGGCAAGACAATAACTCCAGCGCATACTGAGCGAGCTCGCGGCAGGTGTCCAATCTGGCAACCCAGTACTCCATGGGGTCGTCGGTGCTCATACTGTCAGAAGCACTGACGGACCCCATGTAGTCTGCCACCATGTGGGCCAGCCGCTGGTGGTGACTGCTGCTGCTGCTGCTGCTGCTGCTGGTACTGGGTCGCTCAGTTTGCATGAACATCCTCATCTCACCCATTAGATCCCCTGCTCGGCTGCTGATGTTGCTGCTGGGTGCAGCCACCTGCTGGGTGAGATGAGGGGGGACAACTGGAGGCCGGGGAGTTGCCTGCTCCAGACGGCTGACTAGGCATGCCTGCAGTTCCTCCATCCGGGGCTGCCTCCGTCTGGCTGGGAGGAACTGCTCCAGTTTCCCCTTAAATCTGGGATCTACAAGGGTGGCAAGCCAAAACTCGTCCCTCTCCTTGATGGCTTTAACCCGGGGGTCCCTCCTGAGGCATCTCAGCATGTGGGCAGCCATGGGGAAGAGCACAGCCCGCTGTGACTCCTCATGGCTGCCTGGGTCCATGACGTCCGCTTCCTCGGCATGGAGGCGCTGCTGTTCGCGGTCAGTCATGCCAAACCCCCGGACTATCGGTGCCCCCAACACCGGCTCTCCCTCCTGACCAGGCCCTGACTCCAGGACGCCACCAGTCACCTCCTGATCATCATCATGATCCTCATCCTCCTCCTCGTCCTGGGCCTGGTCTTGGTGGAGCAGTGTTGCCTCCTCCTGCTCCACCAAGGCACTCTCCCCAGCTCCGAGCAGGCGATCTAGTGCCCTGTCCAGCAGGAACACTATAGGGAGCACGTCGTTGAGGCCGACATGCTCCCTGCTCACCATCTTGGTCGCCTGCTCCAAAGGGGCCAACACATGGCAGACCTGGTGTATCTGCCCCCACTCCAGACTGGTGATATACGGGAGTGTGTGTTGTGATCGCCTGCCAGTGCCTTGCTCCAGCAGGTACTCCTTCACCGCCCTTCGCTGCTCCCACAACCTCTCCAGCATGTAGAGGCTGGAGTTCCACCGCGTCACACTGTCCACAATCAGCCTGTGAAGGGGCAGGCTGTTGTCCCGCTGCAACTTTGACAGGGACGCGGTAGCGGTTGGGGAGCGCCTGAAGTGGCTGGCAATCCTGCGTACCCTTAGCACGATGTCACTCAACCCGGGATAGGTGCGCAGGAACTTCTGCACCACTAGGTTGAGGACATGTGCCAGACAGGGCACGTGTGTCAGACTGCCAGCCTGGAGGGCGGAGAGGAGGTTGCTGCCATTGTCACAGACAACCAGACCTGCTTGGAGCCTTCGGGGTGTCAGCCACTTCTGGACCTGAGCCTGAAGTGCGCTCAGCACTTCTCGTCCAGTGTGTCTCCGTTCCCCATAACTAACAAGCTGGAGCACGGCCTGACAGCGCACGTGCCCCACACTTGAATAGCTACGGGGGCGCTTGCTGGGAGGCTCAGCAGCTGCGGAGACAGTGGCTTGAGGGAGACCAGCAGTTCTCCCCTGGACACCCCGGGGCGGCACCACAAAATCAGATGCCGCCAATCCCTCCCCGGCGCCTCGGAGGGAAACCCAATGGGCCGTGAAGCTTATGTAGCGCCCCTGCCCATGTCTGCTGGTCCAGCCATCCATTGTCAGATGCACCCTGTTGCTGACAGCATGATCCAGCGACAGGGTTACATTCTGCACAATGTGCTGGTGTAGGGCAGGGACACCAGTCCTGGCAAAGAAATGGCGGCTGGGGACACGCCATTGGGGTTGGGCCTGCTCCAACATCTGCCTGAAGGGGTTGCAGTCCACTATGTTAAAGGGAAGCAGATGTTGGGCAATATAACCCTTGCCAGGAGCCCATTGAGGGAACGCACACGTCGGTCTGAAGGGGGGAAGGGAGTGTTGCGTTCAAAGGCGTCAGAAAGAGACGCCTGGCGCCGGACGGCATTCCGGAAGCCGAAGAGGAGGGTGATGATGTGGAGGTCTGTCTGCCGGTACCAGTACCTCTACTAGAGGGAGCGGGGGGGCATGACCTGCTGGTAGCCGATGAAGCTGTGGCAGGGGCTGCTGTACCCTGCACACTTGTGGTGGTGGCGCTGCTACCACCAACACGCTTCATCTGGTCATGCTCGTGCCAGTGGTTAATCCGCAGGTGCTGGTTGAGTGCCGTGGTACCCACCCGAGCCAAGCACTTCCCTCTCTTCACCTTGGCACGACAGAGCTGGCAGATGGCTACTGTCGGGTTATCTGCTACCAAGGTGAAGTAGGCCCAGACAGGTGACTTCAGCGTCGCCCTCCTGTCAGATGGGGTGACGCTGACTTCCACCTGCTGGGACTCGGTGCGCACAGGTGGAGCTGCCTGCTGCTGCTGCTGCTGCTGCTGCTGACACCTCCTGCTGCCATCACCAGTGGAGACCCTGACGCTGGTCTCCCTGGTGACCTGGCGCACCGTTTCCCCAGGGTGCCTACCTTCCTCGTCGTCACTGATGCTGTGAACCGACGAGGCAGGTGGCACCCATGTTGGGTCACCCTCCTCTTCGCCCCCAGATATGTCAGACCCAGGGCTGACATGTGGTGGTCTGAAGGAGACATCTGACATGGAGCCGCTAGCCTGGCTCCGATGTCCCCTCACAGACGCATGGGTCTGACTAGGTGCTGGTGTTTCCTGCAGAAAACCACTAGCACCACCATGAAGGGAGGTCTCTGGGCTACTGACAGCCAGTACCCCATCCTCCTCCTCCTCCTCCATTAACCCTTCAAAAAGGTCCTGACCATCAGCACATAAATCTATGTCTGCACGATCGGGGGCCTCCCCCAAGATATCCATGTCACTTTCACCCTCAAACAGCATGAGGCTGGACTCTTGGGGGCTGGGGCTGGGTACTAAAGGCACCGGTGTACTGATGGTGGTGGTGCTACTTGGTGTGGCTACTGGTGATGACTGAGTGGCACTGCTGTGCCCCATGTACTCCACCACTGCTGGAGCCTGGGAAGGCAATATCGGGCGGCTGCCCGAAGTGAAAAACTCCCGGATGAGGCGGACTCCCCTTCCACCCGATCCTCTACCAGTAGTAGGGGCGCGAGAGGTACCCCGTGCTGGCAGCGACCCAGCACTGGGAGTAACTCCCCTACCCCTGCTGCCACGACCACGGATGCTGCTCATGCTGATATGGGGGGGTGGGTAAACTTTATTGGGGGGGGGGGTAAATGTGATAAAAGAAAAAACAGGCACGCAGACAAACACCTAGTAGCTATGCCACTAAAAAACACTTAAACGAAAGGTAAATTTTTTTAAATTTTTTTTTTTTTTTTTTAAACTGACTGACAGACAACAGACAAAAACTGACTGGGCAAAGAATAAAATCAATAAACAAACTAATATAGATAGAACAGTGACTCTGCTAACACAGCAGAGCCAGAGATCTGAATAAACTAAAAATAACTTTTTTTTTTTTTTTTTCTATAAAACAGATAACTAAATAAACACAGTAAACTAAGCTAGCTAGCTTACAGAGGTGTACAAGTACACTCAAACCTATCTATCTAACACTAAATGAAACTGGAACACAAACACACAAATAGTAGCTTTAAAAAAAGCTGTTTGGTATCTTCTTGCTTTTAAAAAAGCAGTTTAGAAATATAAGCACTAGCAGCTGCTAATACTCAAATGAACTGAACACTGAACAGGAGCACAGAACTGAAAGGCACTGCAATGCTGATGCAATATAACACAGAGCACAGAAACACTTCTCCCTCTATATCCACCTTGTGAATCTGCAATGAGCACATGCTGGGACTTAGTTTATATAATGGTCGTGAGGCAGGTTCCTATTGGTTGATGTGGAGGTTGCTAACCTCTGACACCTGTGGAAATGGAACTCTGATTGGCTCTGATGTTAATGAAGGGCGGAGAAAGAATCGCGCGATATTCCTATTGCCGAATATTCGCATTGCGAATATTCGGCAGCATAAAAGGATCACATGCGCTACTCGGCCCAGGGTCCCTCTAATCATACCACCATTGCTTTTACACGTCGATGGAGATCACTAGCATGTGATCTGTCTAAAAAAAATTTTGAGAAAAATCTGAATATTCGACATTGCGAATATTCGGCGCAATATTCGAGATATTGCGCGATTTCTCGAATATGCAATATTCGTGCCGAATATTCGCAATTCGAATATTCGTGAGCAACACTAATAACTAAGAGATATAATTCCTAGGTTTGGAATTCCTGAAAAGATCTACAGCGATAATGGATCCCATTTTGTAAATAAATCTATACAACATCTGACAGTGATGGGTATCCAAGTAAAAAAACCATTGCGCCTATCACCCCCAATTAGCTGGATTGGTGCAGAGACACAATAGAATCCTGAAAAATAAACTGAGAAAAGCTATGGAAGAAACAGGTAAAAATTGGATGTACTGCCTAACATTAGCTGTGACTAGCATGCATATTACACCCACACAGGAAAGTTTGAGTCCATTTGAAATGATACATGGAAGGCCATATAGAATACCCTTACTACTAAATGAAACACCAGTTGAAGAATCTGAACGTACCTTAGCAGAATATATGTCTAACTTGTTGAAACAGAAACAAATTAATGAGGTCTGTTCTATTCCAGAAGGTCCAATCCAAGGAGAAGAGAAAATCCATATCGGAGACTGGGTCCTAATAAAAGTAATAAAAAGGAAACATTGGCACTTGCCTAAGTGGGAGGGGCCATATCAGGTTCTTCTCACCACTCCTACGGCAATAAGGATTGCAGAGAAGTCTACCTGGACTCACCAGTCCCATTGCATAAAGGTTTTACAGGCAGAGCAGGGTCAGTTGGCGGCAGAGCTCTGGTAAAAGTCCAGCTACAAAGGGAGGTTCTGCACAAGGTGGGGCTTATCTCAAACCGGTGAAGAACTCCATTACCTTACCCCCCGGGGCTCTGTAGCTGGTTAGGATGAAAGGGACAGTAATTATCTTAGGTCTACTGGTGACTCTAGGTGACACGTCTATACATGGAGGCAGAAACTGGAAAGAGAAGGAACCTCTAGAATAGGCAAGTACAGGGAAGGCCTTGAACATAACCTTAATAGAAGGAGTAACTAGTACCATTTTAGTTGATTTTTGCCAAAGGGTGGACTGTGGGGACTTAACTGAAGCAAGAAGGCTCCAATGGGCAGATAAATATGTTTGTTATATTCCAAGTGGAACTGACTGTTCAGTATGGAACCAGGCCCTGTGGACCACAGCACACCAAGATTGGGGGAACAACATTCTAGGCATAAATGGTTTTAAAGAAAGACTCACCATAACAAAGGCGGCCAACTCTCCCTGTACACATGGCAGAGATTGCAATCAATTGCTGATAACTTTTAAAGAACCTCAAAAAAAGGATCAACGGTTATATTCTATGGGAGCATGGGTGTCGGGAACAGATCCATTAGGTAAATTTTTCCTCGAGGTATTACTAGTGTTGAGCGGAATACGCCATATTCGATTTCGCGATATTTCACGAATATATAGAAGAATATTCGTGAAATATTCATTAATATCGAATATTCGTGATATTTTATCAAAAAAAAAATTTTGCGAAATTTCGCTAATGCGAATGCGAAATTGATTGCGAAATTCTCGTCCGCGCATGCGCGCGAACAACACGCGAAAACGGAGATCATTTCCTGGATTACTAAACTAATATGCACTAAACACTAACTCTACTTACACAAACTTATATGACTAAACTAAAGCTAAACCTCTGACAACTGTGGTAGGAGAACTCTGATTGGCTCTGATGCAAAAGAAGGGCAGAGAAAGTATTCGCGAATATTCGTAATACGAATATTCGCATTGCGAATATTCGGCAACATAAAAGGATCGCCTCAGCTACTCGGCCCAGGGTCTCTAATCATACCAGCAATGCTTTTAGACGTCGATGGAGATCACTAGGATGTGATCTGTTTTAAAAATAAATTTGAAAAAATACGAATATTCGCAATAGCGAATATTCACCGCGATATTCGAGTTATTCGCGTATACTCGAATATGCAATATTTGTAACAAATATTCGCAATGCGAATATTCTTGAGCAACACTAGGTATTACCACCCAATAAAACCAAACAGGAAAAGGTAGACACAGAAGAGAAAGAAGAAGGCCATAGTAAGATAGAAGTTCTGAGTAACACTGTAAGATTTACTAACCTAACAGTAGAAGATGCCATAGCTTTGGAGACGGGTTACCAAGAAAAAAATTAGTGGTTAAGATACACGGTTAAAACTCTAAAAGGGACAACTGTTTAGTTTGTGCTGGAGCTAGACCACATTTAGCAACAGTCCCTTTTCCTCTAGATTACAATACAGATCCAGAAGGTTTAAAATGTATGCTGCGGTTGTATAATAATGCCGCGTACACACGATCACTTTTTGTGATGAAAAAAATTTTAATTTTTATTCATGAAAAAAAATGAAATTTTTCAAACTTCATTTTTAAAAATGACGTTGCGTACACACCATCATTTTTGGAAAATGATGAACAAAGTGATGGCACTCTAAAGGGGAAGTTCTATTTGCCTTGAGGCTGCTTTTAGCTGGTTACTTGTTAGTAAAAGACGATTCCAGCTTTTTTGTCTGTTACAGCGTGATGAATGTGCTTACTCCATTATGAATGGTAGTTTTACCTCCCGTCTCCTAACTTGCTTCTGGGCATGTGCGGGTTTAAAACGTCATTTTTTACGTAGTTTTGCCCACACACCATCATTTTTTATGACACAAAAAATGACATTTTGAAAAATGACATAAAAAATTCGAGCATGTTGGAATTTTTTTTTGGTCATTTTTCAGAAGACATAAAATGACATTTTGGCCACACACAATCATTTTAAATGACATTTTAAAAAATGTCATTTTTTTTCATCACAAAAAGTGATCGTGTGTACGGGGCATAATGCCCCGTACACACGAT
The DNA here is from genome assembly GCA_029574335.1 of Rana kukunoris. Taxonomy (NCBI): domain Eukaryota; kingdom Metazoa; phylum Chordata; class Amphibia; order Anura; family Ranidae; genus Rana; species Rana kukunoris. The sequence goes on along the minus strand of CM056059.1, from coordinate 170,374,522 downwards.
CACTTTTTGTGATGAAAAAAAATGTCATTTTTAAAAATGTCATTTAAAATGATTGTGTGTGGGCAAAATGTCATTTTATGTCTTCTGAAAAATGACAAAAAAAAAATTCGAACATGCTCGAATTTTTTATGTCATTTTTTAAAATGTCATTTTTTGTGTCATAAAAAATGATCGTGTGTGGGCAAAACTACGTAAAAAATGACGTTTTAAACCCGCACATGCCCAGAAGCAAGTTAGGAGACGGGAGGTAAAACTACCATTCATAATGGAGTAAGCACATTCATCACGCTGTAACAGACAAAAAAGCAGGAATCGTCTTTTACTAACAAGTAACCAGCTAAAAGCAGCCTCAAGGTAAATAGAACTTCCCGTTTAGAGTGCCGTCACTTTGTTCATCATTTTCCAAAAATGATGGTGTGTACGCAACGTCATTTTTTAAAATGAAGTTTGAAAAATGTCATTTTTTTTCATGAAGGAAAATGACATTTTTTTTCATCACAAAAAGTGATCGTGTGTACGGGGCATAAGAGTTATAAACCAAAAACAAATTCTACCTGTCACACATTGGCCCCATACACACGAGCGGACAGATTTGTTCAAATCTGTCCGTCCGACAGATTTGAACAAATCTGTCTGCTGGGATTTTGGTTTGCTCGCGTGTACACACGAGCAAACCAAAATCCCCGCCAGCAGACAGCGCGCTGACGTGTCGGTGACGTGGCGGTGACGTTGACGCCGCCACGTCACCGCACCAGGAAGTAAAACACTTCCGCGCATGCGCCGAATCCATTCGGCGACGGTGCGGCAGCGGTGCGGGACGACATGTCTGCTGGTAAGTGTACTAACCAGCAGACATGTCGGGCGGACAGATTCCCACCCGATAGATTTCAAAGCATGCTTTGAAATCTGTCGGGTGGACAAATCTGTCCGCTAGCCCTAATGCCGCGTACACACGGTCGTTTTTTGGGATGAAAAAAAAACGAAGTTTTTTGTGAAGTAAAAAACGAAGTTTTTTGTGAAGTAAAAAACGACGTTTTTGAAACGTCACTTTCAAAGACGATGTTGCATACACACCATCGTTTTTTTCACAAAAAACGAGGTTACGTTCACCACACTTTTCCATTGAAGCTCGCTTCATAACTAGCTTCTGGGCATGCACGGGTTTAAAAACGTCGTTTTAAACGACGTTTTTGCTACACAAGGTGACTTTTTGTGAAACAAAAAACAACGTTTTGAAAAACGACACAAAAAATTCAAGCATGTTGGAATTTTTTTTGGGTCGTTTTTTTAAGACAAAAAACAACGTTTTGCCCACACACGATCAATTTAAATGACGTTTTAAAAAACGTCGTTTTTTTTTTTTTTTTCATCGCAAAAAACGACCGTGTGTACGCGGCAATACACACGATCGGAGATGTCTGCTGAAACGGTCCATCGGACCGTTTTCAGCGGACAAATTCGATCGTGTGTACGAGGCCATTGAGTCTGTTGTTTCCCCCAGTGCAGAGACCTCAGATACCTCCAGCGGCTGCTACGTATCCGGGCAATTTTACTTGTGTTGCACTCCCAGGGAACAGTAGCGCGGTGGATCTTGGGTCACTACCTGATGATTGCTGTGCGGGGAGGATTAACAAGGAAAATGGTGACTGGGTAGAACATGACATTCAGAGAGCTGATGTCTGGTGGATGTGTGGGGATAAGAAACTGCGAGCTAGGATCCCAGCCAATGCCCAAGGGGATTGTGCTATGGTCCAGCTGGTTATGCCCCTGAGAATCCTGTCAGAACACCCATGGACTAAGAGTCACCAAAGGTATCTAAGGGACACCTCTCCCAAAGGGTCATTTGACTCCCAGATATACATAGATGAGATTGGAGTTCCTTGAGGGGTGCCGAATGAGTTTAAGGCCAGGAATCAGGTAACGGCTGGGTTTGAGTCTCTTTTCTGGTGGGTGACTATAAATAAAAATGTTGACTGGATTAACTATATATATTACAACCAACAACGATTTGTAAACTGTCATGGATCGTGAGATATTAAAGTGTTTCTACGTGAAATCCATATTCATGTATTGCAGAAGATGAGACATTGTGGATAGGACATATTGCAGGATGCCTCTGTCTGTCTAGATGTGGATTGGAACGGAATCAGCCTATTGAGGACTATTGGAATGCTAAGTGGCTTGTGAAATACCTTTCCATTGTGTTCTGCAGATGAATAGCCGATGTCAGAGACGAGACGCCTAGCCACCTCGTCCGGCTACCTGAATAGATAATTGACTCATGTTAATTGTTGTTCTGATTGCTTTATTGTAGTAATTACCCCCTGGGGGCTTCTGTCTCAACACACATAGTCATGCTATTCAAGCTTTGGGACCAATCTCTGCTGAGACATTTTGAAGTCCTCATTTGCATGGGAGAGGACCTGATGGGAGACTGCCTGGACTTTAAAAAGGACCAATAAGAAAGCAGTTGTTGGGGGCGGGATGTTCCAAATTCTGTATAAAAGTGTGCTGTGTACTTTCAATAAAAGAGTTCTGGTTGAACATACATACAACTCGCTTGGTGTGTGTTCTTCATGGATCCAAATCGGCACATAGCTGTAGGTTGGATCCCGGAATCTTGGATGACTGGACCATCAGATGTTGCAAGCTGCAATCTGATCGAAAAGAAGCAGAGGAGTGTCGGGAGAGCAGGACCTGGGCGAGAAAGGGTCTGGTCACATAAACTATACCAGGGACGCTGTAAAAGGTCTAGCAGAACAGCTGGGCCCCACCTCTCTAATGGCATGGCAGAACCGAATGGCTTTAGATATAATCTTAGCTGAAAGAGAAGGGGTATGCAAAATGTTTGGTAGCATGTGTTGTACCTTTATACCAAACAATACAGCCCCTGGGGGGACTGTGACCAAAGCCCTGGAAAGACTAACTGCTCTATCGAATGAATTAGCAGAGAATTCAGGTATTACTGACCAATTCACAAACTGGCTTGAAGAATGGTTTGGTAAATGGACTGGACTTATCGCATCATGTATGATCTCAATTGCTGTGGCTTTGGCCGTTCTGGTCACTTGCGGATGTTGCTGCATTCCCTGTGTTCGAGGACTTTCACAAAAAGTGATCGAAGCTGCAATCTCAAGAACAATGTATCACAAGCACTTCCTACCTCTGAGGAGACCTGTGTAGATGTTGAAGCTTAACTTAATGACATATAGTCCGAAAGTGCATAAAACACAGGGACTATCATCGAAATGTGTTAAGATAAAATAGCCACACAAGAGGAGGGAATGTTGGAAAAGTTTTTTTTATGTGTATTGTGTGACTATTTGTAGGAATGTAAAATGGAATCCAGTTTTCTGTAATGGCTTCTAAAGACACGTTGCTTTAACTTGTCTCTGTAATGGCTTCAAAAGACACTTTTCTTTAACAGCTTGCCGACCTGCCGCGGTCATTTTACTGCAGCAGGTCGGCTCTCCTGGGCGAGAGCCCGTAGCTCTACGTCGGCTACTTTTGCGGCCACTAGGGGGCGTGAGCGCGTCCCCGCTTGCCCCCGAGTCCCGCGCACGTACCCGCCGGGCACACGCGATCACTCGGTACAGAGCGAGGACCGGGAGCTATGTGTGTAAACACACAGCTCCCGGTCCTGTCAGCGGGGGAAATGCTGATCTTCTGTTCATACAATGTATGAACAGAAGATCAGTGATGTCCCCTAGTGAGGCCACCCCCCCATACAGTTAGAACACACTCAGGAACATACTTAACCCCTTCCCTGCCCCCTAGTGTTAACCCCTTCACTGCCAATGGCATTTTTATAGTAATCCAATGCATTTTTATAGCACTGATCGCTATAAAAATGCCAATGGTCTTAAAAATGTGTCAAAAGTGTCCGAAGTGTCCGCCATAATGTTGCAGTACTGAAAAAAAACACTGATCGCCGCCATTACTAGTAAAAAAAAAAATATTAATAAAAATGCCATAAAACTACCCCCTATTTTGTAAACGCTATAACTTTTGCGCAAACCAATCAATAAACGCTAATTGAGATTTTTTTTACGAAAAATATGTAGAAGAAAACGTATCGGCCTAAACTGAGGAAAAAAAATGTTTTTATATATTTTTTGGGGATATTTATTATAGCAAAATCTATTTTTGTTTATAGCGCAAAAAATAAAAACGGCAGAGATGATCAAATACCACCAAAAGAAAGCTCTATTTGTGGGAAAAAAAGGACGCCAATTTTGTTTGGGAGCCACGTCGCACGACCGCGTAATTGTCAGTTAAAGCAACGCAGTGCCGAATCACAAAAAGTGCTCTGGTCATTGGGCAGCAATATGGTCCGGGGGTTAAGTGGTTAACTAGCCTAATTCTATTGTTTGTGTTACTTCTTTGCTAAGAATTGTAAAAAGGCACTGTGATTGGCAATAAAGCTTGTTTGCGTCATGAGCCACCGGTGGTCTTTTAGCCAATAGTATTCTTCCTGTTGACCCTATAAAGGTCGTCACACACCTCGTGTCTGTATGGGACTTTTTGATTTTTCTCTTAGCATGTAAGCTCATCCACTTGTACTAGTACATCTGAAATAAATGATCTTGCTTCTGGAACACTTGAAGTTTGACTGATCACAGGGGAAGAATTATCCTATCACCCACTCCTGAGTCAGGGCTCATAACGCTGCCTGAGCACAGCAACATTAAACGGGTTGTAAAGGTAAAAAAAAAAAAAAATCCCCAAAAGCTTCCTTTACCTTAGTGCAGTCCTCCTTCACTTTCCTCATCCTTCCATTTTGCTTTTAAATGTCCTTATTTCTTCTGAGTAACTACACACCGTAATGCGAGGCTTTCTCCCTGGTGTGGAGACGTTTAGAATGTGTAAACACGTTTAGGCACGTTTGAGCATGAATGCATTTCAATTGCCGAAATAAATGAATATTCTTGCTAATGAAATCCATTAACCCTAAAAAAAAATTACGTGCTTAAATGCATGTTTAATATGTAGCTTCAGGTGCATTTTTTAAGCAGCTGTTCTCCTGTCAAGAGTTCTGGCGTTCAAAGGAAAGGCAGCAGCTAATATGTGCACTACAACATCTGTGTACACATTGAGCAACATGAAAACTACTGCACACCCATCAGGATTTACATGACCGCCATTTGTAGGCCAACATCTTAGTCCAGGAAGAAGATTCTGATCCTGGATGATGGAGGGATCCACCACAAGCATCCACTTTACAGGTTATAAATTCTCCCTGTGCAAAAATGTGGGCCTTCAACTTCAAGTGGAGCTTTGTATGACCTCCTAGTAATGTTTGAACCATTTAGGAAAAGATAGTCAAAAATAATATCTTAACTATGAACCTAATTCAATATCTGTTGAGCCAAACTCATTTATGGTCCTTGTCTTGACTACACAGCAATCCTCTGCCAACTGGAGGGCCTCGGATACCTACATTAATTGTGTGTGATGCCTACGTGATCCCCAGCTACCCTGTGTGCGTCACTGGGCAGCCTGAGAATGGTCACATGATCCATTCATTATCCTAGCACAGATGATAAAATATAACCTCTTCTAGCACTTCCCGCTTGTTCTGTGCAGTCCAGAGGACAAAGAAATTAAAAGACATCCAGGAGAAAATTTATAACCCACCAGTCACATGTGGAGGAAGGCAACCTTGGATCTCTAGGTCAGGCTATACTATAAAGAATACCATGTTCTGGCAGCTTTGGCTATCTAGGTATCAGAACTGCAAAGAAAACTTTTCGTGCAGGAAAAATGACTGTCTGCAACACCATGCTTTCTTTCTATATTGCGGACAGGATCTAACCATTGCATACAATGCACTTCCACTAAGTAATAGCTTTTCTAATAATGAATTTCTTTCTCGTACATCACGGGACACAGAGCGGCATATTCATTACTATATGGGTTAAATGGAGTACCTTCAGGTGTGGACACTGGCAATCTCAAACAAACAGGAAGTCCCTCCCTATATAACCCCCTCCCCTAGAGGGAGTCCCTCAGTTTTTTCGCCAGTGTCTTAGGTGTCACGGAATAGCTTTGCTCCACATCCTTGGGATTAAGGGCGGGCTAACCGGATCTGTCCAAGGAGCCTCAGTGCCAAAGTGGACAGTACCCGGGCCCCAAACCGTGGGGTTTTGCCTATAATGCTCCTCTTTGGAGGGCTGGACCCTGGGCCCAGGACTTGGAGTTTGTAAAAACCATAAGTTCCTGTTTGCCAGGGTGCTATATAGGTCCAGGACAGTGGGTACCTTCATAGGACCCCAGGGCCTGAAGGTCTACTACGCTACCCACGGAGATGGGAGAAGATTGGACCGTTTTGCAAAACGTCCTGCTGCATGGAGCAGGTAAGTGGGGAGCCTGCGGGACTTGGTTCGACAGCAGGCTCTCCAGGGGGATCTTAAGGGGGGTAGCCTGAGTATGCTCTGCATTGGCACCATGGTCACTATGTCTGATAGACAGGATGCCCTGAAATGTTTCCCCCCATAACTTGATCCCCCTACCTATCTATGTATGTTTGCTAGCTACCTGCTGCTCGCTGGTTGAAGATCTTTTAAAAAAAAAAAAAAAAGATCTGTCTCTAGGCTAAAGGGACTCCTTAGGGGCCTGTGTTAGCCTTACCTTGCCGGGATTCAAATCTGCCGCCTGATGCGTCCTCCAACCTGCATTCCTGGGCTCCAGAGTGCGTCTCCTCCTGGGCTCTCCTCCCCCGACAGTCGCGCGCACGCGCGCGTGCACGCGCGCATGCATATAGAAAATTTTCGCGCCGTTCGGGAGGGGGGGGGGGAGGGGCGGGAGTGTGACTGCAGTGTAGAGTGGGCGCGCCTTTAATTGCTGTTATACACAGCAGGCGCGTTCTTAGCTCAGTTCAGAGCTGAGCTGGAGAGAGAGAGGACGTAGAGCTGGCAGCACAGTGACTCCCGGTGGCGAGAAGGGGTACTACATACTGGAGTCAGCTCCAATACTTTTTGTTAAGCCAAAATCCCCTTGGCAACAGGTTGAATGCTGGCAAACATGTTGGGGGTGGGGCTGTATGTGGTTGAATAACATATAAAAGAAAACATACTGAGCCCCACCGGTTTTGGGGCATTAGTGATCCTATTGTCCCCTAAACCTTATTTTTTTGTACTCCTGGCTATAACAGTCTGTTGTTGTAAGCGGAGTCCTTCGCTTTTGTATTATGGCTTCCAAGGGTTCAGGATCAAAAAATAAAAATAAAGAGAAAAGGCAAAGACAAAGGGGTTCCTCCTCTGGTTCTGATAATATGCCAATACTTTCCCCACAGGTTATTCCTATAGGGGGTCACCCTGGATAAGCCATTAAGGGGGTCTGGTGCTGAGGCTGGCCCAGGTCGGCCCAACCCTGTGTTATCACAGAGGAGATGCTAGCCGTCACCCTAGGGGGGCTAGAGAAAAGAGGTTAACAGCTATGATCGCTGGCTCTTTTTCTGGCAAGAAGCGGACTAGATCCCCATCGCCAAAAGAGACAGAACCTAGAGGATCTACCACTGTAGAATCGTTTTCAGCCTCCCAGGCGGAGAGTCTGTGGGTCCAGTCTTTGACAGACATGGCCCGCTTGGCATTCAATTTGCCATTTCCAGAGCCTCAGGTTCCTGCGGTATCCTCTTTGGGTTCTTTTAAAAACGCCTTTAAGCAACGCAGCGTTTCTGGCCCATCCTCTGTTAGAGAAATTGGTTTTTCCAGGATTGGGACGACCGGACAGAATTTTTTCTGCCGCCTAAAGCTGACGAGAGGGTAGTCTTTATGCACGTCTGCCAGGAAATATTTGTGCTTGCAGGCACTCTTTCCCCTGACCAAGTGCTCTTTAAAAAGGGGGCCCGGATGGCTCAGTTGGTAGAGCATCGGACTTTTAATCTGAGGGTCCAGGGTTCAGGTCCCGGTTCGGGCACTGCTTTTCAACTACCCGTGAGGTCCTTGAGGCCGCATCTCCCGGAAAGCGCCCGATCTCGTCTGATCGGAGGCTAAGCAGGGTCGGGCCTGGTTAGTGCCTGGATGGGAGACCACCTGGAAGGTTTTCTGTTATTTACCCTATGGAAAAAAAAAATTTCTAAGAAAGGGGGCGCTCCCAACTGTGGACGCAGCCATCTCATGGGTGAATAAATCATTAACTGGCCTAAGGGGAAACATACAAATGTTTAAGGTCCCGGTCAATAAACGTTTAGAGACACTTTTTCCAGCATCCTTGGCTACAGCCAGCAGGGGCTGCAATTGGAGTTTTGTCAGGCGTTAAAGAACCAGACAAAACAGATGCTTAAGACATCCCTGCCCAATAGGCAGAGGAGTTATTGGATATTCCCAGAGCTCTGTGCTTTGCGGTAGAGGTTATAAAAAGACTCCATCCAGCAGGCGTCTCGTTGTCACTATTTTTAGTGCATATGAGAAGGCTCTTATGGTTGAAGTAACTTGGGCAGAGGCGGAGAGGCAGCTGCCCATCAAGGTCTGGGAGGTCAGAGCGGCTCGGCTAGCCCTCCTGGCATCGACATCCAGATTACAGGGGTCCTCGGTGAGAAGTCATTCAGACAATGCCACAGCGGTGGCATATATGTGAACCACCAAGGGGGAACCAAGAGTCAAGCCACTCAGAGTGAGAGGAACTTGGTTTTTCGGGGGGGCAGAGGTTTATGTACCCTGCATATCGGCGACATTCATTCCCGAGGTGGACAACCTGCAGGCGTACTTCCTAAGTCGCCGAACCCTGTCGCCGGGGGAGTGGTCTCTGCATCCACAAGTTTTTTTCAGACAATCTGCCAGAAGTGGGGAGTGCCAGACGTGGAGGTCATGGCATAAGGATTCAACAAGAAGCTAGACAGGTTCATGTCTCGAACGAGGGACCCTATGGCCTGCGGAACCGATGTGTTGGTTTGCCCTTGGCATCAATCATAGCTTCTATATGCATTTCCCCCGCTGCAGTTACTACCCCGCCTGTGGCGCAGGATCATAGCACAGGCCGGTTATCCTGGTAGCCCCAGCTTGGTACCGGAGGGCATGGTACTCACTAGTCCTGAAATTGGCAGCGGAAGGCCCTTGGACTCTTCCTCTATGGCCAGACCTACTCTAACAAGGCCCGATCCTCCACCCTGCATTACGGCGTCTAAAATTGACGGCCTGGCGGCTGAATCCCTGATTCTCAGGGGTAGAGGTCTGTCTAGGCAGGTAATCCCTACCCTCATTAAGGCTAGAAAGCCGGCCTCCAGGGTAATTTTGTTACAGGGTTTGAAGGGCCTACGTAGGCTGGTGTGAGGCTAAGAGATGGGTTTCCCGCAAGTATACCATTGATAGAGTATTACGTTTTCTCCAGCTAGGAGTGGATAAAGGCCGGGCATTAAGCACGATCTAGGGACAGATTTCAGCCTTATCAGTGTGGTTTCAGAGGCCACTGGCCGCCCACTCGCTGGTTAAGATCTTCGTACAGGGAGTCTTACGTGTTAATCCTCCGGTCAAATCACCACTTTGTCCATGGGACTTAAATCTTGTTCTGTCATCTCTACAGAAACAACCCCTTGAGCCGTTGGCTGAGGTACCTTTGGTTTTACTGACTAGAAAGTCGGTATTTCTGATCACCATAGTTTCGGCCAGGAGAGTATCGGAATTGGCAGCCTTATCTTGTAAGGAACCATATCTAATTTTTCATAAGGATAGGGCGGGGTTCCGTCCTCATCCTTCCTTTCTACCAAAGGTTATATCCAGTTTCCACCTGAACCAGGATGTGGTACTTCCATCCTTCTTCCAAAACCCACCTCTAGAAAGGAGGGGTTGCTGCATACGTTGGATATTGTCAGGGCCATAAAGGCCTATCTTAAAGCTACAGAGAAGGTTCGGAAAACAGATGTGGTGTTCGTTTTACCGGAAGGGCCCAAGATGGGTCAGGCAGCTGCTTGATCCACCATCGCAAGATGGATTAAACAATTAATTGTTCGGGCCTGCGGTTTGAAGAGGTTGCCTCCTCCTTTGTCGGTAAAGGCCCATTCTACCAGGGCCATGGGCACCTCCTGGGCAGCACATCATCAGATCTCTATGGCTCGAATATGCAAGGCAGCAACGTGGTCATCAGTCCACACGTTTAAAATTTTTTATCAATGGGACGTAAGAAGGAATGCGGATACAGCCTTTGGGCAGTCAGTACTACAGGCCGCGATTCAAGCTCCTCAGGATCTGAGGGGGCTCCCTTGATTTGATTTGAGATTTACATTTCTCGTTTAAGTTGGATTTACTAGTATTTGAGTATACCTCTAAATTAAATCCTTCTTTGGAAGATGTCTCCCTCCCCTCATTAAAGCATTGCTTTCGGACATCCCATATAGTAATGAATATGCCGCTCTGTGTCCCGTGATGTACGAGAAAGAAAAAGGGATTTTTAAATACAGCTTACCTGTAAAATCCTTTTCTTGGAGTACATCACGGGACACAGAGCTCCCACCCCTCTTTTTGGGAACATTTTGGGAGGCATACTGCTTGCTACAAAACTGAGGGACTCCCTCTAGGGGAGGGGGTTATATAGGGAGGGACTTCCTGTTTGTTTGAGATTGCCAGTGTCCACACCTGAAGGTACTCCATATAACCCATATAGTAATGAATATGCCGCTCTGTGTCCCGTGATGTACTCCAAGAAAAGGATTTTACAGGTAAGCTGTATTTAAAAATCCCTTTATTTGCTTTGGAAATTTATATATTTTTTTTCAGTCCTGAGATTTTTTTTAGTCCTTTTTCATTCCTTGTTTTGCCAAACTCCACCTGTAAGAGCTATATCTGGATCATAAAATGATTTGGCTGTACAAATGTATGTAGTGCACAGAGAACAGGAGAGACAACAATATAATACATGAAACACACTATAGGAATTTTATAGAGATCATGCTGGGTCACAAGTGTGATATTTATCACGCACAAAGGACTACTTTCTGTTTAGAGTTACAAAGGCTTCCCGCTCCTTTCTAAGATTCAAAAATCTTGACTTATGTGGTGATAGCAACCCCTTTCCTTTTTGTAACAATGACCACCCAAACACTCACCCATTAATGGGGATCAGATGACAGACTTTCTGTTTTAATAATATCTATTATGTTTTTTTCTTGTTACATAATAATCAATAACCACTAGTTTGTAGTTTATGGTTTGGGCGTGACCCTGGGCCTAGGGGTGCAGCTGCCTGGACTGGCTATGGCAGGGTGAGAAGGCCTGTACCGCCCATTGGACAGTTCCCCTTTGAAGAAGCCTATTCTATGAGGAGAGGGGGTGTGTTCCTCCAATCAGCTGTCTTGACTGTATGCCCAGACTTCACTGCAGTGCTAACCAGGAAGAGAAAAACTCCTTATGCCTTGTACACACAAATGTTTTTTCCCAGCGTTAAAAAGTCCGCCGGGAAAACCGAGGGGAAAATCGAGAACCTGAAAAATAATATATATGTACTACACCATCAAACTAAACCAGGTGACATGTAATATATAAAAGCAGCGCTTGAAATAGTGAAAAAATGTGATTCCCACTAACTAAATAATGTGACTATATGTGACACATAACATATATCATATAACATAAATCACCTGATACAGTGAAACATGAGCATACAAAACGGAAATATTAACCACTTCCATACCAGGCACTTACGCACCTTCCCGCCCAAGCCAATTTTCAGCTTTCAGCACTGTCGCAATTTGAATGACAATTGCGCGGTCATGCTACACTGCACCCAAACAAAATTGGCGTCCTTTTTTCCCCACAAATAGAGCTTTCTTTTGGTGGTATTTGATCACCTCTGCGTTTTTTTTTTTGCGCAACAACTAAAAATAGAGCAAAGATTTTGAAAAAAAAATAAAGTTTTTATTTTTTTCTGTTAATTTTTTTGTAAATGAGTATTCTCTTTCAATTACGGGCACTGATATGGTGGCACTGATGGGCACCGATGAGGTGGCACTGATGGGCACCGATGAGGTAGTTCTGATGGGCACCGATTAGGTAGCACTGATGGGCACTGATAGGCGGTGCTGGTATGGGGCACTGATGGGCACTCATGGGCGTCACTGATGGGCACTCATGGGCGGCACTGATGGGCACTCATGGGCGGCACTGATGGGCATTAATAGGCAGCACTGGGCACTCATAGGCGGCACAGATGGGCACTCATAGGCGGCACAGGTGGGCACTCATAGGCGGCACAGGTGGGCACTCATAGGTGGCACAGGTGGGCACTGATAGGTGGCACAGGTGGGCACTGATAGGTGGGCACTGGGCATGGATTGGCACTGTGGGGTGGCACTGACAGACACTGGGGTGGCACTGATGATCACTGAGGGGTGGCACTGATGGATCAATGTTGCCAATCAGTGCCCATGTGTGGGAACTGATTGGCATCTTTTTTTTACTGCCCCCTTTTTTTTTTTTTTTTTCATTTTTTTTTTTTTTTTGTCTTTTTTTTGTTGTCTTTTTTTATGTTCCCTGGTGGTCTAGTGTGGGCACTCCCTGGTGGTCCGTGTGGCGATCCGAGGGGGGGCTGCGCTGATAAACAATCAGCGCGAACCCCCCCTGTCAGGAGAGCCGCTGATCGGCTCTCCTGTACTCGCGTCTGTCAGACGCGAGTGAGGAAGAGCCGTCGGCGGCTCTTCCTGTTTACATCGTGATCAGCCGTGATAGTCAGTGAAAAGGTTAAGAAGAGTTCATAGATGAATTATTAGTCTCAATCTTCTCAATCTTCCACCACACCGCCTGTGCTCAGTGAATCCTTCAAAAACTCCAAATCTCTCCAAATGATCGATATCAATATCCAATTCAGTGATAAGTTCCAACGTGTTCACATAAAAAAAGAAAAAATAGCACTATAGTGTAATATTGTAAAACCAGTTTTAATCACACCACTAAAAAAATCTTCATAAAATGCACTCACAAACGTAATCTTTCACCAAACATTGAAAAACAAGTGACAGCATAGGTTTCCAAGTTTCCAAAACAACAAGCTAGTGGTCACGGCAGACCCTCGATCATTCCCAGTGTACTCACAGCACCCTGGACGCTGCTCGATGTAAAGATGGTAATGGAGTTGGCCAGCTAGAAGTGTATCGTACGTCCGTAAGGTTTACACAGGATCAATGATAAATGACCACGCCCCCGACATGTTTCATCAAACCGACTTAGTCATGGGATTGGTCACAAGCTCTAAAAGTCGCCCTTTTATTCCGTTCCTTCATGGAAAAAGACGTGTATGCCGGAAAATGCGTCGAAAGTGACGCGATCACACAGCGTGCTCCCGCTGATGCGATCGACGTCTCTTCCCGGACCTCCTACAGGTCTATGTGTATTCGATGTTCCGTCGAATGTAAACTCCGCCCGGCCTACCCCAATTCGTCATCACGTCGGAAGTGACGTTTCGATGTAGGCTAAACACAGCACAAACAACCAACACTGCTATTGGTCGAATGTCCCCGTGACCACAGAGCTCATTGTAAACAATAACACATGTTCCTCATTAACTAAATATATAACATATAATGAAACTGGTAACGTTCCATTGGTTGAATGCTTAAATTATGAGCATATAAATATAAAAATATATACATATCAGTATACATAATCTGTAGAATTGCAAAGTCAAATTAAAACAGTATAATAAATGGTTATACAGTATCTAATCTTAAAAATCAAAATTAAAAAGATGTACCTAAAAAACAATTTTTAATTTAGATTTTTAACACTTTTAACTTTTTTTCGCTCTTTGTTTAATATTTCCGTTTTGTATGCTCATGTTTCACTGTATCAGGTGATTTATGTTATATGATATATGTTATGTGTCACATATAGTCACATTATTTAGTTAGTGGGAATCACATTTTTTCACTATTTCAAGCGCTGCTTTTATATATTACATGTCACCTGGTTTAGTTTGACGGTGTAGTACATATATATTATTTTTCACATTTACTTTCTTATAGCAGCAGCTAGGGTTTTAGGTTCTGCCATGAGAGCTTTGGTCGGGAAACCCGTCCATGTGTATGCTCCACCACAGGTTTTCCTCATAGGTAAACCGCTGTCTTAAAAACCACCGGGAATCCTTGCAGGAAAAAAAGAGAACATGTTTTAATTTTTCCTGCTGGGATTCCCGGCGGTTTTCCTGTCGGGAAAACTGCGATGCAGCATACACACGGCCAGTTTTCCCGGCCAAAAGCTGTCATGCCAGTTGTGTATGAGGCATTATACGATGTGCATTTTTTATAAACAGTATATAAAGATGAAGACAGCTGATATACATGTACAACTTATGTAAGGAGATTTGTTTAATCTCCATGTCTCATCTGAGGCTGTTCATCTCACTGGGTATATGTGAGGTGCCGTACACACGACCCAGAACCTCGACGGGCAGAACACATCGTTCCGCCCGTCGAGGTTCTCTCCCGGCCGTCGAATTCGGCGACCCGCCCGTCGGGAATGGCAACCAGCCATTCTTCCAGGCGGGCCGTCGAGAAAATAGAGAGCGTGCTCTCTTTTTCGGCTCGACGAGCTTCCCGACGGGAAGCTCGCTGAGACCGTACACACGGCCGAGGTCCTCGCTGGAATGTGCATTCCAGCGAGGTTCTCGCTGATTTTCAGCGAGAACCTCGGCCGTGTGTACGGCGCCTCAGAGTTTACATACACTTTAATACAGTGCTTCTTCCCTCATCCCAGTTATCCCTACATGGCACATTGTATCAATACACTAATACAGTGCCTTGCGAAAGTATTCGCCCCCCTTGAACTTTGCGACCCTTTGCCACATTTCAGGCTTCAAACATAAATATATAAAACTGTAATTTTTTATGAAGAATCAACAACAAGTGGGACACAATCATGAAGCGGAACGAAATTTATTGGATACTTCAAACTTTTTTAACAAATAAAAAACTGAATAAAAATTGGGCGTGCAAAATTATTCAGCCCCCTTAAGTTAATACTTTGTAGCGCCACCTTTTGCTGTGATTACAGCTATAAGTCGCTTAGGGTATGTCTCTATCAGTTTTGCACATCGAGAGACTGACATTTTTGCCCATTCCTCCTTGCAAAACAGCTCGATGAGATATGAGGTTGGATGGAAAGCGTTTGTGAACAGCAGTTTTTAGTTCTTTCCACAGATTCTCGATTGGATTCAGGTCTGGACTTTGACTTGGCCATTCTAAAACCTGGATATGTTTATTTGTGAACCATTCCATTGTAGATTTTGCTTTATGTTTTGGATCATTGTCTTGTTGGAAGACAGTCTCAGGTCTTTTGCAGACTCCATCAGGTTTTCTTCCAGAATGGTCCTGTATTTGGCTCCATCCATCTTCCCATCAATTTTAACCATCTTCCCTGTCCCTGCTGAAGAAAAGCAGACCCAAACCATGATGCTGCCACCACCATGCTTGACAGTGGGGATGGTGTGTTCAGGGTGATGAGCTGTGTTGCTTTTACACCAAACATAACGTTTTGCATTGTTGCCAAAAAGTTTGATTTTGGTTTTATCTGATCAGAGCACGTTCTTCCACATGTTTGGTGTGTCTCCCAGGTGGCTTGCGGCAAACTTTAAACCACACTTTTTATGGATATCTTTAAGAAATGGCTTTCTTCTTGCCACTCTTCCATAAAGGCCAGATTTGTGCAGTATACGACTGTAGCGGAGTACAATATTAAACTCCACGATCTCCGCTGGTAACCAGGGTAAATCCACAGTCAGCGTTGAAAAGTAAGGTAATGTCCCAAATCCCCCCCAGTAACCGGACGAAACACAGCTCTGAGAGTCAACTGACTTTTTATTCACAGGCTTCCATATTTATATAATTCCTCATGCAAGGGGTTTCCAAACAGCCAAATAGATTTAGCAGGGGTAATACAGGGAGGACCACATGGGGAACTTAACATTTTGGATAATTCTCCCATCAGGCATTGCTGCACGAGGGAAAAGTCGGTTGATAGCTGGGGTCTGGGGTTATGTGTTGTGGGAGTTCGGTTTAAAACTGCCGAACATCGATTGGGCCACATAAAACAAAGTACTTGAATGCTAGTGGCTTACGGCTGCCAGCATACAAATTACTATGCCCACATAAGACCCAGCAGAATACATAGCATATAATACAGACAACCTTTTGACATGTAACGTCCGGTGCTCCAGAAGTGGCTAGGTTTGCCACAACGACTGATTGTTGTCCTATGGACAGAGTCTCCCACCTCAGTTGTAGATCTCTGCAATTCCTCCAGAGTGATCATGGGCCTCTTGGCTGCATCTCTGATCAGTCTTCTCCTTGTATGGGCTGAAAGTTTAGAGGGACGGCCAGGTTTTTGTAGATTTGCAGTAGTCTGATACTCCTTCCATTTCAATATTATCGCTTGCACAGTGCTCCTTGGGATGTTTAAAGCTTGGGAAATCTTTTTGTATCCAAATCCGGCTTTAAACTTCTCCACAACAGTGTATTGGACCTGCCTGGTGTGTTCCTTGTTCTTCATGATGCTCTCTGTGCTTTAAACGGACCTCTGAGACTATCACAGTGCAGGTGCATTTATACTGAGACTTGATTACACACAGGTGGATTCTATTTCTCATCATTAGTCATTTAGGTCAACATTTGGATCATTCTGAGATCCTCACTGAACTTCTGGGGAGAGTTTGCTGCACTGAAAGTAAAGAGGCTGAATAATTTTGCACGCCCAATTTTTCAGTTTTTTATTTGTTTGTTTTTTAAAAATACAGTTTTATATCTTTATGTTTGAAGCCTGAAATGTGGCAAAAGGTCGCAAAGTTCAAGGGGGCCGAATACTTTCACAAGGCACTGTATTATATCTGTTGCAACAAAGAATTCTAGGCTTCTGCATTCTTTTCAATGTTTGCGTTCACAAGTGTTCCTTTTCGGGAAAGCACAGGAATGCAAGAGATCCTCTTTATAGGTAATGATTAAATCTCAGAAGACAAGTGGATCTCAGAAACTAACGATGAGGGTTCTATTCCTTGTTTTAGTAATAAATTAAGATTAACAGCTAAGTCCACCTTTAATGTTATAGCCATATTAAGGTGTACCATTAACCAGTTAAGGACCGGACCAAAATGCTGCTAAATGCCCAGAGGCGCGTTTACACAGGAAGAGGGCGGGGGAGTGCGCGCATTGGCTGGGAGCGATCCGGAGGCGGCGGACAAAAACGAACAGCCGCCCCCTCATCCCGGATCGCTCCTGCAGCCACGGGGACTGCCACAAGTACCGGGGGGGTCCGATCGGACCCCCGACCCACGTCTAGGCAGGGACTTACAGGTACGCCAATGTAAAGGACAAAAGAGTAAGATCCGCGCCAATATAATAGTGATCTTCACTTGAGTGAAGATATAGAGTTAAAAGATGTGCTGCTCCTCAGTGGTATAGTGAGTGACTATAAAAGGTGATAGATATAATAAAGGAATGGAGGGCGCCACTGAAATTATATATGAAAATAATTTTTTTTCACTCTTAGTGACTAAAACATACCATATATACTACAAGTATTAGATAAGTGGAATAAATCAACAATAATGAGAAATAGATTCTATGTGTCTATCAATACATGTTAAGAATAAATTAATACATGGACTATAGTACAACCACCTAAAATATCAGAAAATAAATAATAAATAGCAATAAATGTTATAGAATGTCCAAAGTGATGTCCAAAAGAAAAATCTTCTTGTGATACAATATTTATATAACAAGTCCGTGCAAGATTGAAACAGGATTGGGATGTGCTGATTCTGGGATGTGAGAGAACCTTCACCAATTGAATAATTCGTGCTCCACCTCAGGTGCTGGGGAAGTGCTAAATGCTTACCAGATGATTAGACCTCTCTTTTAAAAGTAGGTCTGATGGGCAGATCAGGATAAGTGCCTGAACACTGAGGGCATGCTGGATCACGTGGTTCTACAGTGCTAGCAGATAAGCTCATATGATCATGGAAAAATGAATGAAAAATATCATGGTGCAATACGTTTTATTAAAATCAAATATAAAATGCACATACAGCCGATTGGCCTCCTACCCCAGCTAGTGCCTGCCTGGCACTGGGAGTACAGCGTGTCACAGCTCTTAACTCCAATTTCCCACCGAGGATAGGTGGTTAGCAGACAGGTCCGGGTTAGGTAGGTGCAGGTAGGCTCAGACGGAGGGCTTGTAAGCCGTGCAGGATGCCAGAGCACAGCCGCCGACATATGTTTCGCACGTTGTGCGTCTTCAGGGGGGCGGCGCCCCCCTGAAGACGCACAACGTGCGAAACATATGTCGGCGGCTGTGCTCTGGCATCCTGCACGGCTTACAAGCCCTCCGTCTGAGCCTACCTGCACCTACCTAACCCGGACCTGTCTGCTAACCACCTATCCTCGGTGGGAAATTGGAGTTAAGAGCTGTGACACGCTGTACTCCCAGTGCCAGGCAGGCACTAGCTGGGGTAGGAGGCCAATCGGCTGTATGTGCATTTTATATTTGATTTTAATAAAACGTATTGCACCATGATATTTTTCATTCATTTTTCCATGATCATATGAGCTTATCTGCTAGCACTGTAGAACCACGTGATCCAGCATGCCCTCAGTGTTCAGGCACTTATCCTGATCTGCCCATCAGACCTACTTTTAAAAGAGAGGTCTAATCATCTGGTAAGCATTTAGCACTTCCCCAGCACCTGAGGTGGAGCACGAATTATTCAATTGGTGAAGGTTCTCTCACATCCCAGAATCAGCACATCCCAATCCTGTTTCAATCTTGCACGGACTTGTTATATAAATATTGTATCACAAGAAGATTTTTCTTTTGGACATCACTTTGGACATTCTATAACATTTATTGCTATTTATTATTTATTTTCTGATATTTTAGGTGGTTGTACTATAGTCCATGTATTAATTTATTCTTAACATGTATTGATAGACACATAGGGCCAGATTCACAGAGCGATTACGCGTGCGCAACTGCTGTTGCGCGTGCGTAAGTCTAAATGTGCGCGTGCGTATAGTTGGACGCGATTCACAAAACAATATACGCCAGAAATCTACGTTTTTTGGTCCGGCGTAATTGAGTTAGACATTCGCTTCCCTTCGCGCAAAACTGCGCTAGACACACCATTGATTTGCTAGTCAAATATGCTAATGAGGGAGTTACGGGGATCCACAAAAAAACGCAGTTGCTGCGCAGGCTACGCGATGTGCGCAACTGCAAAATGTCCTGTCTAAAGTTAGAGCCCATAAAAGCTGATCTAACTTTTGAAAAAAAGTCTAATTGTCAGATAAAGCAACACCGTTATTGAGGAGCAGACCACACACACGTGTTGCACTACAATTTGACTGCCAACATGCTAGGGGCATCGTCGCTCATAGCTGCACTAGTGAATATAGATGACCAAAGAAGGAGGAGGGCACGGAGGATGGCACGGGAGAGGGTATACCGCACACGCATAGACCTGTTTGGCATGAGTGATTCTGAGGTGTATCGCATCTTCAGATTCCCCCCTCATGCCATCCTGGAATTAACCACAACCCTGCAGGAGGACATCACCAGCCCAACACAACGCTCACATGCAGTGCAGCCACTGGTGAAGGTCCTGGCAACACTCCATGTCCTTGCCAGTGGCTCTTTTCAGCGTACAAGTGGAGTGGTGGCTGGGATGTCACAATCCTCCATGAGCAGATGTGTGCACCAGGTTGTCCCTGCAATCCTCACACGCTTGGCCAACCAAATCATCAAACCCACCACTGAGGAGATTCGAATCAAGGCAATGGCAGATTTCTACCGAATTGCCAGATTCCCACGCACTGTGGGGGCCATAGATTGCACACATGTGGCACTCCAGCCCCCCCATGAGACCGAGCACATGTACCGCAATCGGAAGAATTGGCACTCCATCAACGTACAGGTGATAGTTGATGCCCAAGGCCTCATATGGCACGTCCGTGCCAAACACCCAGGGTCCAGCCATGACAGCTACATCTACAATCAAAGCCACATCCGAACAGAATTCGAACAGAACGTGTATGGGAACACCTGGCTGGTTGGTGAGTGACATGGGAGTCAGGCATGACTATCCCCTCCCGTGATGCACAACAGAAGTGGCACATGCATGACTAACATTCTCCTGTCTTTTCCTTTACAGGTGACTCTGCATATGCACTGGGACCCCATCTCATGACTCCTATCCGGAACCCCCAAACCCCAGGAGAGGAACGATACAATGAAGCACACATCAAAACCCGTGCAGTGGTGGAGCGCACCTTTGGCCTCCTGAAGTCACGTTTCCGATGCCTGGATAAGTCAGGGGGTACACTGTTGTATTCCCCAAACTTCGTGTGCCATATCATCGCTGCATGTTGCATGCTACACAATCTCGCAGTGAGGAAGGGCCTGCAGGTTGAGCTACGTGATGATCTGACCCCCCAACCAGAAAATCAACCCCTAACCGAGGATACCCCGTCTTCTGAGGGAAGAGCAGTCAGGAGGCAGCTCATATTGGGCATCTTTGCACGTTAAACACACACATTAATCATGGCACAATGAGAATGCATGCATGCACACCACTGTGGTCCCTAGCACACACACCCCACATCCTCATCAAATTGGATTGGCACCAGTCCACCATGCAAGACTGGTGAGCAGTAACGCCACGTCAAGGCTCCAATTATGTCACTGTACATTCATACACCATTCACACGGACCTGGGAATCACTTCTCCCTGGTCCTGGGGAACCCTTCTCCACCAAAATTGAGGGTGACACCCCTTTTCCAGCAGGAATGTCACCCCCACATTCAAACATCATTCACAACCCAAAATATGCCAAAAAAGTCAAACAAACAAAAATGCCTAAAAACAAAAAATGCATAGGAAAAAAAAAATGCTTAGAAAAAACAAAAAAAAGCAGAGAACAAAAATAAAAAAGCTTTCAAAACAAACAAAAGGGGGAAAAAAAAATTATTGTCCTCTGCCTGAGCCACGCCTGGGGCGCCCCCGGCCACGGCCCCGGACCCTCAGGGGAGACGCATGGGGGAGGGGAAAAGCCGGGGAAGGAGGAGCAGCCCCTGAGATCTGCCCACCTGGCGGCCTGCCCTCCAAGGCCACGGCTATTCTGTCCAGGGCAGCACCAAGTGTTGCCGTGTTGCCCTGGATAGCCTGGGTAAGGGCCCTCACATCCTGCCCAACGCCTGCTGCTGTAGTTTGCAGGTCATTTAGGCAGGTTGTGGAGGCCCGGGAGTGGGAGTCCAGGTTACCCAGGCTATCATTAATGGAGGACAGGCTCTGATCCACCCGCCCCATAGTCTGGCAGAGCTGTCTCAGAAGGCGGGTCTGGGTGGCCAGGTTCCTTCTCAGACAGGCGGGCATGAGATTGGGCGCCCCCCTGGTGCTTGGGGATGACCTCCTGGCTCCAGCTGATGGTTGTGGCCGGGGAGAAGGGGAGGCCCTTGTGAGGGGAGCCATGTTGGGGGAGGAGGGGGGGGGGCTGACCCTTAGGGAGGGCAGGCTTCTTGCAGCCAGAGGGGAAGAGTCCGCAGAAACCAAAGGGCCAGTGCCTTCCATGGACTCCTCCTCCTCATGATTCTGCTCCTCCTCATGATCGTCCTCCGCATGATCCTCCCCCTCCTCTTGTTCCTCCTCTGCGGACTCTGGCCTTGTTGGGGGGGCCTCATTAGGCTGCTGTCCTGGGGTTGGAGCGGTCAGTCCAGATGGCCCTGCACCCTCCTGCACAGCTGTGGATGACACAAAACATTCACAGGTTGGAGGATCCACACACTTGCCACATATTCCCTTTCACCCCCTCCCCCACACATGCTACACACCTGAGAGAAATAAAAACCTTACCTGGCACCGCGGGGACCGGACTTGTGTCAAAGCCTGGCAGGCCCTCCACTTCATGCCGGTGA
This sequence comes from Rana kukunoris, assembly GCA_029574335.1. Classification (NCBI taxonomy): domain Eukaryota; kingdom Metazoa; phylum Chordata; class Amphibia; order Anura; family Ranidae; genus Rana; species Rana kukunoris. The sequence goes on along the minus strand of CM056059.1, from coordinate 170,352,638 downwards.
AAGGTCAGGGCCACCACACGCTCCGTCTCAGAAAATCTAACCCGGCATGGTGGGCCCCCTCCTGTGCCCCTGGCATGGGCATTTATTGCGGCCAGTTTTTTTTTCACCTCACGCCGGAGGTCATTTATTTTCTTTTCTATCCCAGAGCGGGTCCGTGTCTCCCCCTCCCCCGATGAATTGACCTGCTCTGTGATCATATCCAAGATCTCCCTCCTCCTGGCCGGGGTGGTGGTGGCACTCTGCGGGCCGTGGAGAAAACGCCCATAGTCGGTAATGGCCCGGGCAAGAATTCTTTTTTCCCCCACAGTAAAATTGAGCTTTCTTTTTCTCTCAGTCATACTTCCAAACAAACTCACTAGCAGTCACCAAAAATCTGTCACAAATACAAGCACAACCAATCAGACAAGAACACACACAAAGAGAAAAAGAACAGCCAAAAATCACACTAGCACTCAGCAAGAAACACACACAAAAAAATCAGATGAAAAAATAAAGCAAGAAAACAAACGCTCAGAAATCTATCAATCAAACAAACAGTCTCAAACACTTATCAAAATACACTTTCACAAAACTACCAACAAGCACAAGATCACACAGAACACTAATCTCACAACTACAAAACACACTCTAACGAACAACAGAGCAAAAGCACTTGATTCAATGGGAAGGGACACAAAGGGATGTACTTTTGCAATGGAAGGGCGTTTGTGTGTGTCTATTTATGCTGTCTGCGTAGTTCACAACATTGCCCTAGTCCATTTCCAATTTCAATGATTGCGCCGCTCCCGAGTTGTGAGCATGCGCACAACGGAGCTGACATGGTTTCCTTCATGCGCGCATGCGCGAGTCGGCCGGCCCTTCATTTGCATGGGGTCACGGCTCATTTCAATGTAACACGCCCACGTCCCTCCCAATTTGTATTACTCCTCCTTACGCCTACGGAAAAAACCTTACGTTTGCGCAAGCTCTTGCGTAAAAGCTACGTGAATCGCCGGATTACGCGGCTAGATTGCGCAAGTCTAACGGAAAAGTGGTGCGCTACGCCGGAATGATAATGCGCCGATCTACGTGAATCTGCCCCATAGAATCTATTTCTCATTATTGTTGATTTATTCCACTTATCTAATACTTGTAGTATATATGGTATGTTTTAGTCACTAAGAGTGAAAAAAAAATATTTTCATATATAATTTCAGTGGCGCCCTCCATTCCTTTATTATATCTATCAGGTACGCCAATGTGCCTGTACGTGCCATTCTGCCAACGTATATGTACATGCGGCGGTCCTTAAGGGGTTAAACCTGATCACATTAAAAAAGGTCACAGTCCGCAGCCCCTCACCCTTGAACTAACCTCACTTACCTGAATCACAGGGTTCTTCTCCACACATTTTAAAAATTGGGCATGGTTGTACATAACCCACAACCGTACACCGACGTGTCATTTATTTACAGAGATCAGTGAATCAAGAAACTAAAAATCCAATCTGTCACATCTGCAGCAGTAATAGTAGTTCTCAATGAAGCACAAGAGTACTCTGTTCTGTGTTCCTAGCCAGCTGAAATGGTAACCATATATGTTGATACACGTTTCATATTTTGACTCACTGGTACTTTTAGATGCGTCCCATCTTTTTGTCTCTTTTCAGTGTAAATTCCCCATTAGGGGTCATTTGGCAGCTGCTTGAAGACGAACCTCGTACACACGACTGGTTTCCCCTTCGGGAAAACTGCCATGAGGAAAAACTGCCATGAGAGATTTATTGCCGGGAAAACTGGACGTGTATGCTCCATCGCAGTTTTCCAGACAGGAAAACTCCTGGGAAAAAGAAGAGAACCAGCTCTCTTTTTTCCCAGCGTCTTTTAACCCGGCAGTTTTCCTATGGGAAACACTGCGATGCAGCATACACACGGCCAGGATTACTAACCAAAGCTCTTATGGCAGTTTTCCTGTCGGGAAACCCGGTTGTGTGTAGGGGGAAAAACTTAGCAGGTTCTCTGTTTTCCCCTCAGGTTTCCCGGCGGTAAAAAGTGAGTACGAATTTACCATAGGACTCCTTGGATTGTGTTTCCAGACGTATTTAGACCAGGGGTCAAGTCCTGGGGAAAAAAGTGTGGGAACTTCCACCCAAGATCCACTCCCCCACCAAAAAAAAAAAATATATACGCTCATATACATAATTACTAAACCGCAAGTTCTTTCTAAATCCCACGATAACTTGCGGCAGACCTCCGCAATGTCTTCTGGGAACAATGACAAAAGCTCCCAGGAGACATCGAGGAAGTGACAAAATACCCACACACTACCTGATGAATCCATATACAGGAAGCGGCCAGTAACATAAAGGATTACTAAGGTTCGGCCTGCCCCTGACAGTGACTCGAGCTGGGCATCGCCGCTTAGTGAAGGATTGGCACCGGCAGCTCGGCTGCTCTAGTCCTGCAAAGGGAACTGAGTTCCTGCTGTGAAAGAAGTGCAGGAACTCCATTCCCACGGGTTCCTGCAGGACTTGAGCCCTGATTTGGACTTTGGATGTTTTTTCTTTGAAACTGGAAGTGAAGGAAAATCTCCCCAATGAAAGAGCGTTGACATGAAAAAACGTAACATGGTTTGGAACCCTTCACATTCTATCTGAAACAAGCACAAATTTGGGATTTAGATTCAGGACTCTAATGTAAGTATGTTTTTACATTAGATTGACAGAACTTTTATCCAGGATTCACACATTTTTTAAATTGGGTTCAGTTGGTGAACTTTATGAATCTTAAAAGAGGAGGATGTTTTTTGTTTTGTTTTTATTCACACTTACCTAGGTGGATGCAGCATCGGACTTACTTAATAGCCTCTGAATCGTGATCTGAATGCCGATCAACTTCAAAAAGGGAAGTCAAACAGGATTCTGATCTCTCTCCACGCTCTCAAAAACAAAGAAAAATAGTTTTGGCTGGACATACATTTAACCTTTGTTTATGCATTCTTCTATCCTATGTTCAGTTTGAATTTCCTAGGTTTGTAACAGTTTTACTTTACTTATACTATTGCTAGATTACTGTGGTCCAGGGACATCCAAGGATGTAGTTAATACACAAGTTTTAGCAGTCACATCTTCATTCTCTCATGACAACAATGAGGAGACCTGTCACTTTTAATGGACTTTGGAAATAAAGATGCTGCAGATTTTCAAGAAAGATTTATCGCACCAAGCAGGACAATGCAATGCACACTTGCATCTTTCGTAAGCTCAATATGTCACAGTCAGAATGAAGAAGTATAGGTCTGTATGTAGGTTACTCACTTGTTTCTGCTTATTTACAACCAGATGAGACCGCATTCCTAGAACTTTAATGCTGTGTAATGCAGTGGTTTGGTTTTAATTAATAATAAATTCACAAAAGAAAGTTTAATGTTGCATTTTATGTAAGGAAAGGGAATCTTGCTCTGAAATGTGAATGTGTCCTGGTTATTAATTTATCAATGTCATTTGATGCATTTTAAAAGTGAAGCTTCACCATATTCACTAAGCTCTGGGGAAAATGAGTGCTACTGCATTTGCAGAATGCACAGTCTATTTGTCTTTTAGTAAATCAACCCCACAGGCTCCAGCAAACTCTGCCTCCTGCTCCAAGTCCATACCTAGTATGGAATTTCCTATGCATTAAGGTGAAAAAACCTCTGGCAGTCACCGGCCCCCCAGTCCCCCTTTTTACTTAACTGAGCTCCGAATTTCCCTCGGCAAGGATGCGCTGTCTCTCTCTCCACGGGGTTCCCGTTCTTGATTGGATAGATTGATAGCAGCACAGCCATTGGCTCCCACTGCTGTCACTCAAATCCAATGACACGGGTGCTGGGGGCCGCGGGGCTGAGTTCGGCATTCATGTCTATGGATGCAATTGCTGGACTCGGGAGCGCGCCCGCAAGGTGATCCCCCGGAAGAATGCTTCTCCTAGGGGGTTATATAATGCGGGGAGGAGCCGCAAAATCCAGCGGGGACCCCAGAAATTGAGGATTGGGGCCACTCATGCAAAACGAGCTGCACAGTATGATATGTTTGTTATTTAAAAAAAAAAAACATAGCTTTACAATCACTTTAAACTACTATAAACATGTACACATAGGATAACAGAGGAGAGGTCAGGGGCTGCTGAAAAAAAATGCCCAACTGCTCCTAAACTTCAATTTAGCAGCTGTAGTGTACATGAGGCCTAAAGGAGCCTTAGACAGCAGCACTGAAAATCCAAAGGTAAAAAGATTTAATAAATGTACCAAACCAATGATCAGAGCTTTCAAAATTTAATCAGCTTTAATTAGTTCACATTGAAATAGGGTAAAAAGCCAACACTTTTCAGGGGCTATGACACTCCTCTTCATTAGGGAATGAAAAATATTCAAATTAATGGACTCAGTTTGGGAATTTACTGGAAAGACTAATTAGGCTTACCAGACGTAAATGCAATTATTTAGAGAATATCTATTGCCTCGTATATACATGGTCCAGCAGTGACAATCAAACAGGGAATTTAATCTGCCCTTTTTACGTCTAAAAATAACAAAATTGTTGTTGGACTTACAATTAAAGGGTTTTACTCCATACACACTATCCAACTTTTGTTGTCAGATTTACCAAAACCATGTAGTTGCCAGGGCCTGCCTGATTGCATACAAATTGAAACTCTTAGGCCGGAATCACACTTGTGCGGTGCGAATTTCAGCCCTGTAATCTCTGCAGATAGATAAGGGAAGTGTTCAGCAAATCCATTGCGTTTTAGTTGCGAATTTGGAGACCTGGGAGAAGTTCCAGGTGAGAGGAGAGTGGGGGAGAAGTGTATTGAGATGAATGAGAGAAATTCCTGAAGAGAACTGAGCACATCTGCGAATCAGCTGCATACCCATAGAAGATAATGGGACTGAATTCGCACCTGAGCCGCACCGCAAGGCATAAAATCTGCACATGTTTTTTCTGCAATGTGCAGTGCGAATGCATCGCACATATGTGAACCAGCCTCATTAAAAACAATGTATTTAGAAATGTTCTGCGTATTAGATGCGGTTTAAGCCGCAACCAATTCACATAGGTGTGAATCCGGCCTTAAGGTTTGACCTCATATTACCGTATATGTTTTTGGTAAATCTATAGGAAAAAATCTACAGAAAAATGTATAGTATGTATCCAGCTTAAGGGTCCAATTAACCATATGGATAAATAAGAGGTCAAGTATGTTTTGGGAACATTACCAGATTTGCAGCTAATGTCCCATGCACAGAGTATATAATGTAGACACAGGATGTCATAAAGGCAGATGATAATTCAATTGGTTAAAATTATTCCAGGGCATTTCTAAACACACAGGCAGATCCAGAAACAGCTCATCACAAACATAATCCACTATCATTCTGACATGCGGTCTTCGGCTTTGTTTGCCATTGAGTCAGAATTCCATCCGAGGGAATTCTCAATCTGAGTTTCAACACTCCAGCCGTCTGTTCACTTTCCACAGCCATCCCTGGAGCTTTCCAATATAAATTCATGTATTCTCTGGATAAAATAAAGCATAGAAGTCATACAGGGGAATTGGATGGCTTTCAAACACTGCTCCGACATTAAAAGGACACAGGGTGTACAGAGCAATTTGTGCTAATACAAAATGTGCGATCTACTTCACTCAGCTGTAACTGTACCTTAAATCTTAAAGGCATACTCCAGTCAAAAGCTCAAATTAAAGGTCTTGTAAAGGGAAAAAATGTTTTGCCTAAAATTAATGTCTGCAAGGTAGACAGACAGAATAGTGTAATGATTCTGTTAAAAATTGAGTAAATACCTATTAAATTCCTTCATCTATATCACCTCCGGCGTTCTAGTTTCTGTTCTCTCATTCACTCCCTGGTTTGCGGCACTCGTTCATGCAAGAACTACATTTCCCAGTATGCATTGCGTCACACCCAGTAATTCACACCTCCTTGAAGTCTCTAAGGCCGCGTACACACGACCAAATATATCTGTTCAAATCGGTCTGACAGACCGATTTGAACAGATATGTCTGCTGGCTGTTTTGGTTTGATCGCTCTACACACGATAAAACCAAAATCCCCGCCGGCAGACAGCGCGGTGATGTGGCGGTGACGTTGACGCCGCTACGTCACCGCACCAGGAAGTAAAACACTTCCGCGCATGTGTCGAATCCATCGGCGCATGTGCGGGCAGATATGCCTGCTGGTTAGCGTACTAACCAGCAAACATATCGGTCCGACGGGTTCCCAGGAGACAGATTTTAAAGCATGCTTTAAAATCTGTCTGCTGGCCAAATTTCGACGGCTCGCCCGTACACACGATCGAATCTGTCTGCTGAGACGGTCTGTCAGACCGTTTTTAGCAGATAGATTTGATCGTGTGTACGCGGCCTAACACGTAGAGAGCGTCCTGCCGCACAGATGTAGTTCCCAGGAGGGGGCGAGCACGTCACTGACCACCGCAGTAAAGCCTCCCTTCACGGTGGTGAGTAACAATCAGACAAGCAGGAAGTGAACAGAACAGAGAAGAAATAGAGCAACTTCTGAGCAAAAACGAACAATGAGGAAGTGAAAAGAGGAATGTCTCCAGGTAAAGGATGCTTATTATGAAAAAAAAAATGTTCCTTTACAACCCCTTTAAATTGAAATAGATAAACGGAAAAGGGCTGCCATTGCTTTTGTAAAATTGTTGCCTAGCTATCTCTGGCTTCAGTACTTCTGTGTCATTAACCCAGGACAAGTGAGCAGAAAGTACCTTGAGACTCAAGTCAAGTCAGTAGCACTGATCTTTTAATAGTAAATGAATGTGCTGCTAGTTAAAGGGGTGTTCCAGCCAAAAATTGTGTTTATTAAAAGTCAGCAGCTACAAAAAGTGTAGCTGCTGGCTTTTAATAAACACTCACTTACCTGCTCCTGCGTTCCAGCGACGCGCCGACCGGGGGTCCGCTCCTCTCCCCCCCTCCCCAGCCGGCGTCTCCATCCCGACTGTGGGCACCCAGCCGTGACAGCCTTCAGCTTCACGGCCGGGCACCCACTGCGCATGCGCACGCGGTGCGCCGCTGATTGGAGAGGCGATCGCATGGGACCTGTCAGTGTCCCATGTGATCGCCTACAGGGAGGGGCTGGTGTAGGCGATTAAGGCTTAATCGCCTAACCAGCCCCTCGGCGGAAGCAGGAAGTGGGACAGGAAGTCCCACTCCTACTGAAGCCCCCACTCCCCCCCCAAAAAAAATTACATGCCAAATGTGGCATGTAAGGGGGAGGGGAGGGGATTAAACAAAAGTAAATTTTTAGGGTGGAACTCATCTTTAACTACAAAAAACATGTTTCTTTGGAACTTCTGCAACCAACCCCTAAAGTGTACTCAATCACTGGAATTAAAATATCTGTTTATAACACAATATTTTTGATTAAAAAAACACTTTATCAAAACAATATATATCAGTCTTGGATAAGGCATATAACAATTAAACAGTCGACAGTGATCCTACTAAGCAAATCTCATGTCCCTGGAGACACCCGGAAGTGATGTCATTGGTTCCACCAATCGCATTGCTTTACTGGTCAACTGACTTTCTCAGGGTCCAGCCTGCATCACGTGACCAGTAACGCAACGGGTCAGGTACTATGAACAGATATCTTTAACTGTCTAAAGAAGTATTCATAACACAAAAATTGGAGGAGATGTCCATTCAAGTGTAAAATACAAAACAGCGCTAATGTTGGATTAAAGGTGACCAACGACACCATATAGTAGAAAATAGATGGGTATCCACTTCCAGGTGTTTGAAAAAATACTGTCTAATAGTGGTAATAGGAGAGATAGGAAGCGTGCATCATCAACCGCACTCATGATCCACCACGTGTTGAAAACAATCCCCGCAGGGGTTCAAACTCACCAGAAATATGACAAATCAAGCCTTTCAGAAAGATCGTGAATAATCAATTGAAGACTGCTGCAATAATCATCTATTTGGGAGCCACTCGCATGGAATCAGCCTCAGATGTAGTGAATAAACACAGAAAAGGTAGACATAGCGTAATTCTGTTTAATATTCACCCCTTCCATCAGATATCCTCATACATAATACGTACACAAAGTATTAAAATTAGGGTTGTCCCGATACCGATACTAGTATCGGTATCGGACCGATACCGAGTATTTGCGGGAGTACTTGATGGGGGCGGAGAGAGGGCAGAGAGCGGGCGGAGAAGGGGCGGGAACCGATCAGAGGGGAGACTGAGGGGGCAGCAAAGAAGGCGGAGTGGAGGCGGAGAGCAGGGAACCGATCAGAGAGGAGACTGAGGGGGCAGCGAGGAAGGCGGAGAGGAGGCGGAGAAGAAGTCGGAGAGGAGGCGGAGAAGAAGGCAGAGAGCAGAGCAGTCCCCAGGTATGTATAACATCACACTGGATGGAGAACTGCTGCCGCTGCCGCCATCTAGCTGTTCGGCGCTTAAGCCAGGGAACATAACAGCTTTCATTTGAATAGCTGCTGTTCCCCCGCCACGGGTCGTCATGGCCCCTCCCACTTGTCGGGCACTTTTCCCAGGATTGGACAGGTGATCTGTCTATCAAAGTGCCCGGACAAGGGGGAGGGGCCATGACGACGCGCGGCGTGGAACAGCAGCTATTCAAATGAAAGCTGTTATGTTCCCTGGCCTGAGCGCCGAACAACTAGGGAGAAATGACTGCATATGAGGGGGAGACATGACTGCATATGAGGGGGAGTCATGGCTTCATATGGGGGGGAGACATGACTGCATATGAGGGGGAGACATGGCTTCATATGGGGGGGGGGAGACATGGCTGCATATGAGGGGGAGTCATGACTGCATATGAGGGGGAGACATGGCTTCATATGGGGGGGGAGACATGGCTGCATATGAGGGGGAGACATGGCTGCATATGAGGGGGAGTCATGACTGCATATGAGGTGGAGACATGGCTTCATATGGGGGGGAGACATGACTGCATATGAGGGGGGAGTTATGACTGCATATGAGGGGGAGACATGACTGCATATGAGGGGGAGTCATGGCTTCATATGGGGGGGGAGACATGACTGCATATGAGGGGGAGACATGGCTTCATATGGGGGGGGAGACATGGCTGCATATGAGGGGGAGTCATGACTGCATATGAGGGGGAGACATGGCTTCATATGGGGGGGAGACATGACTGCATATGAAGGGGGAGTTATGGCTGCATTTGGGGGGGAGACATGGCTGCATATGGGGGGGGACACAAGGCTGCATTTGGGGACACATGGCTGCATTTAAAAAAAAGTATCGGTATTCGGAATCGGCGAGTACATAAAAAAAAGTATCGGTACTTGTACTCCGTCCTAAAAAAGAGGCATCGGGACAACCCTAATTAAAATTATGAACAGAATGGAAAACACTTCACCCGATTCTACGAAATAGAGCGGCGTCCTTGTCGCAATCACCGGCTGGTTAACAGGTGGAATACTTCCTTCCTGGTTCCCTTCAGTGAGGCGCATGCATCATTTACAGGGTAAGGTATAGCTACAGCCCTGACTAGTTTTGTCGTAACGTGACTTCTATGGAGGGCATAGCTACACATACGTTCACGCCAGTTTAAGTCCTCTCTCCCCCTCTGCACACTAGCCAATCAGAAAATAGGGGGCATTTCCACGGGTGCACATCACGCCATCCTATGTTTACATTCTGAACGAGCATTTCAGGCTGGGCAGAACAGGTAGAGAAGGCTAAACACTGCTGCACACATTGTTCACCCTTTACCCCCAATGAAGGAAATGGACACAGCCATAGCTAAATCAACAATTCCATTAACCCATCACTTGCCTAAATAGAGTGGTCGGGGTGAAGGAGATTACATTAAATATTATAAATGCATCTATAAACGAAAACGTTTTCATACCCATAGAATGTTACACTACAGATAAAAAATACACATGAATGTATTCAAACATACAATAGACAGTATGTGCGACCTAAAATTAGCAATAGAAAAATACATCATGATAAAAATCTATAAACACAAAGAAAAATACTTATATCTATATAATTAAAAATCACAAATGACAGAGTAAAAATCTTTAAAATGATGGCCATAATTGGAATAATTGGAATAATTGATGTAGTACATACGAATGAGTACTGATAAATCCTAACAGCACTAATCCACCAATAGGTATGTACAGAACAAATGATAACCTCCAATAAGTTTAAAAATCACTTATAAAGCAGTTTATGTCCAAATCTATATTTAACCCTTTCGGGGATAAAGTATCGACGGAAAAGATCCATTGAGTCTCTCTTTTAGAGAGATCCCGGACCAGATTGGACCCTCTCCACGCAGGCTTAAGATGATCTATGCCCCAAAATTTCAAACCCCTGGGATTTTTATCATGGAATAGTTTGAAATGTAGGGACACATTGTGGTCTTTAAAACCATTCAGAATGTTCACAACATGTTCTGCGATCCTTATTTTCATGTAGATCAGGCTGCACGGGCACTGAAGTGCATAGACAACATACTCAGTGTTGCAGGTGATAAATTCATTCACAGAAAATTCTTTATGGTTTAATGTAGAAACAAATTTCTCAACTACTCCCACTGCTAGCTCTATATTGAGAGTAAAAATCTGAAAAAAATTCCCCTAACGTCCCTTATCAGTTTCCAATCGGCCCACATCACATAGGAGATTATCTCTAGGTACACATGCCAGTTCTGAAATTATAGGCCCAGATTCAGAGAGAATTAGATTCTCGTAGCGTATCAGAAATACACTACGCCGCCGTTTTTTACCTGGCTCTACGTGGAATCCAGGTAGATTGTGTCCAGTAAACGACGGCGGCGTAGTGTAGTGCAAATTTCATGCCGTGCATTGCGCGAAATCATGTCGTTACGTCATTCGTTGTTTGAGTAGCGTTGTTTACGGACATTTCTATTCCCAAACGAGTTACGTAAAAAAAAAAAAAAAAATTTAATTCGACGCGGGAACGATGGCCATACTTAACATGGGCTACGCACCGTTAGACCAGCAAAAAGCTGGTCTAACAGTACGTAAAAAAAAATAAACGTAAGCGATTGTGAAGACCGCTCGTATCTTCGTGGATCGCCCTAAAAACTCATTTGCATATCCCGACGCATCAAAACGACGCAAACTCCTCCCAGCGGCCGCAAACATATCGCAGCGTAGATCCGAAGGCTTACGAAGACGTAAGCCTCTCAGATCGAAGCCCGAAGCCGCCGTATCATGGTTTGAAGATTCAAACTAGTGATACAGCGCGCAAAATTTGAAATTACTCCTGTCTAACACCAGTTAGACAGGCGTAATTGCTCTGTGAATCTGGGCCATAGTGTCCAAGGTCTCATCTCGATAGCCCTTTTCTGTGAACTTATTTTTGATAATTTGAGCTTGTAACAAAAAGTCCTCCGGCTCTGAGCAATTTCTCTTTACCCTAGTTAGCTGCCCCTTTAGGGATATTTTTAAGCCACATTGGATGGTGGCCGCTACTAGTCGGCAAATAGCTATTCGAGTCCGTAGGTTTGAAGAAAACCTTAGTTCCCAACCTATTACCCATTCTTAATATATCCACATCTAAAAAGTAAATTTAACCGGTCTGATAGTTCAGGGAATATCCTTTTTAATGTGACAGGGGTTTTATACCATCTAGTCAGGATCTTATAACCACCCTCTTGATATCTGGTAGCGAGAGAAGCTTTGTGTGTAAAGTTGAAGATTTTTATTCTCTGCGTCTCTGAAAATTTAGTCCCCAATTATTTTTCCCAAGCTTGAATACATGGTAATTCTTTTGGGGCTATTGACTCTTCTAAGAGAGTATACATTTAAGACAGACCATGTCTCAGTGAGTCACCCTTCAAGCATAGTTCCTCATATCTTGAGAGGTCTCTGGTTGCTTTACCTAGTGGATTCATTGCTCTAATAGCAGCTTTTAATTGATTTAATCTCATTGAGTCTATTTCCCTATTAAATACCTCTTCCCTTTCTCCCCCACTGCTCCTTTGATTCTCATCTTCAAAATGTGTTAGCCTGCTCATTCCCGAACGTCTAAGATTATTAAAATGTAGGTCTGTGAGGCCTAATTGGAATCTAGGGTTTCCCAGCACCGGGAGTAGTGGGCTTGGGTGTTCCGAGATTTTAGTTTTCTTAAATATTTTTTTTATGACTCGTAGTGTGGCTCCTATAGTGGGGTGTTTTTTCACTTCTTGTGGTATATCTACCTCTTGGATCCATGCCATTCCCTCTAAAGGAATGTTCGTGATTTTTTGCTCCATATGAATCCATGGTTTTGCCTTCTGTTGGGTACACCACTCTACCACCCTTGCAATATGGGAAGCATCGTGGTATCCCATTGGATCTGGGAGTCCCACCCCTCCTCTTTCCTTTGGCAACGTCAGAATCTCTCGCCGTATTCTAGGTGCTTTCCCTGCCCAAATGAACTTAGCGAATCTAGTTCTTAAATCTCTCAGGAACCCTGAGGGAATCTTTACAGGTAAGGTCTGAAGTATGTATAGTAATCTTGGCATCACATTCATTTTTATAATGTTAATTCTTCCGAACCATGTAAAGATTTCCTTATCCCATCGTTGAAAATCTGCCTTGATCTGCCTTACCAGGGGTACGAAGTTCAACTCGTAGATTCTTTTTAGTTTTTTCGGTATCTTTGTTCCCAGGTAAAGTATGTGGGAGTCTGTCCACCTAAAGGGGAAATTTGCTGCTAATTGCTGCTGCTTCTGTCTATTCACGTCTATTCCCATCCCTTCCGATTTACTATAGTTCACCTTAAAATTGGAAAGCTCTCCATATTCCTTTATCTCCTTCAATAGGGATGGTAGGGATAGTTCTGGAGTCGTTAACGAGAATAGCAAGTCATCTGCAAATGCTGCGACTTTATACTCTGCTCCTTTAACCAAGAGTCCTCTTATATCTCTATTTGCCCGGATAGTTCTCAAAAAAGGTTCCAAAATGAGGACAAAGATAATCGGGGAAATTGGGCATCCTTGTCTTGTTCCATTTCTTATTATGAAGGGATCAGACATTACATCGTTCACCTTTACCCTTGGTGTCTGGCATGAGTAGAGGCCTGCAATCCAATTTTGCATTCCTCTACCCAGCCCTATGTGTTGTAGTGTAGCTTTTAAGAATCCCCAATCCACCCTATCAAAAGCTTTTTCAGCATCGGTTGATATTAATACTAAAGGGTTTTGATAGAGTTGGGACATGTAGATGGTACTTAACACTCGTTGTGTGTTTTCCCTCCCTTCTCTTCCGAGGGTAAAGCCGACCTGGTCTGGATGTATAAGGGGGGGTAAGTGAGTCACTAATCTATTGGCAATTATTTTTGAAAAGATCTTTAGGTCTATGTTCAATAAGGATATTGGACGATAACTGGGGCATAATGTCGGGTCCTTCCCCTCCTTAGGAATTACAGCTATGTGTGCCCCAAGTGTTTCTCCACGCATCGGCCGCCCTTCTTTTAATGAATTAAAGGCCCCCAAGAATTTAGGTGCCAGTTTTTCGTAAAAGGTTTTGTAGTATGTTAATGTATATTCATCTGGACCCGGGGATTTGCCTGGTTTCATTTCTTAAATTGCTTCTAGAAGTTCCTCTAAAGTTATCACCCCCTCCATACTGGCTATAGTTTCTTCTGGAATTTTAGGCATGCCTGATTCATTTAAATATTTCTTTACTCTATTCTCTCTGAGCTGGTTCTTCACTGATGTAGATTTGCTCTCCAATTGGTACAGTCCACCATAATATTCTCTAAAGGCTTTTGCTATTAGTTGCGATGAGTTAACCAATTTTACTCCTTGTATTTTTATTTTTTCGATATGGTTTTTAGCTCTTGTTTCTCTCAATGCCTTCGCCAGCATCCTGCTTGGTTTGTTCCCAAATTCATAATATGCCCTCCGGCATCTACTGAGTTTAGCCTTCGCCTTATCCATGAGTATAAGATTTAGTTTATCTCGAAGGATCGTTAATCTCTCTTCAGTGTATATTTTTTGCGACCTCTTATGTTCATTTTCTAATATTCGGATCTCCCCAAGCAGGCGGTCTACCTCAGCATTGAGAGATCTCTTTCTATGAGCTCCTAGTGAGATGAGGATTCCTCTCAGATAGCACTTGTGCGCCTCCCAGTTACATAGCGGTGATATATCTTCGTCTTTATTCAGTGTGAAAAACATTTATATTTCTTGCTTTATCTTATCCTCATACTCTGGGTCTTTAATTAATGTTTCATTGAGCCTCCAGTTCCATTCCCTAGGACCTGCTATCCACCACTCAATAACACAACTGACTGGGGCATGGTCTGATATTGAGAATGAGCCCATTGAAGTTTCTCTTAAATTCAGCAGTATACTTTGATCCAGAAATATGTAGTCATTCCTTGTTTATGTTTTGTGTTTTGGTGAGTAAAAGCTGTAATCTCTCTTATGTGTATGTAACGTCCTCCAGGTGTCTATTAACTGTAAGTTGTGTAGTGTTTCCCTTGCTTTTCTTAGTTTTATGTTGGATATATTATAAGATCCCTTGGAAGAGTCAAGACTAGGGTCTAGGACCATATTCATATCCCCCCCAAAATCAAGACCCCCTCTCTACTCTGAATCACCATCTCCGCAAATTTTTCCAGAGCAGAGACCGGGTCTTCATTCGGGAGGTAGATGTTTACTAGAGTAACCTTTTGCTCGTTTCGTGTCCCCTTTACCATAAGAAATCGTCCTTCCTCGTCGGTTTCTACTTTTGATTTCTTCCATGTTACATTTTTGGCCAGCAAAATTGCCACTCCATTAGCTTTTGAGGTCTGAGATGCCCCCATATACACTACTGGAAATTTTTGACTCTTCATCTTTGGGATCTTATCTTTCCTAAAGTGTGTTTCTTGCAAAAAAAACTATTTGTGATTTTAGTCTCCCTAGTTCCATTATTATTTTTGATCTTTTTTCTGGGATGTTTAACCCTTTTACATTATAAGTAGTAATGTTAATTCTATCCATCCTACCTCTTCCTCTTCACTCCCCTCGTATTTTCTCCTATAACTTCCGGTATACGTACCGGCCTCAAGAGAGCAGGAAACAGGAAGGAGGGGGACTGAGGAGTGCGCCGAGAGAGAAAAAGCAAAAGGAGAAAAAAAAAAGCACCCCCCCCGTAGCTCGGATTCTAGTCCTCTGTTCAAGTATCCGAGTATTCCTTACCTCCCACCTCCGTGGTGGCCCTTCGCCTAGGGCCGTCCCTCGATTAGTGTGAGGAAAATAAAAGAAACCCCACCCCCTGAGCGTCTCCGACTTTCCTCCACCAGGAGGAGAGGCACTCTATGGGGGAAACGTATAAAAGCATTGCGGAGAGTCACGTCTTTTGCCCGGGAGTGCCCTTCAGTATTTAATAATCCTATCCCCCTCCCCTGTGTCTCCCCCTACCCCCTCACAGGGAGGGGGAGGTCCACCTCCCACCAAATCCCCCCCCACAACTTAAGGACAAATCTATTCCCCAGAAAACAATAAATCCTACGAGGTTATCATATAGCACTAAATCATGTGTATAGTCATATAGTCATGTAGTCAAATATTTAATGTAATTTAAACAAACAAATAAACCAATTGAAGAACCCTCCACCACAGTTGTCCCATAGACCCCCCCCCCCCAGCTGGGGCCGTTGTACTCCCCTTCCTCCCCCTCCCTTTGTCTCCCACCCTCTACCGTATCCTCTACTTAATCTTCTCCACTCCTTCCCCCCTTCGTGTTCCTTACAATTCCGCATCTAGGTCTTCTAACATTATCAGTCCAGGCTTCCTTTCCCTAGGTCCCCTTTTCCCCTCTTCCCTTTCATCTACCCCTGCCTCCCCCATAATAATAGAAGAGAAAAAAAAAGAGAAAAAAAAAAACACATATACACCTCATCAATAGGGGAAAGAAAAGAAAAGTGGAATAGTAATAAAAATAGAAAAAAAAACAGAAATAGGTTGTATTATATTACTATTCTATGTGGAAAAAAAAGGGGGTCCTAGTATGCACTCTTACCGGACCCTATTGTCATGTGTTTGGTGATAGCTCTAGTGTTGGGTGCATATATCTATATGGCCCTAGCAAAAATAGGTGCCATGTGCTGTGTATTAACTACCTATGTGAGACACTATAAGCACTATAAGTACCTCTAGGTCCGACATGTGTGACTATGTAAAATGAAGAGTGTACTTCGTGTTCCTTCCTAGTGTAGGGAAACAAAAAATTACCCTTTCCTTCCCCTTCCTCCTCCCCCTTTCCCCTTCCCTCCTTCCCCGGCCAACAGTCCCCCCCCCCCCCCAAAAAAAAAAAAACGCTCTGCTCTTCCCAGCCCCAAAAACAAAAACCAAATGCATTTTGTAAAAAAAAAAATTAAAATGTTCAAAAAAGTATTACCTTCTCCCTTACCCTCCCTTAGCCACCCCTTCCACTCTACCCCACCGCCACCTCTTTCATCTTCCCCTTCCCCCTCCCCCCTATCCATCATCCCGTCCCCCCCTCCGCCCTCCCCTCCTAGGTCTAGGTAGTTTTGCTTATTTCTAAAGTGTTTGTTATTACAGACTGAATTATATTGTGCTAAGTCCATCTGGGCTAGAGATAGAGAGACAAAAAAAAATTAAACAAATAAAATAATCTCGCTACTGACATAAAAAAAATAAAAAAATATTTCATGTATTTCATAACCTTACTGCCCAGATTTAAATGTCTGATAGTTCAATGAGGGATGCCAAAAAAAACAAAAAGCAAGTTAATCATACGCTTCCCAAAAAAAGGGGGACAAAAAAAAGGGAAGAAAAAAAGAAAAAGAAAAATTGCGAATTTGGGAGATGACGTGAGATGACGAATGGCAGGCACCTCCATAGGAGAGGCCTCTGTTGAAGATCCTTCTAGTCTCCTCTCTTCTCCTTGGGGGACTCTGTGGTATTATATCAAATAATTCTCTGTGGTGGATATTTTATATTTCCATTGATAACGGCTTCTATTCACTTGAGGGCTCCCCCCTAGCTATAGGTAGTTCCAGCCTATTAGACACCTCTATTGGGTCTGACTTTAAAAATTCAAAAAGTATAGGGAGCTGTGATGGCTCGCTCAGATGAAAGCTCCTTCCTTCCCTTTTTACGATTACCGCCATTGGAAACCCCCAACGATATGTGGCTCCTTTGCTTCTTATATGGTCCAATAGAGGTTTTAACATACGCCATCTGGATTTTGTTTGCCAGCACAGGTCTGGGAATACCTGGATAACGGCACCCTCCCATACCCCTGCTGAGCCCTCTTTCCATGCCGCTCTTAATATCTCCTCCTTAACTCTATAAAAATGGACCCTGCACAGCACATCTCGGGGGTTGGTCTGGTCATGCTGTCGATTTGTAGGGACTTTGTGTATTCTGTCCAGTTCAAGCGGTGTGTCAGGTGGATTTTTTAGTAATTTATTGAAAATAGCAGTGGCCGCCTCTCTTAATGCAGGGCCCTCCAGCTCTTCTGGTATCCCCTTAATCCGTATGTTGTTCCTTCTACTTCTGTTGTCAGCCTCCTCTGCATATAATTGGAGCCTAATCATATGTTGATGTTAGGCCATTACTTTTTCTTCTAAGGCTACTAATCTGTCATTTGTTGAATTGTGTTGCTTCTCTAGCCCTCCTACTTTATGTTCTACCGCCATCACTTTTGAACGGACCTCTTCAATCTCAGTCCTCATTATTTCTGTTATGTTTGTTACTATTTCCTGAATGTCCTCTTTAGTTGGTAGGGCCTGGATAAGTCTACTAAGCTGTTGTATTTCAGGAGAAACTTCTCGTTCAACCTCCTGGGGCATAGGCTTCTCTTTACCTTGGTCACCTCTCTTTTGCTCCATATTTGATATAGTTAATGACCTCTCTACGAGCTGTGAAGACCCCCTGGTTGAGTGTAACAGTCTTAGTGTAGAATTAGAAAAAGAAATAGACGGTACCTTTGTCGCAGGTTGTGTATCGGTGTCCAGGTGATTATGGCGATTGCGACTCTCAGCCTCCACCGGCGTCGTTGCTAGATCTGCCAAATCTATTTGAGCTGTTTGTAGTATTTGCGGTATTGCTGGAGCTTGTGCTACAATCTCCTGTTCTGTCCCCAATATCGCACCTCCAGACTGTGCTGTGCTCACCTCCAAAGGCTGATCTCTAACGTGTTAAGCGAAATCTCCGCAGCCTTCAGGGTGCTCTCTATGAGTGATTGTCTCCTTATGTCACCGGACTCCACCTGCTCTCCCCTTCTCACCGTCATATACCTAGTAATATATGCGTGGCTTGGCTGACTAGCTTCTCCTCTGTTGCCTCTTCCAGCGTTCCGTCCTCTCCGAGGCATCAGCTATCCCCCAGCGGCAGCGGCAGCTGACCTACGGTACGATCCCACCGCGTATGCCGTATGCTGCGCTCTCCCGGAGGGAGAGGCGGGGGGGTAGTTCCGTCTCTGCCTGTCTCCTTTCTGGGCACTCTCCCAGCAACAGCTAACCTGCGGTACGGTCCCGCTGCGTGCACCTCGTGTGCCACGCTCTTCCAGCTCCCGGCTCGCAGGGAGGGCGGGGGGGGGTTCAATCTCTGCCGCTCTCCTTACTGGGCACTCCTCGGGCTTCGCTAGACTCTCCTAGCGAGCGCGCTCACTCCGCCATGCTTCCGACACGCCCCACGGAAACGGAAGTCCTCTCTAGTGTAACATTCTATGGGTATGAAAACTTTTTCGTTTATAGATGCATTTATAATATTTAATGTAATCTCCTTCACCCCGACGGCTGTATTTAGGCATGTGATGGGTTAATGGAATTGTCGATTTAGCTATGGCTGTGTCCATTTTCTTCATTGGGGGTGAAGGGTGAACAATGTGTGCAGCAGTGTTTAGCCTTCTCTTCCCGTTCTGCCCAGCCTGAAATGCTCGTTCAGAATGTAAACATAGGATGGCGTGACGTGCACCCGTGGAAACGCCCCCTATTTTCTGATTGGCTGGTGTGCGGAGGGGGAGAGAGGACTTAAACTGGCGTGAACGTATGTGTAGCTACGCCCTCCGTAGAAGTCACGTTACGACAAAACTAGTCAGGGCTGTAGCTATACGTTACTCTGGAAATGATGCTTGCGCCTCACTGAAGGGAACCAGGAAGGAAGTATTCCACCTGTTAACCAGCCGGTAATTGGGACAAGGACGCCGCTCTATTCTAAGAATCGGGTGAAGTGATTTCCATTCTGTTCATAATTTTAATACTTTGTGTACAAATTATGTATGGGGGTATCTGATGGAAGGAGTGAATATTAAACAGAATTACGCTATGTCTGCCTTTTCTGTGTTTATTGACTACATCTGAGGATGATTCCATGCGAGTGGCTCCCAAATAGATGATTATTGCAGCAGTCTTCAATTGATTATTCACGATCTTTCTGGAAGGCTTGATTTGTCATATTTCTGGTGAGTTTGAACCCCTGCAGGGATTGTTTTCAACACGTAGTGAATCATGAGTGCGGTGGATGGTGCACGCTTCCTATCTCTCCTATTACCACTATTGGACAGTATTTTTTCAAACACCTGGGAGTGGATACCCATCTATTTTCTACTATATGGTGTTGTTGGTCACCTTTAATCCAACATTAGCGCTGTTTTGTATTTTACACTTGAATGGACATCTCCTACAATTTTTGTGTTATGAATACTTTTTTAGACATTTGATTTATTTTAAACAGCTGCTTTTCTGATTTCTTTGTATTGACTGTATTTAGAGAAACAAACTATTTTGGGGAGAAGTTTTTGTCTTTTTGGCGCTGAGCTGTGTATTGTAGGCCTTTGAGAATACACATTTTAGATATCTTTAACTGTTTGAGTCATACTTGAGACCTTGAGGAGACAGACCCAGTATGAAGCTAACATTATGAATCACATGATGGATGAATAAAACCATTTTTTTTATTTGCGTTTACTGACCTCTATGGTTAATGTATGATTTAACCTTTTATAATTGAGGAAATAAAATTAAGTAAGGGGTGTACCACTGTCCTAGTATTCTTATATAGATTTAGGGGACTCATGGATTCCCCACAGACCCTGAGGCTCCAACAAGAAAGGTGGGCGGGGAGGACTTTACCGGTACTATATAAATGGTTGAAATCAACCAGAGTAATTCACATTGGGTAAATTATAGAAAATTTATTCACATGAGAACATCAAAGATAAAAAATACATAACATTAAAAAACAGTACAAACACATTTGACCACAATCAGGTCACCGGTCGTGCAATCCCTTCTATTGAAAAGGGGGGGAATCTCGGTGAGGAAATTGGAGTCATGAGACAGGCGGTCTCTAGTCTCTACTAGTTTCGCGAATTTGGTTTCGCTTCGTCAGGAGACAGTCTAAAATGTAATACAAGAAAAAAATAAAACATTAAAAAACACACAATATAACATTTGCTGCCAGGGGGTGTATGGAACACAGCCTCTGGATGTCAATGTAAATTGTAACAGGGGAATTTTTAGGCACAGCGTCCTCTGACCCCAAAAAAGTCTAAGGCAGGCAATAGGTGGGTACCTCACAGCTTGGCCAAGAGGATTCTTAGGGCAGACCTTATGATAAGGATATATAGCACTGATATATGGATAATACATCAGAGGTAGGGGGAAGGGGGGGAAAAAGGGGGGGGGGGAGAAAAACGGTATAAAAAAGGAGGGGGGGGAGAAAGATTGCACAGTTGGGGTGTGTATATGTGTACAAACCTGAAGGAAGAAGCCAGGCGGGAAAGACAATAAAAAGTAATAAAAAGTGATAAAAAAGTGGGAAGGGAGAGGGGGTGAACCAGGGGGAAAGAGAAAAAAAAAAGAGGGGGAAGAAAAGAGGGAAAGGGGGAACCCTGAGGGAAAAATAAGAAAAGAAGGGGAAGGAAGGAAGGAAATAGGAAAGGGAAGAAGAGAATGAAGAGGGGAGGGAAGAGAAAGGGGAAAAAGGGGGGGGAATAGAAAAAAGGGGGGCGTTGGAGAGGAAGACCAGGAGGAGTGGAGAGGAGGTACGAGTGGTGGGTAAAAGGAAGAGGCAAAGGAAGGGGAAGTGTGGGAATATGAAAAGAGGGTGAACTAAAGAAAGGGGGAGGGGTTTAGGGTGGGGGGGGGGAGGAAAAAGGAAACAAGGAGAGCACAGCCAGAGACACCATGCAGTAGGCAAGGTAAAAAAAAACATGATCATCGTGGTGGGATCACCAGTGTGGGTATAGTGAAAATCATGCAAATCCGTGACTTGGTGAACCCAGATATACAGATATATAATGTTACCTATGTGCCCAAGCGGGCATAAAATGATAGGGAAAGTAGGAGTCCCAGGACTACGAAGGTCCCCTTGAGTGGGGTTGCTCAGGTGACACAGTGATTAGACCTGCATAGCAAGTATGTTCAGGTTTGTGCAAAGCAAACGGTAAATAAGTTACCAATCTCCTGCTGATAGCAGCGCTGGTTCCTAATAAACAAACATAAAGGTAGTATAAGTAAAGTGTGAGACACTGCTCAGGAAGAGAAGGTACAATATCATAGCAGCAAAGAGATCTAAACATATTACAATGAGGGATAAAAGGGAAGGCTGATGAGCTACTGTGAGTAAACAAAAGTGAACTAGGGTGACATCAACTGGTCTAAGGCAGCTAAATCTAGAGTGTCCACAAAACACAAATAATGAAAATAAATAAATAGGAATAGTGATAAGCGCTTCAAAATGGTGATGCGTGAGCACTAAACAAAACATTTTTTAATGTTTTATTTTTTTCTTGTATTACATTTTAGACTGTCTCCTGACGAAGCGAAACCAAATTCGTGAAACTAGTAAAGACTAGAGACCGCCTGTCTCATGACTCCAATTTCCTCACCGAGATTCCCCCCCTTTTCAATAGAAGGGATTGCACGACCGGTGACCTGATTGTGGTCAAATGTGTTTGTACTGTTTTTTAATGTTATGTATTTTTTATCTTGTTTGATGTCCTCATGTGAATACATTTTCTATAATTTACCCAATGTGAAATACTCTGGTTGATTTCAACCATGTATATAGTACCGGTATAGTCCTCCCCACCCACCTTTCCTGTTGGAGCCTCAGGGTCTGTGGGGAATCCCTGAGTCCCCTAAATCTATACTCTATGGTCAATGGTAAGCGAGTATTGCGCCTTAAGGGAATTGGTGATTGTAAGCACAATTTGAATAATTATTTCATTATTTGTATTGCTCTATAAGTGAAATATGGACTGTGTTCAAGCACTGATATCACTTGATGGACACTTTTTATGTTTGAGAGCACAGTGCACACTGGATGAATCTTTTTCTTCTAAAGGTGTAATGTGTATTTATGATTAAAGGGGTTGTAAAGCTTCAAAACTTCTCCAGCCCCCCCAAACCCCTGTTTTACTTACCTAAGCCTCGAATCTCCATGGGCGCGATCCCGAGTTGATCCCCCCAGGTCTTGTGGGATCTTCATTGGATGATTGATAGCAGTGCAGCCATTGGCTCCCGCTGCTGTCGCTCAAATCAATGAGGCGGCACGCTGGGGGGCCGGGCCAAGTGATACACTCGATGGCTATGGCCGCTGACTGTATCACATGGGAGCGCGCCTGCAAGCAGGGACGGACTGACAACTCATGGGGCCCCCGGGCAATAGAAGATTATGGGGCCCCCAGGCTTACAGATGGCCACCAAGCCAGGTGGCAGTACAGAAGCAGGGCAGCTAAAATCTTGGGATTTTCACATCAAAAGCATGTAGGTTTTGGACATATCAGGGACAGATGTAAAAAAAACACAGATTTTTACATACTGTCCCTGGTTTTAATGAGCCTGGCAACCCTGATGGGGCCCCCTAGTGGCATGGGGCCCTCGGGCAGTGCCCGAGTTTGTCAATGGTCAGTCCGCCCCTGCCTGCAAGCTTACCCCCTTGGGAGAGCGCTTTCCAGAGGGGGGTTAGCGCTTGCGGGGAGGAGCCAAGACAGCCGCCGAGGAACCCCAGAAGACAAGGATCGAGGCCACTCTGTGCAAAACAAACTGCACAGTGAAGTATGGCAGGTTTTTTTTTTTTTAATAATTAAACCTTTACAACCCCTTTAACTTACCATATATTACCATATGATTATTAAGATTGTTTATTCAAACACGTTTAAGTTTTTAATTTTCTTTTTACTATGGTTATTTAAAATAACAGGGCACCATTTTGTTGCTTTTTTAGTAGTTCTGATCAGCATACTTATGTAGTGCTACCCCCGAAGGAGCCGCTGGTTTGATTTGGGATCGGCAAATTAAGTTACCCCAGCTTGGTCTAGGGATGCACCAGAAGAACTAAGTAGTAAACGGAGGTCCACACAGTCAATAAAGATTTTCTCAATGCTTTAATTCCAGGCCAACATTAGCCAACTTCAACTTTGGTGAAGAAAGAATAGGCTTGATGAGAGAAGGGAAACTTTCGATGTCAGGCCCTGATATACACAAGGAAGATCAGCCCTTAGTAGCACAAATTTTCACACGTCGCCACTTCTATGAGACTGAGTGGGTAAGGTGCCCCCGGACAGGTGTCTCTCACACAGACCTGGCAGCCGAGGCACCACCTTAGCTGGGAGGAACAGGTCTCTCTCACAGGCCCGGCTCTAGGCCACTGCCACAGGC
Source organism: Rana kukunoris (assembly GCA_029574335.1). NCBI lineage: Eukaryota > Metazoa > Chordata > Amphibia > Anura > Ranidae > Rana > Rana kukunoris. Next base: position 170,328,989 of record CM056059.1, on the reverse strand, counting down.
CAGTTAATTTGGATAGATTAAATATGCGAACAGAGCAAATCCTCTCAGTAATTTCTCAGCATAAGTCACCGGGTGGCAGCCAAGCGTACCTGCCAGCATCCCGGTCACCGAATCCCCGTCTGGGATTCTCTTAAGCTTCGGGAACTCAGTAGGTCACTAAGGTCCCTTGATTCTCGTCTCCGGCTGAGACTCAGGAAGGCCCAGGAACATAGCCAGTCTGGGACCCCGCGCACATGAAGAAGAACCCCGAAGACCCGACCTAGGTCCCAGATATACCCCTCTCCAGCATGACCAGCAAGGAAAAACCCTCTCCCATTGGCTGCTGAGAAAGACTTCATCCGCCAGAAGTCCCGCTGGCTCCCACTGCCGGTCAAGGATAAAATTACATCCCCAGAATGCAGTCCGAGCCAGTGGACCCTTCCAGAATGACATGGGTCAACAACCTAAACAAATCACAAGTAGGAGCAACTTAACTCTCCTAGTTCAACTAGTTTTAACACAGCGCCCATGCAAAAAGCAAGGGGGCGCTACACACTCCCCTCCCCCAAAAAGACACTGTCCCCAGTGTCCAAAGCATTCGAACACGAATGCTGGCCTGACATCAACTTGACCAGATAGCAAAGGAAGAAGAAAAGAAAAAATCAAATCACAACTAGGAGCAACTTAACTCTCCTAGTTCAACTAGTTTTAACACAGCGCCCATGCAAAAAGCAAGGGGGCGCTACACTTATTTTGGGTCATTTACTCATATTCCCCTAAGTATGGAGTAGAGCTAGAAGAAGGCATTTATTTAAATTGAAGTTCTTCAGGAAATAAAACAGGAAACGTTTTTGAAAAGTAGACAAAGAGATACAAAGAAGGAGGATGTGATGAATAGGGAAAGGGGAAAGAAAAACTTTTTCCATAATATGGATTTTACTCTAATTTCAAAATAAAGTTGTCCTTCGCCTTTAATCCACTTTCCAGGGGAGATCACTTAAGCCGCGTACACACGATCGGTCAAACCGATGAGAACGGTCTGAAGGACAGTTGTCTTAGGTTAACCGATGAAGCTGACTGATGGTCTTATGTGCCTACACACCATCAGTTAAAAAAACGATCGTATCATTAACGTAAAACGCAATGACGTGCTGAAAAAAATGAAGTTCAATGCTTCCAAGCATGCGTCGACTTGATTCTGAGCATGCGCATGTTTTTAACCGATGGTTTTGCATCGGTTATCAAACCATCGTATAAATTTTAAAGCAAGTTTTCTTTTTTTTAACCGGTGGTTAAATAACCAATGGGCCCCACACACGATCTGTTTTGATCGATGAAAACAGTCCTTCAGACAGTTGTGTGTACGCGGCTTTATTCAGTCCAGGTCTGTTCCTTTTAGCCAGGTTACAAATATAGAAATAAAAAAAATAAACTAATCAGCGCAATAATACAAACACAAAATAGTCCGGCTGCCGAACACTAGGAATCAATTCAAAAGTTCCTGGAGCAAAATATATAAAAGATAGTGCAGCGCTAGTAAAAGTCCATGTGTAATGTTATACGGCTGCAGGTAGGGAAAGGACGTGACGTCACCCGCAGCCGTCCACCTTTACACATGTTTCTTGCTGTACATCCTGACACTGGATTAGTGCCTATGATTGTGAGTTTTCCATTTTATCTTTATTAAATTGTCATTTTTATATGGAGAGCACTATGGCATGTCCTCTTTTTTTATGAATGGACCCATTTCCCATTAGCTTCTATCTGTACACATGAGCTTTTGGTCCTGGATTGATCGTTGTTGCAGTATTGCCTGGATTATTACCCTATGGGAATGCACATTTGACCCTAGCTAACAGAGGGTCCATCTTGGGAGGTGAGAGGCCATTTCTGTCATTGGTGGAGGTGTCCCATTCATCCACGTTCATCACCTGCATGTGTTTGCATCTAGTCACTATTTGATTATCACTGGGATGACTACTTGGACTTTTACTAGGTTACAAATATAGTGATACCAAGGACCTCTTTGCACAATGCACATTTGAGTGTACATTGATGTAATAAATGTGCAGCTTGTAAATATACTAATGTGTTATTAAAACAAAACATTTCAGTCAACCAACAAGACTAAATATCTGATTTGAAACTAAAGGGGGGAAATATACTTTAAGTGCCGTTTCAAAGAGGGGCAACCCGACTTACAGCGCGACTTTGCAAGGCAACTTCAGTGTGACTTGGAGCAACATACAACACGATTTAAAGTTGCTACCAAGAAAGGTAACTTTGGCTGTTGCCAATCACAGAATAATCAGCTCTGTGGGAGGGAGGGGTTTGCCTGAGTAAACTATTTTCTCTTCCTGTAAAGTTGCTTCAGTTAAGATGATGATCCGACTTTGGAGGCAACTTCCATTGAAATCTATGAGTACAAGTTGCCTAGAAGTCGCCTTGAAGTAGTACAGGAACCTTTTCTGAAGTCGGAGTGACTTCAGTAGTGTACATTAAGACAGCTCTCATTTACTTAAATTGAATCTCATGTCGTGCAACTTGTGGCGACACAAGTCGGATCCCAATTTGCGGTAGTTTTAACCGGCATTTAGTGATACAATCTCAGTGTATAAATAATTGAACTGTATAAAAGGGACAAATTTTTTTTTTCCAGTTGAGGTCTTACTAATGATTTGTACAGGGTGTAAGATTGGGGTGATTAATGGGTTATGCGCAGATGCTGTACTTTAGGTCTGTGTCTTTCCCTTGCAGCTTGTCTCTCCCTTGGCTGCTCCTATCCCACATGGACTTCCTCTCAGGCTTGGGCCTTTCTCTGCCCCAACCTGAACATCTTGATGCATGGCAGCATCTCACACGGGTCCCCTCGGACACACTAACCTCCCTCAGGTTGGCTCAGACCCTGAGCTCTAACTCCAGCAGTTTGCCAAGAAGCACAGGGACACCCTGCTACAAGGGGCAAATAGATGTCTCTCCCTCTGTAGTCCTTACCTTTTTAAATACAAGAAAGGATTTTGCTTGATTTGGAAACCACGACTTGAAATTGCATGCCTTTATTAAGCTTATGATCTACCAGAACACACAGATCCTTCTCCACCATTGATTTGCCCAGTTTTAGTAGGGCTGGTACTACCACTAGGCAAACTAGGCGACCGCCTAGGGTGCCCAGCTGCTGCTTTTCCTACTCTACGTCTCCGATCTATGTATGTTTTTGGTACTGTATTATAAATACCTCTGTAATAAATGTTATAACCTCTAGTGGGCGCTGCTGGGATGAAGCGTGCACATCTAGGGGGATGCAGGGTATGCCTCTGCTGCATGTTACTCAGGCAGCCACTCTAGTGTTACTGTATTATAGAGGTGTAGCACTGGAGGACGTCCTGATGGAGCAGAAGCAAACATCCCCTGCGCGCCTCTATAATCAGTGCTCTCTACTGCACCCACATGCATTCTCTAGTGTCGTCTCCTGATGCTGTCACACTAATGCTCGGGCAAAGGGGGGTGGATTCAGGGGCAGAGCCGGGGGCAAAATTAGGTTTTGCCTGGGGTGTCAAAAATCCTTGCACAAGCCCTGACCCCTAGTATGTATAATACGTGCGTATATTTAGCCCCCAAGTGCTTAATTTTACATTTATCAATAATCATAAAGCGATTCGTATTTGTTGGGGAGAATATTATACTGAAAAAAAAGCTATAGGAAATGTATTTCACAAATAGAGCCAAGCTGTCAACATTTCCTACCCACAGGAGGGATGTCACAGGTGCATGTATACTCTCTCTTGTGGAATTCTGCCAATTCACTCATTATACCCATGGGCGGGGTATGTGGTTGCCTTAAACATCCTGGGGTTGATTTACTAAATGAATGTAGATTGTTTATGTAGCAAAGTAAATGTTACCTTTCGAAGAATAGCTTTGCAAATAGGGCAAAGCTCTATTTACCTACATCATTCAATCATATTTAAGCAAAAATCCTTTGTTTTCCATTTCTCTTGCATATACAGTATTTGGGTGTCCATGTGAACACAGTTTAATCCTCTTTACTAAACATTATATTAACTTTGCAACTATCAAAATTAGAGTTGTCCCGATACCACTTTTTTAGGACCGAGTACAAGTACCGATACTTTTTTTCATGTACTCGCCGATACCGAATACCGATACTTTTTTTTAATGTGTCCCCAAATCCAGCCATGTTTTCCCACATATTGCAGCCATGTCCCCCCACATATTGCAGCCATGTCCCCCTACATATATTGAAGCCATGTCCCCCCACATATGTCCAGCCCCACATATATCCAGCCATGTCCCCCCACATATTGCAGCCATGTCCCCCCACATATTGCAGCCATGCATGTCCCCCACATATGCACCCATGCATGTCCCCCACATATGCAGCCATGTCCTGTCCCCCACAGATGCAGCCATGTCCTGTCCCCCACATATGCAGCCATGCATGTCCCCCACATATGCAGCCATGTCCTGTCCCCCACATATGCAGCCATGTCCTGTCCCCCACATATGCAGCCATGCATGTCCCTCACATATGCAGCCATGTCCTATCCCCCACAGATGCAGCCATGCATGTCCCCCACATATGCAGCCATGTCCTGTCCCCCACAGATGCAGCCATGTCCTGTCCCCCACAGATGCAGCCATGTCCTGTCCCCCACAGATGCAGCCATGTCCTGTCCCCCACAGATGCAGCCATGTGCTGTCCCCCATAGATGCAGCCATGTCCTGTCCCCCATATTGCAGCCTTGTCCCCCACATATGCAGCCATGTCCTGTCCCCCATATTGCAGCCATGTCCCCCATACCTAGTAGTCGATGATGCCGATGCAGCCGCGTTAATCCCCGTGTATTACAGCGCCGAATTACAGGCACCTTTCGTTTGGATTTTTGTAATGCCCGCCGCGCCATGTATAGACACTCCCCTTCTCGGGATTGGACGGATCCGTCCAATCCCGAGCAAGGGGGAGTGTCTATGCACAGCTCAGTGCATAGACACTCCCCCTTGCTTGGGATTGGACAGATCCGTCCAATCCCGAGAAGGGGAGTGTCTATACATGGCGCGGCGGGCATTACAAGAATTCAAAAGAAAGGTGCCTGTATTGCGGCGCTGTAATACACGGGGATTACCGCGGCGGTATGTGGTATGCGGCGGCGGCTTTGTGGGAATTTCTTGGAGGCAAAGGTCCTCTTTTGTCCCTAATTCATAAACTTCTAAGGTTCAGGAGTCCTAGCAATCTCTTGGGCTTCTGGGACCAAAGCTTGGAACTGCTTCATAAGCCCTCCTTTCCGTGAGGGGCCGCTGGAGTTGGAAAAAAAATCAACAGCTGTCAGAGCCTATCTGAAAGCCACAGCCTCCTTCCAAAAAAGACTCTCTTTTTCTTTTACCCACAGGGTCTTGAAAAAGACATATGCCTCCAAATCCGCTTTTTCCAGGTGTATAAGACGGCTCACTGTAAAAGTGTAAACTCTAAAATACATAATACCTCCAGTACCCTTATGTGCTCACTCCACCATATTGGTTGGGGTTTTCTGGGCATTTCAGTATCACTTATCTGTTGCTCAGCTTTTTAAGACCACCAACCGGTCTTTAGTCACCAAGTTCTACCAGCTGGATATCCAAGTCTCTGTGAATGCAGTTTTTAGCCTCAAGGCTTTTTCAGCATCACTCTGAGTATGGTCTGTTTGGTTGGACTCATTGGCACAGTTCTGTTTGCCTTGTTGTTGGGATGTTGTTTTCTATCTTAGAGAATACAATGCATTAAGATATAAAACCTCCTGCCTTTACAACTCCTTTATATAAACACCATCACACCTGCAGTATCCCAGTAGGCCTGTAGAAGGAGCTTGTCTCACCTTCCTTCCCGTGCTCTCCCTGGTCCCGCTCTCTGGTAACGTCATCATCTGCGCCTCCTCACTGAATCTGGCTGTTTCCTGGTGGCCACAGGATGGATTTTTTTCCCTGACTGCAGATCTGTGGATCTAGATGGACCTGAGACCGGACTGCACTGTGCATCATGAAACCCTGATGAGCCTGTTTTTTAATTATGTATTGTAAGTGCATTTCTTTTGAGATTAAACATATCTGACATATTGCACTTAGATGGCGCTTCCTTTTTTTGTTTCCTTGTTTCCCCTAACAGAGTTGCATTTTCTCTGAGGACAGCTGCTGCCCACCATCTTCTCATCTCCTTCCTTTTTAGGATTGGTAATTTTGTGCCACGATATGGACTATAAAACTGTGACTGTTTTCTAGACATTTACATTGCCCGCTTTTTAAGTGTTCGGTAGTACCAGTGTTTGCGCTAACAGTTTATTCCAAATATCTTTACAACTCCTTTAGTTAAATGTGTATTTACTTATTTTGCATGACTGCTGTATAACAGATGTCATTAAACCCACATTAACCCCCATATACTTAAACCCTTACTCTAAACTATAGAAAACGAGACCACAACAGTGTTGGAGTTATAACAGGCCGTAGCAGACCAATTTATTAAACAATTATAGATAAATAACTCTATAAAATTAAGATAATAACTTAATAACATAAACATAATAACATAAATACAGTAAATAACATCTAAATGGTGTTGGTCTCAGCAGGGACTCAATACCCCTAGAGGGGAAAAACCATAATGCACTGCGGTACTTAACAGTGTATGATAGGCCTCCTGCCGACAAGCTGGCCTGGAGACAGCCACAGACCGCAGTGCCCCATTATCACTTCCCAGCTAACCTCCGTTAGCTGGAAACCATTACCGTGACCCATAGCAACGATGGGTCCCCAACACTCCTTCTGCCATATCTTTCCTCTCCTGCCAAGACCAACACCCGCCACAGCACCCAAGGGGAACCACCTTACCCTTGGGCGCCCCTCCAAACACCAAGGCCTCTCTGTACTCCATCCTCCAACCTCAACACCCAAAGATCAATCCCAACATCATTTAGATGTACTCCGTCACCCCTCAGATACCTCCAAGTTCCCAGTTCCAAGTCCCGGTGTCTAACGGCCAGACCCCCTTTTTCCACCATGAATTTGCTTATAACATCGTTAACCGTCTTCCTAGCCCTGTTAAGTCCCCTGTTAAGTCCCGTAACAGACCTAGCCATCCTCCAAGTCGTCCTCGCCACGATGTCCGACCAGACTATGACCATGCCTGGAAATTGCAACATCAATCGCTCAACATCTATCTTGATGTCACGCATGATGTCCATCATCGACCTGACCCCTAAATCATTGCCACCAACGTGTAATACCAAAACGTCAGTCGGCCTGTCCCGTTCTGCGAAACGCTGAACTTCAGGAACCACACCTCCCCACAACATCCCCGGGACTCCCAACCACCGCACACAAGCCTCACGTCTGGACAAACCCAACTGCCTACCCAGAGGTCTAGCATCACCTCTCTGTGCCCCCCAGCACACGTATGAGTGGCCCAAGATCCAGACCAGGCCCGGCACATCACCTGAAAAACAAAAGCAGATAACAGGAAAAAAACGGGCACCGAGACAACAGATCGCCCAACACAATATAAAGTGCAACCCTCACCAGATTACATCCCCCCCAACCATTCATACACCCACAACTAAGTGAGGACAGACATATAACAAAAATCTCCTGGACTCCCAGCGCCCAATCCTTTTAACCACCTCCCCATCCATCCCAACCCTGGCAGCCTCCATAGCCGCCCCAATGCGGAATGAGTGTGAGGAAAACTCCTTACCAATCAAGCCCAAACCCCCCAAACATTTCCTGAAAACCGCCACAAATTGGAAACGAGAACGGAACCGTCCGAATGTATCAAAAATGAACCCACTAACTTTGGTCGTAACCCTAAATAGGCTCTGACCGCCCTAACCGGGCACAAGGTAGAACCCGGGACAGAAAATACTTGCACTGACCTGCCCCTACCGGCCTGGTCCGTCTTAGACCTGCTCCAAAGCAACCTCAAATCATCATCACCACAAACAACCTCCCGGAAACCAATGCCCCCCTGAACCTTTCTGGAGGGGCTCACCAACTCCCAGATGCGAAAGGCTCCAAAAAATGCCAACAAAAAGGCCACTTTAAACAGGGCAACCTCATACGCTGAGGAGCAAACCAACAACAGTTGTTCCAAAATGCCACCCAAAATCTCAAACGTAACCGGTCTCCTAGTGTCCCGGCGAACCAAAGCTTTCCTATATGCCTTCATAGCCTGACGGACCCAAAAATCTTTGGTGAAATCCATCTAAACTTGTAACTTAAACAAAAATGCCAAACCCGACAAAGTGGTATTAACCCTTGCTACTGATACCCCACTCTCGAGTAACTCGGCAAGATAACATAATAAAAGCCCCCGCACTTGATTGCCCACAGGCTCCTCCCCCAACTCCTGAACAAAATCCAGCCATGCTTGCCATACCTTTTTGTAAGACGACCAAGTGCCTGAGCTCAAAGACCTCTGTATCCATCCCTCTAAGAGGCGAACGCTACCTCCCACAACCATTCGGGGCACGATACTCCCTGTTGCTCCGCCGTTGGTGCCAGCTCCCAAAACCTGTCCCACTGGAAGCGAGACAAAGCATCAGCAACCACATTCTCGACCACCGGAATATGCACCGCATACAGAAAAATATTGAGTTGTAAACATCGCAAAATCAAGTGCTGCAGAAGCCTTATGACCGGAGAAGAGGATGCTGAAAACGTATTTATGACCTGCACCCATGTTGTCACCGTGGTAACGTACTTTCAGATCCCTAAAAGACGCACCCCACAGTTCCACTGCCAGGACCACCGGAAACAGTTCCAGCAAGACCAAATTCTTTGTGAAACCAGCCTCCACCCACGAGCTAGGCCACGGACCCGCACACCAATGGCCCTGGAAAAAGGCCCCAAAACCAAAAGACCCCGCCGCATCCGTAAACAACTCAAAGTTAAAGTTGCTCACCGGGCCCGACATCCACAGAGCCCGACCATTGAAGGATTCCAGAAAAGAATGCCACACCTCCAAATCCCCCCTGTGCTCTTTAGTCAAACTAACAAAATGCCTCGGCGACTTAACTCCAGCCGTGCTAGCTGCAAGCCTGCGACTGAAGATCCGCCCCATTGGCAAAATGCGACATGCAAAATTTAATTTGCCCAACCACGACTGCAATATTCGCAGCTGGACCTTACGCAACCCCCTAAGCTCCGTCACCCCCTTCTTCAAATCCAAAAGCTTGTCTTCCGGTAGCCTGCACTCCATAGCCTCGGAGTCCAGCACAATGCCCAAAAACTTGATAACCGAACAAGGCCCCTCAGTTTTTTCAGGGGCCAACGGAATGCCAAACCTCTCAGTGATGTGCTCCAAAGTAGCCAGGAGCACCCCACAAATCCTGGAAGAAGCAGGACCGATGCACAGGAAATCATCCAGGTAGTGAATCACAAAAAATCACAGAAAACATCCCGCACCACCCATTCCACAAATGAACTAAACAGCTCAAAAAAGGCACAGGAAACCGAACAACCCATCGGCAGACACTTGTCGACGTAAAAATCACCCTCCCAGGAACACCCCAGCCACCGGAAGCTGTCCAGGTGAACCGGGAGCAGCTGAAAAGCCGATTCCACATCCACCTTAGCTATTAACTCACCCTTACCGTAACGCCGAACCCAGCCGACTGCGGCATCAAAAGACATATACTGAACCGAACACATGCTTTGGTCGATCGAATCATTAACCGACCCGCCCTTAGGATAGGACAGGTGGTGAATGAGGCGAAATTTATTGGGTTCCTTCTTGGGCACGACCCCCAGCGGGGACACGACCAAGTCCGAAAGCGGCGCAGTAGCAAAAGGACCACCCATGCGATCCAAAGCAACCTCCTTACCCAGCTTCTCAGAAACCACCTCAGGATGTTGCAAGGCCGACCGGAGGTTACGTCCCACTGGAGGAACCACCTCCAAATTGCACGTAATCTTGAAACCCACTGTGAAACCCTCTTCCAGAACCCGGGCAGCCGCCCTATCAGGATACCTACCTAGGAACGGCCGCATCCTTTCCACCCTCACCGGCGTCTTCCCTTTTGTTTCCAGAATCGCCGGTCTTACCCTTGCCTTGCTTAAAACATCTGGAGCCAGGGTGAGCACCCCCGCACCCGGAGCACTCATGCTTGTATCGGCAAGAACTGCCAAACTTGCAGGTGCCAGAGTTACAGTGCGGAAAATAAGTATTTGAACACCCTGCTATTTTGCAAGTTCTCCCACTTGGAAATCATGGAGGGGTCTGAAATTGTCATCGTAGGTGCATGTCCACTGTGAGAGACATAATCAAAAAAAAAAATTCCAGAAATCACAATGTATGATTTTTTTAACTATTTATTTGTATGATACAGCTGCAAATAAGTATTTGAACACCTGAGAAAATCAATGTTAATATTTGGTACAGTAGCCTTTGTTTGCAATTACAGAGGTCAAACAGTTTTTCACCAGGTTTGCACACACTGGAGGAGGGATTTTGGCCCACTCCTCCACACAGATCTTCTCTAGATCAGTCAGGTTTCTGGGCTGTCGCTGAGAAACACAGAGTTTGAGCTCCCTCCAAAGATTCTCTATTGGGTTTAGGTCTGGAGACTGGCTAGGCCACACCAGAACCTTGATATGCTTCTTACAGAGCCACTCCTTGGTTATCCTGGCTGTGTGCTTCGGGTCATTGTCATGTTGGAAGACCCAGCCTCGACCCATCTTCAAAGCTCTAACTGAGGGAAGGAGGTTGTTGCCCAAAATCTCGCAATACATGGTCCCGGTCATCCTCTCCTTAATACAGTGCAGTCGCCCTGTCCCATGTGCAGAAAAACACCCCCAAAGCATGATGCTACCACCCCCATGCTTCACAGTAGGAATGGTGTTCTTGGGATGGTACTCATCATTCTTCTTCCTCCAAACACGGTTAGTGGAATTATGACCAAAAAGTTCTATTTTGATCTCATCTGACCACATGACTTTCTCCCATGACTCCTCTGGGTCATCCAAATGGTCATTGGCAAACTTAAGACGGGCCTTGACATGTGCTGGTTTAAGCAGGGGAACCTTCCGTGCCATGCATGATTTCAAACCATGACGTCTTAGTGTATTACCAACAGTAACCTTGGAAACGGTGGTCCCAGCTCTTTTCAGGTCATTGACCAGCTCCTCCCGTGTAGTCCTGGGCTGATTTCTCACCTTTCTTAGGATCATTGAGACCCCACGAGGTGAGATTTTGCATGGAGCCCCAGTCCGAGGGAGATTGACAGTCATGTTTAGCTTCTTCCATTTTCTAATGATTGCTCCAACAGTGGACCTTTTTTCACCAAGCTGCTTGGCAATTTCCCGGTAGCCCTTTCCAGCCTTGTGGAGGTGTACAATTTTTTCTCTAGTGTCTTTGGACAGCTCTTTGGTCTTGGCCATGTTAGTAGTTGGATTCTTACTGATTGTATGGGGTGGACAGGTGTCTTTATGCAGCTAATGACCTCAAACAGGTGCATCTAATTTAGGATAATAAATGGAGTGGAGGTGGACATTTTAAAGGCAGACTAACAGGTCTTTGAAGGTCAGAATTCTAGCTGATAGACAGGTGTTCAAATACTTCTTTGCAGCTGTATCATACAAATAAATAGTTAAAAATTCATAAATTGTGATTTCTGGATTTTTTTTTTTTGATTATGTCTCTCACAGTGGACATGCACCTACGATGACAATTTCAGACCCCTCCATTATTTCCAAATGGGAGAACTTGCAAAATAGCAGGGTGCCTTGCATCCTTCCGTCCAGCACCAGGCCTGGTCACCGGCGCCGCCGCCGCGCGGGGGGGGGGGGGGGGGCGCGCCGCGACCGCGTGTCCTGCTAGGCCGCAGCGCCGCTCCCGAGCCCTCCCCACGCTCCACAGGAAGCTTGCTAGCTGGGCCAGGGATCCGCACAGGACTCCCCGCCTCATCCAACGCCGATCACTTTGCCGGGGGACCCGATCGTGCACCCGATCCGCCCCCCCCCCCGCGGCGTGGAGGCCCCAGAACGCTCAGGAGGAAAAAGCTCTGGAGGCCTGGATCTGAGGGCCCTGCCAGCAGCAGGAACCGCAGCCTGGACATCCCCATCCGATTGCAGCAGGGCAGGCCCCAAGACCCCCTGTAGCCAGTCCTTCCCCCGTGCCTGAGCCTGCTCCTTAAGCTGGGCCAAAAGATTCTCCATCACAGACATGCTGCCTAGCTGAAACTTTCCCCCAGGATGTGCTTGAATAGGAAAGGGAGGGGCCAGCTTTTATATGCCTATCAACCCCTCCCACCAGAAACTCTTATGCCGCGTACACACGATCACTTTATGTGATGAAAAAAAGCGACGTTTTCTGTAAAGTAAAAAACAAAGTTTTTGAAACTTCAATTTTCAAAGACGATGTTGCCTACACAGCATCGTTTTTTTGACAATGCTCTAGCAAAGCGAGGTTACATTCACCACTCTTTTCCATTGAGGCTCTCTTCATAACTAGCTTCTGGGCATGCGCGGGTTGAAAAACGTCGTTTTAAACAACGTTTTTTGCTACACACGGTGACTTTTTGTGAAACAAAAAACGACGTTTTGAAAAACGACACAAAAAAATTGAAGCATGCTTCAATTTTTTTTGTCGTATTTTACAAGACATAAAACGACGTTTTCCCCTACACAGGGTCAATGAAATTTAAGTTTTTAAAAACGTCATTTTTTTTCATCACATAAAGTGATCTTGTGTACGCGGCATTACAGAACTCCCACTAACTTTTACTTCCCCTGTTAACCCCGTCATGTCCGCCCTGCGCATATGCCATTGCATTCTAATGCTCTGGGCTTCTCTTGATAGATCTTTGACATATATCCTATTCAAAGGTATACCGTATTTATCGGGGTATTGCGTGCTCCAACGTATAGCGCGCACCCCTAAAGTGGACCCTATTCCTGTGGAAAAAAAGATTTTTGTACTTACAGTTTTGGTGTCTTGCGCGGCGTCCATAGGCGGCCTCGTCGGGTCCGGCGTCCGTCTGCGGCTTTGGGTGTCCTCTTTCGTCGGGTCCGGCGTCCGTCTGCGGCTTCGGGTGTCCTCTTCGTCGTGTCCGACGCCCTTCTGTGGCGTCCTCCCCGCTCGATCCCCGCTTTCCCACGCCGAGTTTGAATACTGCGCCGACATATACCGAGCGCAGTACACTCGTGTATTGTCGGGCAGGCTCGGCTACTCTCGCACTCACGTCCTATACGTCCAGGACGTGAGCGCGAGAGAAGCCGAGCCTGCCCGACTATACACGAGTGTACTGCGCTCGGTATATGTCGGCGCAGTATTCAAACTCGGTGCGGGAAAGCGGGTATCGGCGTATATCGCGCACCCACGATTTTGCCCTAATTTTTCAGGGCAAAAAAGTGTGCGGTATACGCCGATACGATAAATACGGTATATATATTAATATATATATATATATATATATATATATATATATATATATAAATATATATACAGTATATACACACACACACACACACTATATTATCAAAATGATTGGAACGCCTGCCTTTACACACATGGGGCCAGATTCAGGTAGATGGGCGCATCTTTATGGTGGAGTAACGTTTCTCATTTACGTTACTCCGCCGAAACTTTAGGAGCAAGTACTGTTATTCACATAGCACTTGCTCCTAAAGTTGCGGCGGCATAGCAAAAATGAGCCGGCGTTATTCAAATTGGGCGGGTAGGGGGCGTGTATTATGTTAACTATGCGCGATCCCGCGGCGAATGTACTGCGCATGCGTCGACTGTCAGTGCGCATGCTCCAAATTCTGTTAGGGAATTCACGGACGTTTTACGCAAACGACGTGAAATTTTTTAAATTCGACGAGATGACGACGGCAATACTTAACATAGGATACTCTACTAGGGGGCTTGTTTTTCTTTACGCCGCGTATCGCTTACGGAAACGTCGGAAAGTCACTGCGTCGGGCCCGAATACTGTACTGTACAATACTGATGTTTGAGAGAAGGCCTGGCTAGCAGTCTGTGCTCTAATTCACCCCAAAAGTATTCTATCGGGTTAAGGTCAGGACTCTGTGAGGGCCAGTCAAGTTTCTCCACCCCAAACTCACTCATCCATGTCTTTATGGACCTTGCTTTGTGCACTGGTGTGCAGTCATGTTGGAACAAGAAGGGCCAACCCCAAACTGTTCCCACAAAGTTGGGAGCATGAACCTGTCCAAAATGTCTTGGTATGCTGAAGCCTTAAGGAGTTCCCTACACGGTTAAGGAGATATATGCAGAAAACACTGCACTGATGTCTACGGCGCATGCACACCGTAGACAATGGCGCAGGCGCACTGAGCGTCCCGGCATTCTAAATGGGCTCATGCCGAAGTTATGCTGGTCCCACGCTCATGTGCGGGAGTGACATCATCGACACTCCAGCCAATCACAGCGCCGTAGCGGCGATACCGGGAAGAAGCTCCGAGGTGACATGGCGGCGGCGGCAGCTGCTAAGGGGAACGAGGAGCACTACGGGGGCTTTGATTTCAGGTAAGTGCCACATAATGAGCTAGTATGCTATGCATACTAGCTCATTATGCCTTTCTCTTGCAGGTGTTTTTTTTTCTGGATTATTTTAAGAGGGTTTACTTCAAAGTATACTTTAGTCTTTAACTAAAGTATACTTTTATTCAATTACCCACCTCTTGGCAAGACATTAATCCACCTAATTAGGTCTCTTATATTGTATATTAATGTGTGCACATTTTTCACCAGCTCTTGAATTCTAGATTAGATGCATCCTCTGACTTTGATTATTCCGATTCATGTTTGTATGCTGAATTTTTTTCCTAGTTATTATTATATTATGCTGCATTACTACAAGTGTCATCTGGGACAGAAATCCAGCCTGCTGCTTACCTTTTAATATGTTTATGACATTGATTCTACGCTCACATATAAACTAGCAAGTGTAGGCATAGAATGAAGAGTGAGTATACATTGGCGTGGTTAGAGAAGGGGTACAAGCAGTGCACTAGGTAGGCACCCATGTTTGCGCACACTCCCAAGCTGGACTATGTGGGTCCATAGACAAACACAGCGCTGGTAAGGCACGCCCCTGCTTCCTCCTGACATGACTGACAGCAGCATGAGTCTATCTCCTGTAAGAGCAGAAAGTAAGGGTACAAGGGAAAGCTGAGAGAGTGCCAGATAAGTCAGATAAGTGTTTAGGGATGGGGGTGGGTTGGACAGGTAATGGGGCAATTTTTAACCTCAAGGCAGGGAATGCATTAAACTATTTGTTAACCCAACACTTCATATTCCAGACATGTGCCTGCTGTAGTAAGTACTTGTATAAGAATGTATCCTGTTCGCTTTGTATTGCTACCTTTATGTGAAATCCCTGGTGTTCCTGCTAGTTCCTCTGCTTTCCTAGTAAAAGCTGACCACACTAAGCAGGAGAACACACCATGGTAAGTTCCCTAGCTATGCAATGATCACATAGCTCCCAACTGTCCCTTATTTTGAGGGACTGTCTTAGATTTGGAGAAACGTCCCTCTTTCCCATTCCTCCTCAATTGTACCTAATTTTGGTCTGATCTATATATTTGTATATAAAATGCACTTTTTATCTACCAAAAAGTGTTTCCCAGCCCTAAACCTTTCATCTGATTTCTAAATTGCTGCATTTGTAAATTCCAAAAGCCAATATAAAGGAATACTAGTGGTAAAAAAAAGCATTGTGTTTAACCAATCTTGTTTTTTTGTACGTGTAGCGCTCACCCCCGAAGGAGCCGCTGGATTGATGATGGGACCGGCATGTTGAAGTTACCCTTGCTTGGTCTAGGAATGTACCAGAACACTTTGCAATAACTTGAATGTCCAGACAGGCAATATACACATTGGGCCAGATTCTCGTATCCCGGCGTATATTCGAGCGGGGCGTAGTGTATCCAATTTACGCTACGCCGCCGCAACTTTGGTGTATCCAATTTACGCTACGCCGCCGCAACTTTGGACGCAAGTGCTGTATTCTCAAAGCACTTGCATCCTAAGTTACGGCGGCGTAGCATAAATGGCCCGACGTAAGCCCGGGTAATTCAAATGTGGAAGAGGTGGGCGTGTTTTATGTAAATGTGTTGTGACCCCACGTTTGACGCTTTTTTTGAACTGCGTGGACGTATCCCTGTGCGCATGCGCAAAATCACGTCGCAAATAGTCAATGCTTTCGACGTGAACGTAACTTACGCAAATCCCTAATCGCGAACGACTTATGCAAAAGGCGTTAACGACGTAAAAATCGACGTCCATACTTAACATTGCGTACGCAAAGTTACCCCTAATATAGCAGGGGTATCTTTACGCTTATGCAAACAACGTAAATTACGACGACCGGGCGCAATTACGTTCGAGAATCGGCGTATCTAGCTCATTTGCATATTCGATGCGGCTAATTGACGGAAGCGCCACCTAGCGGCCAGCGTATAATTGCACACAATTATACAGCGGCGTAGGCTAGTTACGTCGGCGGAAGAAGCCTATTTTTTTAACATATATGCGTTAGAGAATCGGCGTAAACATACGCCGGCGCAGATTTGAAATTACGGCGGCGTATCTGGAGATACGCCGCCGTAACTGTTTTGAGAAACTGGCCCATTATACATATTTCACAACCCCATCTACCTAGCAGTCTCCGCAGCATTGGTGATAAGGCAATTTTCAAACTCCTGCAAACACAAAAATATAGGCATTCCTGAATATACAAGATAAAACGGCATCTACATCTACACTAGGGATGAGCTCCACGTTCGATTCGAAAGTATGTTCGACTCGAACATTGCCTGTTCGATCTGTCGACGAAATTCAAACAAAACGGGTCGTTCGCGCCAAATTCAAGTGACGCGCAACGGCCCATAATTCACGGCATTGCGCACTGATGATTGGCCAAGCATGCTGTATGTCCCGCATGCTTGGCCAATCACAGCGTGCAAAAAACGAAGAGCCATAATTGGCCAAAGCCTGGGTGGCTTTGAACAATTATGGCTCAGGGCTTTAGCACACGCCCCACACTATATAAGGCCGCCTGCTGGGCGGCCTCGTGTAGTGTGTTCCGGCTTGTTAATGATATTAGCAAAGAAAGGTGATGCCAGTTGTGGATTGTGTGCTGCACACCCCTGAATGTAAGTTCTAAAAGAAGAGAGAGGTACCCCTAGGGGCTTTGAGTTGCAGAAACAAAAATGTAAATTGCAGTAATGAAGTGTAAAATTATTTAAGTTAGGTTTATTCAAGAGGAGATACATTACAAATCCTTTAGTAAAAAATCAGTCAAAGCATACATTATAAACAGTCATGTACAAGCATTGGCATACAATAACAAGGAATAAATGGAATACATAAACTTATGCGCAAAGACCCCGATGCGTTTCGGCCCTTAAGTTGATGTGGGTTATCCTCAGGGGGAAAAAGAGTTTGTCGGCATAGATTCTATAAAAAAACATATATAATATAAATACAACAATGAGGCCTGTTGGAATACACAAACAAAACAACATGGCTGTATGACAGTACTATTAGTAAAATCAGATGTACAGGTAACAAAAAATACATGTATATCTATGAATAAGTGTATAGTTACCAAGGTGGTTGTCATAACTTGAGAACGGTGGTCCACCGGGATGGTCCCCTGGCGAAGACAGACATACTCCAAGGGGACACCCGGGTGGGAGGAATCGGCCAGAGTGGAAACAAAGGGCCGAATGTTTGGGTGGGAGATCCGCCCCCAGGCCTGCGGGAAATCGCAAGATGGGACAATCCGCGCTGGACCGGGGAGGGGGGGGGCGGGGGCCGGATCGGACAAGGGGGGATCGGGACGGGGAGAACCAAGGGCAGGCAGGCAGAGAACCGCCATCAAAAATGGAACACGCCTCCCTAGAATAGATAGGTATACCAAGGTTACAAACCAGGTGGTGTGAAACAGACTGTCAGCAAGTAAACAAGAAAGCAGGGAGAGTAGATGCAGAGAGGGAAAAAAGACTAGAAAAGAGGTTGTGTGAGCTGGGGAGCAGAGATGTGAGAAGGATACCAATGAAGTGAAAAATGCAAAGAAAAAGTGATTGATAAGAATGGAAAAATAAGAAGAAAATAAAATAAAGGAAATTAATAAATGAATTAATGAGTGTGAAGTTAATGAGAGCAGTCAGAGAGACAGAGAGATTGCCTTTTTAGATAGCTAGATAGAGCAGGCAGGCTAGTCAGTTTAGCCTAAATTACAGTGTGTAGAGGATATATATACATCCCTAGGAGTTGTACATATATTTATACACTGTATAGCTGAGCTAGATCAGCTATTCCTATTTGTCAGGCAGGAGATTGTGCTAGCTGCAGTGTTCTAACGTGTTGTATTGCCTGTGTGCTGTTTAGTTTACACCTAAAACGTACTCGGTGTTACTGCACTTGTCCTGTTTATTTGCAACTAAATGCATTTGCTGTTACTTCACGTTTGCTGTTTAATAGCACCTAAACTCAGTTGGTGTAACTGCACCTTTGCTGTTTCATAGCATCTAAATGTATTAGCTGTTACTGCACATTTGCTGTTTAATAGCACCTAAACGCATTTGCTGTAACTGCACGTTTGCTGTTTGGTAGCACCTAAACGCATTAGGTGTTACTGCACATTTGCTGTTTAATAGCACCTAAGCGCATTAGCTGTTACTGCACGTTTGCTGTTTAATAGCATCTAAACGCATTAGCTGTTACTGCACGTTTGCTGTTTAATAGCACCTAAACGCATTTGCTGTAACTACACGTTTGCTGTTTAATAGCACCTAAACGCATTAGCTGTTACTGCACATGTGTTGTTTAATAGCACCTAAACGCAGTTGATGTAACTGCACCTTTGCTGTTTGATAGCACCTAAATGCATTAGCTGTTACTGCACGTTTGCTGTTTAATAGCACCTAAACGCATTAGCTGTTACTGCACGTTTGCTGTTTAATAGCACCTAAACGCAGTTGGTGTAACTGCACCTTTGCTGTTTGATAGCACCTAAACGCATTAGCTGTTACTGCACGTTTACTGTTTAACCACTTCAGGTCCGCGCTATTGACAAAGTACGTCAACAGCGTGGACCTGAGGCTGGGTGGCGCGCGGCGGGGAAAAACAGTCCCGTCGCATCACCGAGGATTCGATGCATGTACCCGACGGCCGCGGTGTCCGTCAGGTACACACGATCGGCGGTGACAGAGCAGGGACGTGGAGCTCTGTGTGTAAACACAGAGCTCCACGTCCTGTCAGGGAAAGTGGAGACCGATCTGTGTCTCTTGTACATAGAGACACAGCATCGGTCACCTCCCCCAGTCACCCCCCTCCCCCCACACAGTTAGAAAACACCCAGGCAATACATTTAACCCCTTCCTCACCCCCTAGTTTTAACCCCTTCAATGCCAGTCACATTTATACAGTAATTAGTGCATATTTATACGTAGAAGAATACGTATCGGCCTTAACTGAGAAAAAAAAAATAGTTTTTTTTTTTTTAAATTGGGATATTTATTATAGCAACAAGTAAAAAATATATATATGTCACTCTTTTTTTGTTTATAACGCAAAAAAAAAAAAAAAAAAACGCAGTGGTGATCAAATACCACCAAAAGAAAGCTCTATTTGTGGGGAAAAAAAGGACGCCAATTTTGTTTGGGAGCCATGTCGCACGACCGCGCAATTGTCAGTTAAAGCGACGCAGTGCCGGAAGCTGAAATTTCGCCTGGGCACGAAGGGGGTTTATGTGCCCAGTAAGCAAGTGGTTAATAGCACCTAAACGCATTTGCTGTAACTGCACGTTTGCTGTTTGATAGCACCTAAATGCATTTGCTTAACTGCACGTTTGCTGTTTAATATCACCTAAACGCATTAAAATGTCTGGAAGGACAACAAAGAGAGGCAGAGAGTCACAAGGGCAAGCAGGATATGCATTAAGAGGCAACGCTGGTGGTGGACACGGTGCATCCTCTTCAGCACGTGGCCGTAGCCTCTCGTCCTTTTTTTTGGGAGCTGGCCGTATTGAGCCTCAACATGCAGAGAAATTAGTAGAGTGGATGACCAAGCCGTCCTCATCCTCCTCATCCTCTCTCACCCATCAGCCGATCTTAGTTTGTCTGGCAAAGCAGCTGCCAAGCCGTCCTCTTTTCCTTCTGCACAATGGCATCACACAATCCTTCCCTAGTCCCACCATGTCCTCCTGAGGAGTCCCCCGAACTGTTTCAACACAGTGTTGGGTACATGCTGCATGAAATTGCGCAGGGTTTTGAAGGCTCCGATGATGGAACACAGATAGAGGAAGGCATTGATATGAGCCCAGAGAGAGGGGGTGCCCGAGAGGGACAGCAATCTGGCAGTGATGTTCCCCCAGCTGCAGCATACTGCCAGGTTTTCGACAGTGATGAGGAGGGAGGGGATGATGAGGTCACTGACTCTACGTGGGTGCCTGATAGGAGAGAGGAGAAGGAAGAGGAGGAGGACGAGGCAGCACACCAACTGCATTACATCGCAGAGCTACGCCTGTGCAGGGCGCTGCTGTGTCTCAACGTTACTGCAAAAGTTCTTTGGAGTGTTCGTTTTTTGAGACATGTGCATCAGATCGCACCGTTGCTATTTGCAACATATGTCTCAAGTGTATCTCGCGTGGCCAAAACATCACCCGCTTGGGCACCACATGCTTGACCAGACATATGTCGACCTGCCATGCAGTTCGTTGGCAAGCATACCAGAAAGACCCACACCAAAGAACCAAGTGGACCTCCCCTTGCCCCTCATCAGCTGGGACTGAAGGTGTAGAAATATGTGTGTCACAACCTAGTAGTACATGCGGGCAAACTACTGATAGTACCAGACAATTTTCCCTGCCCCAGCTGCTGCAGCGCCGAAAGAAGCACTCTCCCAGCCATCCACATGCCCAGCGGTTGAATGCTAGCTTAGCGAAATTGCTAGCATCTCAACTGCTACCTTTTCAGTTGGTAGATTCTGCCCCCTTCCGTGAGTTTGTGGAATGTGCGGTACCTCAGTGGCAAGTTCTAAAACGCCACTTTTTCTCACGGAAGTCTATTCTAGCTCTCTACCGGCATGTGGAAGACAATGTCCATGCCTCGCTGGACAGGGCGGTCAGTGGTAAGGTGCATATTACCGCTGACTCATGGTCCAGCAGGCATGAACAGGGACGTTACCTCTCTTTCACGGCGCATTGGGTGACTCTGCTGGCAGTTGGGAAGGACGCAGGGCAAGGTACAGTAGTGTTGGAGGTTGTTCCACCACCACGACTCCAAAACAATACTACTGGTTGTGACACACCTCTCTCCTCCACCCCTCCTCTTCTTCTTTCTCTGTGGCCTCTTTCTTTGCTAATGTGTCCTCGGAACCAGCCGTGCTCCCTAGGCGTACGAGGGGCTACGCAGGAATGCAGGCCAAGAGATGCCATGCGGTGCTAGAGCTGGTGTGTTTGGGAGACAGGAGCCACACTGGGGCCGAGGTTTTGTCAGCTCTGCAGGGGCAGGCTCAGAGGTGGTTGACACCACGCCAGCTTAAGCCTGGAATGGTGGTTAGCGACAATGGCACCAACCTCCTCTCTGTCCTGCGACAGGGAAAACTGACCCATGTGCCCTGTTTTGCGCATGTCCTGAATTTGGTGGTGCAGCGGTTCTTGGGCAGGTTCCCAGGAAGAGGATGAGGAGGAGGAGGAGGATGATTGTATCAGCAGTATGGAGGTGGAGCCTAGCACTCAGCATCAGCAGTCTTCAATGGATCACTTACAGTCCCAAGGAACCCATGGACTTTTACGTGGCTGGGATGAGGTGGCTAAGGATCCTGTCATCCTCAGTGACCCAGAGGACTGTGTCCCCCGAATGCCTCAGCAAACCTACGCTGCATTGCCTCCCTGATCCTGCAAAGCCTGTGTAAGGATCCTCGTGTTTGTGGTATCAAGGAGAGGGATCATTACTGGCTGGCAACTCTCCTTGATCCACGTTACAAGAGTAAGGTTGCGGAGCTTATCTTGCCATCGCTGAGAGAGCAGAAGATGAAACTTCTGCGTGGAGGCCTTGCAGAAGGGTCTGTGCAACGGGTTCCCAGAGCCTGGGGTATTATCAAATCCTGGTCCTGAAGAACGTGTTGCTGAGGCTTCGGTGAGTCCCAGAAGGAGCGGTGGAGAAGGTGGCCGTCTGACCGATGCGTTCAGACAATTTTTTTGTCCAAAGCCCCAAGGTCTAACCGGTTCCAGCAACTATCGCCAGCATCTGGTTTACATGGTGCGGGAATACCTAGGGGCAAGATCCGACTTAGACACCTTCCCCATCGAAAATCCTCTGGCTTACTGGGTCTTGAGGATGGATCACTGGCCAGAGCTTGCACAGTATGCAATTGAGCTACTGGCTTGCCCTGCATCCAGCGTTCTTTCAGAACGCACATTCAGTGCTGCTGGAGGCTTTGTGACCGATCACAGGGTGCGCCTCTCCACCGACTCCGTCAATCGACTGACCTTCATAAAAATGAATCAGGCTTGGATCAACACCAGCTACTAAGCACCTGATGCAGATGTAACTAAATCATTTTTTTGAAATGTCAGATCCCTTTGAGACTGCCTATGCTGATGCTAAGTGACTCCCATCTGAACTGAGCTCTGCCTGCAGTAGCAGCAAGACGTGCTCTCTCCTCCTCTCTTCCCCTCTCCGTGCTGTTTTTCACGCCCAGGTGTCTACTGCTGGACGTGTCAGCTCTCTCTCTCTCCTAGGGCTAGAACCAGGGGGTAGCAGCTACTGGCGCACGATTCCTAGGAGTAAGACGTGTGGCTCATACTCCCTGGATAGGTATGGTTTGTTTTTGCCAGCCCCCGTTCCTGCTCCAGCTCCAGGCAGACACATCTATCCACCCCTGCTTAATCCTCCGTCCATCCTCCGTCGAAACCTCCAGATTCCTCCTCCCCTCCTCTAAAGGTAAGCCTGCCTGCCTGTCTCCCTGAGATCGGTCGTCCTTTTCAGGACAAGCCGCGGCTTTCTATCCCGGGAGACAGACGATCAAATCCCCCTCATTGCATCCGCACCCCTGCCCACTGTAGAGGCATCCTTTCCTCGCCACCTCCCACCACCCACCGCTGATTCCCGTCTCTTTAACGGCACCGCGCCAGCCTATGCTAGACCCGCGGCTTAGGAAAGACCGCGGCTCCGTCCGCGGCCTAGCGGCGCACGCTCTATTATCACCCCTAGATTAACCCAAAGTGCCCAGAATACCCCCCCTCACCCCCTGGAGGACTCCATCCACCCCCAAGATAATCAACCCAGCCGCCTCTCACCCTGCTGACAGCCCCCTGGCCTGGGTTCTGTACCAGACCGGCGGCCATCTTGGTACACCCCCCTAGCTACAGAGATATCTCCTACCCCCAGCCCCTCACAACTTAACAGCATTTGATCCAGGGTCTCGGCCGATCGCCTTCAGGGATCAGGAAGGAATTTTTTTCCCTGGCCCAGCACATTGGCACAGCAGGCTCCAGTTTTTTTTGCCTTCCTCTGGACCAAAAAAGCCGGGAGAGAAGATTCACAGAACCTTCCTCCATCGCCATCTGACCGCCGCCCCCCCCCTCCCCATGGTGACGGACAACTATGGCTAATCTGCGGTACTCAGCAGAAACCATTTGGAGTCTGAGGCGATTCACCACAACACTATCAGCCGTCACAAAAAAGACCTTAAAAACTGAACAACTCTTGAGAATCGATCGATGATCAACTGTCAAAGAATTCGGTCACCCATCCCAACCAAAGCACATATCATGTGCTTTGATCAATACAAGATTGGCTGTAAAACACTGACTAGAAATCCATGATTTCATATTACAATACGATTTAGACTGCCTCTTTATTACAGAAAGCTGGCTCACAGCCGACTGTAACACCATTCTAGGAGAACTGGTGCCAGAAAACTACCGTATTATAATGGAAAACAGAATAGGGCAAAGAGGAGGGGGCCTGGCGGTGATCCACAAGACGCATCTTGCGATCACTAAACCAGTCCTTCAAAATCCTCTTCCATTCATGGAAACCCTTACGCTACAACTACAATCAAATCCCCAGGAGACCGTCCGTATTCTACTCTGCTACAGGCCACCTGGGCCAAAATCGCAGTTTTTAGCATCACTGACGGAATTTATCTCCACTTATACCCTAAACAGCAAACATCTTTTGCTGCTTGGGGACTTCAATCTCTGGGCCAACTCCTCACAGGATCCCGTCGCCGACGCCTGTATTGACCACCTGGAAGGATTAGGACTACAACAACTAGTATGTGGGCCCACACATGCTTCAGGTCACACGCTCGACCTAATTTTCAGACAAAATCTGGAAATAAGTATTTTGGAAAATGAACCGTTGCCATGGACAGATCACCATGCAATTAAATTCATAATTTCCAAAATTCTCCCATTGATAAAAACACCTAAGCTGGTGATAACACACTGGACTAGATTTCAGAAGAAGCTCCATTCGGAACTCTTCAAATCTACCTTAGGAAATAAAATAAAAACACTCCAACCACTCAGAACAGTCTCAGATACATTGGATGCCAAAAATACAGCCCTACTGCAGTCTGTCGACTTAGTAGCACCGAAACGCAAAGCCTGCATCCGGAAAAACAAGTCCGGCTGGTTCAACAACCAGCTGTCGCTACTGAAGCAAGAGCGCAGAAGGGCGGAAGCCGCCTGGAAAATAAGCGCTTCAGAAGAGAGCCTCATTAGCTACAAGACAATACAAAGGAAATACCGTAAAGAAATCTTCCAAGCCAAGAGAAATTATTTTTCTAAGGCCATTAATAATGCCCTAAATCGCCCCCGCGAACTCTTCAAGCTGGTCAGTCAGACCATAATTCCAGGCTGTCTTGAAGCCCCGAATTCAGATACCCAAGAGTTTTGCGATGAATTATCGGATTTCTTCATCAATAAAATTGAGGGAATCCGGGAAAGCATTCGACAAAATAATACCCCCCGCAACCACCCCCTTAATCAACCTCAGAACACCCATAAAAACCTTCAACAATCAACCAAGTTCACTCTGGAACCCATCTCCGTTGATGCCACAAGAAATATCATCGGTACTTTGCGAAACATCAATGATGTTTAATGATATTATCCCCACTAAGCTGCTGAAGGAATGTGCCGACATCTTGGCACTACCCATCACACAGCTCATAAACCAGTCATTCAAGGAAGGCAATCTACTTGATCCATTTCAATCAGGTTTCCGTCCCGTACACGGGACAGAAACAGCATTGCTCAAAATATGGGACGATGCTCTTGAGGCCACAGACGAAGGAGAATCTTGTCTCCTGGTACTGTTGAACCTAAGCGCAGCCTTTGATACGGTAGACCACAAACTGTTACTGACTCGGCTGGCTGAGGTAGCCAAAGTCGCAGAAGGTGATCTATGGTTCTCCTCCTTTCTGGAAAACCGATCACAAACAGTGAAATTAGGACCTTTCACTTCTGAAAAACGCATGGTGTCATGTGGAGTCCCTCAAGGATCCCCCCTATCACCGGTGCTCTTCAACATCTATCTTCTCCCTCTCTTTGAAATAATCAGTAGCCAACAACTACTTTATCACTCATACGCAGAGGACACGCAACTACATTTTCGCATCTGCAATAAAAAGGATCATCATCACAGTTTAGAGAATTGTCTCTCTTTGATAGAAAACTGGATGACCAAGAGTTATCTTAAACTCAACAGTTCCAAAACAGAACTTCTTCTGTTTTACGCCAGTCGCAACAGTCAGCTGGCAACAACTTGGACACCCCCGCCCATTCTGGGCCAGATCATCTCCCCTAGCTCCAAAGTCAAAAGTCTCTGAGTCATCTTTGACACCTACATGACAATGGACGCACAAATAGGGTCAGTAGTCAGCGGATCTCACCATCTGCTGCGCCTACTACGCAGACTTATTCCGTTTATCCCCAAAGAAGACGTAGCAGTAGTGGTGGGAACAATTGTGAACTCCAGACTGGACTATGCAAATGCCCTTTACCTTGGACTCCCTAAGTACCAAATCGCTCGTCTGCAAGTCATTCAAAATACGGCCGCCAGACTGGTGACTGGAAAGAAACCCTGGGAATCAATCTCGCCTTCTTTGAGAACCCTTCACTGGCTGCCAGTAAAAGACAGAATTGATTTTAAAACTCTCTGTCTGACTCATAAGTGCATCCATGGGAAGGCTCCGCAATATTTATGCGAAAAGATAGCAGCCCACAATCCCAATCGCGTTCTGCGATCCACCGACCAAAATCTGGTCAAGATACCCAAAGCCAGATACAAGGCCAAAGGAGAAAGAAGGTTTGCTTTCCAAGGTTCCAGACTATGGAACGCTTTACCAACCAGCATTCGGTTGGAGGAAAACCACCTGAGCTTCAGAAGACAGATAAAAACTCTTTTGATGACCAGAGAGACAGAAACAACCAGCGCCCAGAGGCGATTCAGTTCGCATGTGCCGCGCTATATAAGTTTTTCATTCATTCATTATGCTGCTGAAGGGAATATCCTTTTCCTCCTCACTGATCTTGCTGATAGCTAGTAAGAACATTTTTGTTTCTGGGCTCCGCCCAATTTTTATGCCCCTGTTTAACAGGGGCGTCTAATAACAGTGACTTCACACGTCCAGCCCCGCCCCCTACAGTTAGAAACACATATGAGGTCACACATAACCCCTATAGCGCCCCCTAGTGGTTAACTCAAACTGCAATTGTCATTTTTCACAGTAAACAATGCATTTTTATAGCAATTTTTGCTGTTAAAATGACAATGGTCCCAAAAATGTGTCAAAATTGTCCGATGTGTTCGCCATAATTTAACGAAAAAAAAATCGCTGATTGCCGCCAATAGTAGTAAAAAAAAAAATATTAATAAAAATGCCATAAAACTGTCCCCTATTTTGTAAACGCTATACATTTTGCGCAAACCAATCGCTTTTGTAAAATGATTTTTTTATATCTTTTTTGGGGGTATTTATTATAGCAAAAAGTAAAAAATAGATTTGTTTTCAAAATTGTCGCTCTATTTTTGTTTATAGCGCAAAAAATAAAAAACGCAGAGGTGATCAAATACCACCAAAAGAAAGCTCTATTTGTGGGAAAAAAAGGGACGCCAATTTTGTTTGGAAGCCACATCGCACGACCGCAAAATTGTCAGTTAAAGCGACGCAGTGCCGAATCGCAAAAACTGACCAGGTTCTTTACCTGCGTAATGGTCCGGGTCTTAATTGGTTAAGGGGGCATAATAAGGGGTGTGTCCTATGCCTGCATACTTTTGCTGATAGGTTCCCTTCCCATTTCAAAAAGTTGGGAGGTATGTGATCAGACTTGCGTCCTGACATGCATTTCACCCCCCCCCCCCCTGCTGATTCTCCTCCCCACAGCTACTATGCAGCTGAGAACAGGGGGAGTGTTATCACTTATAAAAAAAATAAAAAAAATTGTATTCATATTGTTTTTTTATATCTATACAATAATGTTTTGACTTGTATTGCTATTTTAAACTGAATGGGTTGTTTTACAATCACTTTATTTTAAAGTGGAGGTTCGCCTAAAAATACATTTTTAACATTGCATTTATGACATTAAAGATGATTAGAATCGGCTGTTTTTTAAAAAAAAATATGTTCCGTACATACTGTTTCCAAGATGTATTCTCAACCCGGCTTCCGGGTATGATGGTCGGGGATTGCCGTGCCTAATTGATGGACAGGCATCCGTCCAACGCATACAGTGCGTCACGAGATTCCGAAAGAAGCCGAACGTCGGTGCGCAGGCGCCGTATAAATTATATAAATTTTTAGGCGAACCTCCCCTTTAAGATTGGAGTAATGATCAGTATTTGGATGGATGGAGGTTGGTCAGTTAACCAGAAATTGGAGGAAAGGGGGAGGGCCCTCAGCTAGTGGTATCTAAAGTATGATTAACCACTTAAGACCCGGACCTTTAGGCAGCTAAAAGACCCAGCCAGGTTTTGCGATTCGGCTTTAACAGACAATTGCGTGGTCGTGCAACGTGGCTCCCGAACAAAATTGGCGTCCTTTTTTTCCCACAAATAGAGCTTTCTTTTGGTGGTATTTGATCACCTATGTGGTTTTAATTTTTTGCGCTCTAAACAAAAATAGAGCGACAATTTTGAAAAAAAGTGCAATATTTTTTACTTTTTGCTATAATAAATATCCCCCAAAAATATATATATATAAAAAAAAATACCCTCAGTTTAGGCCGATACGTAATTTTCTACCTATTTTTGGTAAAAAAAAAAAATCGCAATAAGCGTTTATGGATTGGTTTACGTGAAATTTATAGCGTTTACAAAATGGGTGATAACTAATGCATTTTTATAAAAAATAATTTTTTACTACTAATGCAGGCGATCAGCGATTTTTTTCGTAACTGTGACCTAATGGCGGACACTTCGGACAATTTTGACACATTTTTGGGACCATTCTCATTTTCACAGCAAACAATGCATTTAAAATGCATTGTTTACTGTGAAAATGACAATTTCAGTTTGGGAGTTAACCACAAGGGGGCGCTGAAGGGGTTATGTATGACCTCATCTGTGTTTCTAACTGTAGGGGGTGTGGGTGTAGGTGTGACGTCATTGATTGTATTTCCCTATAAAAGGTTTACACACAGCTCTACCCGTTCTTCAGCTCCGGGGACAGATCGCGGGACTCCAGCTTCGATCGGGTCCGCGGGTCCCGCGGTCCCTGTCATGGCTGGGCACTTAAAGAGGACGTACGTGCATGTGCCCAGCCGTGCCATTCTGCCGACATAAATGTGCAGAAGGGCGGTCCTTAAGTAGTTAAAGTGGAAGGTAGAGGGTCAATTGGAGGATTGTCAATTAACAGTCTAGTTTGATACCATTTAGTGTATTGGAAATATTTTACAATAGATTGTTGGTATTCAAGGTTTGAATAAAAGATTGCCAGACATGCAGAATATTTGGGACCCGTGTTTCCTTATGTAGGGAGGCCTCCACCCATTCCATATGGAAAACATAAGATAGCTTACATACAAACAGAGAGATGATGGAGGTCTCAGGGTAGATCCATTTATGCAGGATGGCTTTATTTGCTACAAGAGATGTAATGGTGAGGACTTAGCACTCATCTTATTGTAGCACTACCCCTGGAGGAGCTGCTGGTTTGTTTTGGGTGGCATTATTACCTTGTGGCTCCCCCGAATTCCTAGGGGTGTATGGTGCATATAGCAGAAGTAAAGGAATGTCCACGACAGGTGTCTTTTGCTGTGCTTCTAATTACCCAGCCGGGTAAAAACAATAAAACTTGCGGTGAGGAAGGTAAAGTTGAAAGGAATAGAAGTATAGCAAATTCAGGCGTAGCAATAGGGAAACAGTTCTTCTTCCACGTGTAACACTTCTTGCGCCACTTCTGCTTGAGTGGGAATAGCGTACCTGGTAAGGCCTCTCTCACTGACCTGGCAGCCAGAGTATCGCTCGAACCTTTAAGGATAAGTCTCTGCCACAGACCCTCCTGGAATGAACTGGAACCTTTTGGTAGAAGTCTCTGCCACAGACCCTCCTGGAATGGATTCAGTGAGAAACCTCTGCCACAGGCCCTACTGATTGTGGTTACGGAGATGAACTTCCTTGGTAGAATTACTCCTGAATCTCCTTCAAGTTGCTTTCAGGTTCCCGACTGACAGGTGACCAGCCTCCCAGTGTCCGGATACCTCGATGCCCGGTGGATTGTCGAGACCCTATTGGATTGCCAGCCTCTCATTGGCTCTCCTCAGATGGACTCCCCACCGAACAGCTATACCGCTTGGGATCTTCAGGATTGGGAACCCAGTCGACCACTGGTTCCCTGCCACAGCTCAAATGTTCCGGACCAACATGGTCCCGGAACCAGGAACTCAGCGTGGCACGCACGCCCCGGTAGGCCATAGCGCCGGTGCGCCGTGGTGCAAACACCCTAAAGGTGGATGCCGCACTTGAAGAAGGAGACCCAGAACTAATGGCATCTCCCCATAAATACCCTCCCCCAGCATGCACAGCGAGGCTCAACCCTCCTGATTGGCTGCTGGGGAATAGCACCCAAACCTTGACTCCACTGCTGCCATCTACTGCCCTGAGGTGGGAAGAACACCCCAGCACAACAAAATGAGCCCACAGCACAGCCAAGCTGAGACAGAGACCCAATTTAAACATATTAACCACATCCGAGTTTAACTAACACTCTGATCTCCCTCTAAATTTAAATAGAACCGGTACTTTGAAGTAACCAGGCGCTACATTATTAAGGATAAGAACAAATAAGGTGGGTTCCATCCAGACACATTTTTTGAAGATTGGGCTCCTTCCTTGGCCACTATAGAAGATGTTTAGGTCTGATAGACACAGGAGGATCTTAATAGTCCTATTTAGGATAGATATCCCTACACCTGGTCATGGAGGTTGAATGTATAGGCTAGACCCAGACTGTATGTTTTGTATGACTCCTGGTGCATAAACATGTGTTTATGGAATGGGCAAAGAGTTAAAGGGGTTGTAAAGGTTTGTTTTTTATTTTCTAAATAGGTTCCTTTAAGCTAGTGCATTGTTGGCTCACTTACCTTTTTCTTTAATTCCTCCTAAAAACATTTAGAAGGGAATTTGAAGAAAAAGGTAAGTGAACCAACAATGCACTAGCTTAAAGGAACCTATTTAGAAAATAAAAAATAAATCTTTACAACTTCTTTAAAGCAAACAATGAACAAGGTTTGATTCAGTCATAACAACAAAACCTGGGGAATGCCCAGGGAAAAACCAAACCTACTTACCGACCAGCTCGCAGAACAACCAATTAACCTGTCTAACAGTATGCGTTAAAAACAGGGGTTTTGTTTGCACGCATTTGCAAGCGCATGCGTGAGCCACAGAGCCGCGCCAAGGCACCCTGTAATCTGTGGTCCTAACAATGAGTGTCCTCATAATGGAGGCACATGAATTCTGATGGATAGATAAGGCCAGGTGGACTGAAGGGGAGCCATCCCTTCTTAAAGGTACAGGAACACACCAAACACCCATCATGTAGCACAATGGCTGCAAAGGTGTTGGTGTGCTGCTGGACCAATACAAGCACCACACGTAAAACATAAATGTTTCCACCGCCCAATGGCGGTGGACAATGGCAGCATGTGGCAAAAGGTGTTTTACTGCAACGCATTACTCATTTCCTTCTTTTTTTTTTTTTTTTTTGTGCGTGAACTCGAGAGAGAGGAGCCGGACTGCAGGAGTTGGGAGTAGGCAGACCCTCCCCCCGGAGGCAATCGCCATCCTTCTCCATGCCCCTGGTGGCAATGGCGGGTGTGAAGGGGGGCCTCCCACTCACCCCGCCCTACCTGCTCCTCTTCGGAGCCCAACTGGGGCCCAACGGGACCCCAATGGGGCAGAGGGACTCCCCCTATGAGGGAGTGAGGGGGCCTAGCCCACCCAGCCAGCCCCGTAGGTCCTTCGCCTCTCTTTATTTTTTATGAGACCGCATGGCCAAAGTGCGTGTGTTTTTTAAACCAATTTTGTGTGCGTGCAAGTGTGGTGGTTTTTGTGGGGGGGGGTGGGCGTACTAAGCACAGGCGTACCTTGCATAGCACACCCACCGGGAGCCGGGCTGAGACCACCAAACTCAATTCACATGTAGCCGAGACCGGGATCCGAACCCTTGGCTGCAGAGGTTAATGGCTTGTCAGCGCAGTGCCAATCACGTTGAGCCACCACAGCTCCATTACTAATTTTCAATGGCACCCCAATGCATCTACTCAAGGCAAGAAAACAGGCCTGGCATTTACTGCATACAGATGTAGACTACAGTATGTGCTATGGTACATCGAATTTCGAACAATCTGTGAGCAGCTTAACACAATAGTGGTAAAACGAACAATTCTACTGTTATTCAGCTACAGTATGAAACAACGGTACTCATACAAGGGGATCAGTCTATCCTCTCACTTTCAAAGTGGGTGCACAACATATTTGTTGACAGCATGTAAAGCCATCCTTGTAGTTTGGCTGAGAGCACTGATCAGAGCCGATCATGACCCTAAGACAGAAGCCGAGCCGGCTGCTATACACACAGGCCGAATGTCGGGCGTTTTCTATTGAACCACCTGATGGCGTCCGACATTCGGCCAGTGTGTACTAGGCTTAAGCTTGACCCATACATCTAAGGCAACTTGTTTTAGTAACGTATTTGGATTAATGGTCATGGATCAGACAGACAGTCTATATAAGGCACATGGTGCTAAGTTACAATTATCACTGTTTTCCATTATAAAATCAATGGAATGTTATAAATGTTAAAAGTTCTACTGTAACATTGCTAGCACATGGTGACAATATCATTAGCAGTGTTTGAAGAGTCACTTATCAGTCACAGAGAAGTAAGTTGCTGTCGATCTGCTGATTTTACACCATATCTTGAGAATAAATTCTGACAATCCCACATCATAAAATCCATATTTCATGTCTTGAGGAATCAAATAGCTAATTGGTGACTCTGCTTCCCAAGAGGTGCAGCAAATTCTGAAGTCTTTCCATTTGATTGAGTTTGCCTATTGGTGATAGATGAAGTTTGAAATAACCTACGACTGGGTAAGATCAATTTCGTTGAAGAAAACAATAAAAATGTGAAAAGCAATTAGCTTCTGTGTGCATGGAAAAGTTCTGTATCCTTCGAGCAATCTTACAGTAGAAATCAGTATTTGAATTTAATGGCAAAATAGTGTATTTTAACTAAGTAAGTACTCATTTAATGTGGTTATAAAGCTAGAAGTTTTGATTTTACTTTAAAGCATTCAATGAATTATAAGGTTAAAAAAACTTCTGTGTTCTGCTCTACCTCCAGCCCCATCTATACTCACCTGATCCCGATCTCGATTAGCTCTTGTAAGGGTAGGGTGTGTGTTACAGTAGGCGGATGACGCCTCCTTCATATGTTCCCCATTAACTCATTGGGCACCAAGTGGGGGAGACACAGGAGGCCTACCCCAGGGTGGGTTCTTTGTGCTGTCTGACAGGGCTATACCAGGTGATGAACAGGGTCACTCGTTCCAGCACAGGGGTAACAGGCGTGGGCCATGGTCATGTAAAAGTCAATCATTGGGTAGTCCCCCAACTCAGAAATTAGCCACTTGTGTGTAGGGTTAAATGCAGAGTTCTTCCAAAGATATTGTACTACACATTTGAACAGGTGTATGTGTTGCATCAGGAGGGGCATGCCGAGCCTATGCCTGCTCCAACAGTCAGCGTACCTCAGTTGTCTCACTTCCAGTAACAGAGCGTGGGCCTCATGCATGCTCCACTTAGCCCTTCTCATTCCATAGCATTTAATCAGGTATTAGAGCTCCGTAATGCAAATCCATTCCTGGTGACCGATGGAGATGGATACCTTGTTTGTGTGTTGCTGCCACGGGAAACCTGGACTCTTCTCGATAACAAAGGGATTTTTGCCCCAAGCTAGATGGCTCCCACCCGGGACAGCGCCCCTCTAAAAGTTTTGTGCCCAGGGTGGTATCCCCACCTGTCCCCCCATGCTACGCCACTGATCCAGAGTCAGATTGGGTAAGTATAGCTCATAAGAGGCAAATATCTAGAATTCACAAATATGGCTCCTGGGCTGCCATCCAGAAACTGACTTTACTGTCTAGAAGTAGTATATGACTGAACTGGAACCACCATGCAGAAAAGAAGTATGACTTTTCAGATTTTATTTGGTCAGTGACTCATTACAATATGAAGCCAGTATCAGGTCAACAGTTTCAAAGGGAAAGGAAGGAGGTAATTCTTAGAGCCGCACATCCGTCCTTTTCCGCAGTAGTATCAGAAAGTATGTTAGAGTGGCAATCTGAGCCTGGCTCCAGCCAGGCCACTCCCACAATGTGTTACGCCCCACCCCCTAGAGCTTAATCATTGGCCTGATAAAGATCAATTGATTTCCTGACACAATTTCTCAGGGTGAACCCCATTTCTGCCGCCTGATCCAAATATAAGATGAAATGTGCAATCCAGACAAAAAGATTTCACATCCTCACCGTTTCCAGCTTCTCAGCTCAACAGGGAGTGATTAGGCCTTCCCATTTCTTTTATTGCCAAAATGACATTTCAAAACATATGCATACATGGTTCACATTATACATTTCACACCCACTGATTACACGCCCCCTGTGACATCTGTACTTGGCATGGAGCCCTCATTGGTCAGTTCATATAGGGATAGTTTCCTCCCACAAGTCCATTTCCCAGGCAAGCTGCACACACCCTTCTTGTCATGTGGCATAAAAGTCCCCTCGTGACTTTTGCTCAGACTTATTCGCCATCTTGCATAAAAAATTCCTTTGGTGAGATGAAGAGAAGGGGGAGGAAAGGTTTCCTCTTACAATTTGAAGTGAAGCTTTTTAGGAATGCAATAGGGGGAAGGGAAGAAGGTCTGAACATGTTTGAAACATGAGGGAAAAATGGCATCTTAACAAACAGCTCTCCTTTGTCCTTTTTGCCAATGCTGAGTCCATAACTTTCTTCAAAACACAATATCTGACAAATCTTTTCAAGAAAAATATACACTTAATTTCAGTGGTTCTAATCATAACACAAAATAGCATAGATTAAAAATAGGAATTTTAGCCTAATCCATGACAGGCCATTCTGCCATTCTGGTACTACTGCGGAACAGGGTGGATGTGCGGCTTTAGGGATTACCTCCTCCCTTTCCATTTCAGCTACAGCAGGAGCAAGGACAAGCTCCCGGCAGCGGCTGAAAAATACCACATATACCCCATGCAGTCTGAACGGCACCCCAAGCTATTGTAGATCATTAGGATGACAATGCTGGACCCTACCCCCTTAAAGGCAACTTGATAAACCTCTTTTCGAAAACATTCATTGTCTGGTTCTCTGTTGCCATTATAGAAACTGATATTAACTACATAAGGCCTGCGCTATAGCCGAATGATGGCTACAGCGCGGATCTGAATATCCAACTGGACGTCAATTGAAGTCTGCCTCTTTGGGCGTTCCCCGCACGCGCTCCAGAGCGTGCAGCAGGGAAACTCTGTGTTGGCCGTGTCCCTTGGACACAGCCAATTACAGATCGCCGCCAACGGCCAATCAGAGTGGCCGTTTGCGATGCGATCTGTGCGGCCAATGAGAGATTAGCAGCAGGAGCTCACAACAGCGCACGTCTCCTAGCAGTAGGAACATGTACGCTATAGCTCCAGGCAGGTGTAGGCAGGCAAGCAGGCAGGGTCTATTTAGTCTAGCCCAGCCCAGCTACAGCCTTAGTGCAGCCCTTATCTGGATCCGGCCTTCTCCTCCAGCATCCAGCATCCCTCCTCCCCTCCTTTGCAGCATATCTGACAAGGTAAGTCTGCCTGTCCCCCTGGGATCGAGGGCGGCCGTCCTTTTCAGGATAAGCCACGGCTTTCGATCCCGGGAATCAGACGACCGGATCCCCCTCCCTGCATCCAAACAGCACATCGTCCCCCCCGCCATCTCCTCTCATCCCCTCGGCCATCCCGGACCCGAGGAATCCACCGCTACAGGATCGCGGTTGCAATCACGACGGCCGCATCCCAGGAAAGTCCGCGGCTTCAGCCGCGGCCTAGCGGGACATCCCGCTCATCAAAGGTGATAGCCCCCCAGCACAAATAAACACACGGTACAGCGCTCAGCCCCCCCGAGGAGTTTCCCTCTAGTGCCCTTATAGGCATCCTTCTCTCCTCCTTACTGCCCCTGTAACCCAGCCCCCGGCTCGGGCCTACCCCCCGGTCGGCGGCCATCTTGGTACTCCTTACTCCCACATCAATAACACCTTCCCTCTGCACAAACCCCTGAAGTTAATCCAGGGGTACGCATCCCCCACGCCCCCCCCACTCAAAAAAGCAATTGATCCAGGGTTTCTTTACCGATCGCCAGCAGGGATCAGGAAGGATTTTTTTCCACAGTCGCTGCAGATTGGCACAGCACGCCTGGGGTTTTTCGCCTTCCTCTGGACCAATTTCAGGGAGGGAAGACGTAAAAAGTGACAGTTTCACTTGGATATTCTCCCTCTCAGCGTTGCCAATACCCCCCCCCCTCCCCCCGCGCATATCATACCATTTCCCGGTGTCTGTTTTTCTGCAACCATGGGTTATATGAAATACTTTGCAGAAACCATTTGAAAATAAAAACCATTTGCCTCAACACTTCCAACTGTCACTATAAAAGCTCTAAAGAGTCAGCAACTGTTAAGAATCGATCGACAATTAACAGTAAAGACCTGCATACAGGGAGACCAGCACAAGCGCATATCATGCGCCCTGATCAACACAAGATCGGCAGTAAAACACCGGCAAGAAATCCATGATTTCATCCTACAACATGATCTAGATTGCCTCTTCATCACGGAAAGATGGCTTACAGCTGATTGCAACACCATTCTGGGAGAATTGGTGCAAGCAAATTATCGCATTCAAATGCAGAACAGAGTGGGGCAAAGAGGGGGAGGTCTGGCGGTGATCCACAAGATTCACCTCTCGATCACCAAACCAGTCCTTCAAAACTCACTTCCATTCATGGAAACCCTCACTCTTCAGCTGCAAACAAACCCTCAAGACATGGTCCATATTCTACTTTGCTATAGACCACCAGGCCCAAAAACGCATCTTCTCACGGCATTAACAGAATTCATCTCCTCTTACACCCTAAGCATCAAACAGCTTTTGGTGCTTGGGGATTTCAACCTCTGGGCCAACTCATCGCTGGACCCCACCGCTGAGGCCTGCATCGACCATCTGGAAGGACTAGGTCTGCAGCAATTAATTAGAGGCCCCACTCATGCCTCAGGCCATACCCTCGATCTCATTTTCAAACAGGATTTGGAAATTGAGGTAGGGGAAAATGAGCCACTACCATGGACCGACCACCATGCCATTAAATTTAAACTCGCCAACCACCTCAGGCCAAATTAAACAAGAAAACCGGTGATAACTCACTGGACTAGATCTCAGAAGAAGCTCCATTCAGAACTCTTCAAATGACTCTAGGAAATAAAATAAACACAATACAACATAAACAAACAGCAATAGAAACACTTGACACCATTAACAAGGCGCTACTTCAGTCCGCCGACTGGGTGGCACCAAAACGCAAAACTTGCATCCAGAAAAACAACGCCGGCTGGTTTAACGACCAGCTGACACTGCTTAAGCAAGAGCGTAGAAGAGCAGAAGCTGCATGGAAAAGGAGCTCTTCAGATAGAAACTACACCATTTATAAGACATTAACAAAGAAATATCATTAAAAAATCTTTATGGCAAAAAAAAATCACTTTGCCAACATCATCACCAAGGCCCTAAACCGTCCCCGCAAACTCACAGTCGATGAATCCAGCCTGCTTAGAGCCCCCCAATGCTGATTCACAAGAATTTTGCAACGAACTATCGGATTATTTCATTAATAAAATTGAAAAAATCCGGGTAAGCATTAAGCAAAATGGAATCTGCATGAATCCCAACCCTGACAGCATTATATACACGCCTCAAGCACCGAAATTCACCTTAAAACCCATCTCCATCGTGGCCACTAAAAATATAATTCGGTCTCTGCGCAACAGCACAGCACCCAATGACATTATTCCCACTAAACTGCTGAAAGAAAGTGCCGATATACTGGCACCAGCTATCATGCAGCATATAAATCAATCATTTAAGAAGGGCATGGTGCCCTCCTTGTTGAAACAAGGTACTATAAAACCGATCCTAAAAAAAAACACCCTTGACCCTAAAGACCCAAACAATAGGAG
This sequence comes from Rana kukunoris, assembly GCA_029574335.1. Classification (NCBI taxonomy): domain Eukaryota; kingdom Metazoa; phylum Chordata; class Amphibia; order Anura; family Ranidae; genus Rana; species Rana kukunoris. The sequence goes on along the minus strand of CM056059.1, from coordinate 170,291,191 downwards.
GCCCATAACGGGTCTAAATGTTTTCTCCAAAATAATGGAGAAAGAAGTTGTACAACAGTTATAACAGCATTTGAAACCCAAAAATTGCTCGATACGTTTCAATCAGGCTTCCGTCCAGGTCACGGAACTGAAACAGCTCTGGTAAAAATATGGTATGATGTTCTAGAGGCCGCAGATGAAGGAGAATCTTCTCTCCTGATCCTGTTGGATCAGCCTTTAAAATGGTAGACCACTGACTACTACTCGCCAGGCTAGCTGAAGTGGCCAAAGTCGCGGAAGAGGATCTACCCTGGCTCTCCTCCTTCTTGGAAAACTGATCACACCCAGTGAAATTGGGATCTTTCACATCAGAACTGCGTACTGTATCATGTGGAGTCCCCCAAGGATCTCCCTTGTCACCGGTACTGTTCAATATCTATCTTCGTTCCCTCTTTGAAATAATCAACAACCAGAAGCTACTTTACCATTCCTACGCAGACGACACTCAACTGTATCTCCGCATCAGCAACGGAAAGGATTACTCTCTTGGATTAGAGAGATCCCTTACTCTGCTTAGGCATGAAAGGGATCGAAGAGGGAGGAGTCTAGGATGGCGCGCGCCTCACTCCAGGGCGGTTAGGGACTGGGCTCCCGAGAAGGTCCTGCAACGCTGAGATACTGAGATGGCTGAAGCCGTCCTTCTAGCAGCCTGGATGCCTGTCTGCCTGTCTACCAGCCCGCCCGCTGCATTGCTATGTTATCACTAAAGAGACGCGCTCCCCCTCGAGCTCTCCCCCCGGTACTCCCGTTTTTTGCGCTCAACCCCCCACAGCGCTTGTAAACTACATTACCGTGCGGTTCTGTGCAGCTTTCAATTCGGCGTTTGTTCTCGCTGACCCGGCTGGTCTCGCTGCTCCCGTTCGTCAGGTCCCTGGCTACTGGCTACTGGATTCCCCGAACGGGACTGCGGTCGGCCGTAGGCGCTTACCCGCTCACCTGTCGGCTCACCTGTCAGCTCACCTGTCAGCGGCGTCCCTGCTGGAGGCGCCCTGTGTGCGGGACTCCTGGGGCTCGCTGTGGTGCCTCTTCCGGGACGCGGTGCGCAGAGCCGTGGGCTGGAGGCGGAGGAGCTGGGGAGCCGGGGAGTTGGTGAGGTGAAGGCACGGCCGTAGACGCGGGGGGGGGGTGGAAGTGGTCACGGAGAGAGAGGTGTGAAGCCCTGACCCTACCCAGATCCTACCCACCCTAAACCAGCACAAAAAAAAAAAAAAAAAAACACCTATAACCCCACGCTACCGCCACTATTAAGTCACCGAAAGCAGCCACCGCCATAGTTATATGGTAACAAATGATAGAACTACAACTTACAACATAAATATGTAAGTATTAAGTATCAACTTAAAGAGCCGGAACCAAGAAGCCGGAATAAGGAGAAGAAGGAGAAGAAGACCTGTCGGACTGTGAGTAAGACATTCTCTGATTTTTTTATGTTCCCTGACTTTTATATGACTTGCAACATGAATTCGGTTTGAACTCTGTAGTACTGACAAAAGTGAGTCTGCTGAGGACAGAGGTGGCGGTTGAATGAGAGCTTACGCCTGAGTGGACCTATATCCACACTTCTGTAGATCTTAAAACAAATACATTACCTGCCCCTCTTCCCATGTTCTCAATAACTACAGCTTAATCAACTAATTAATTAATGTGGATGGAACGGGACATATGGCAACATAAGGTGATATGTGGTCCGGAAGATCACTGGGAAATAAAACACTTGGTCGGTTAACAAGACACTTTCCGCCAGGAAAAAAAAAAAAAGTGTAGTTCAAGGGAAAGACTCATTGATGAGAGAGTTACACGAGGACATTCCCTAACAGCGATCAAAACCGCTGAAAGAGGTTGCAAGGCTGTAAAAATAAATTTAAGTGGAAAAGAGAGAAACGCTATACCCTGCAACACTGAAAGCACTTAGTTTCTTCTACTTTGGGATTACATAGCGGCACCCAGGATATCACCCAGGATATCAATTTCTAACAGGCCTGGTCCTATTTCCCCTTCCTTTTATCTTTTTTTTTTTTTTTTTATAATCCCTATCTTTTTCTTTTTTTTTTCTTCTCCTTTTCTCATTACCTAAATTAAAAATTTGCCTCCAGTTACTTCTTCTACAGGTATGAGTACCAGAGCAAGGGGCGCCAGGGGGGGTTCCTCCTCGACGCCCCGATTGAGTCAAAGCCCAGGGCCTATGAGTAAATATGCATCGCAAGTAACGAATGGTAGGGAGAGGGAGAAAAAAAAGGAGAAGATAAAATCTGCCCAAATCAACCCAAATAGTGAACCCCAATTAGAGCCAGAGACAGATTGCGAACATGAAACAACCACAATACCGGACTTAGAAGAGCAATTAATAGATTTGGCATTACCAACAAAAAATGAAATGAAGGAAATGTTTGCGGCCCTAGAAAAGGTCCTCTCATCACAAATGGAGAGAATGGAGAGAAGTATGGGATTCATGTTGGAAAGATTGGAGGAAGTTGAAAAAAAAACAGACCACAACTTCAACACCATCAGGAAATTGGAAAGGGAACTAACTGAAGTAAAAAAGGAACAAAGGGAACACGCATACAAAGCTGAAGATCAGGAGAACAGGGACAGACGAAAAAATATCAGGGTACGCGGAGTCCCCGACTCCTCACAGTCGGAAAATCTCCCAGAAATTATACGGAAAATATGCAATCCAATACTCGATAGAGAAATAACGCTCCCATTAAAAATAGAACGTGCCCATAGGATAAGGAGGCCCCGAGAAATCCCCCAAGATAAACCCCGAGACATTATAATACGATTTGAAAGCTGGGAGGAAAAAAATCAATTATGGAAAAATCTAAGAGGAAAACATCCTATTAAATTCGAGGACCACGTCATCCAAATATATCAAGATCTGTCACAAGAGACACTTAGAAGAAGAAGGAGTCTGAAGCCACTATTACGGGTGTTACAGGACCAAGAAATACAGTATAACTGGGGTTTTCCGGCATGTCTGATAGCAAGAAAAGAGGGGGCTATGGCTAAGTTAAGATTTTTAGATGAAATCCCCGAGTTCTGTCAAAGGTTGGGGATACCAACCCCAAGTAACTAATGGAAAGGGGAAAGGAAGAAAAAAAGAAAAAAAAAGAAAAAAAAAAAAAAAAACAGAAGAACTACAGCCAGGGGGAGAGAGAGTGAGGGCGGGAGGGTAGGCTAATAACGTATAGATATAAAAATATGAAATATGGCTAGGGCTGCTGGGCTCAGCGTTGTGGAGACATCGGGGCTTGGGAGCCCCTGACCACTGGAGGATATCCCCTGGGTTCAGGGAAACAGAGGAGGCGCCAAATTGTACTCCGCCTCAACTTAGAGGGAGCACCCTTGCACAACAAGTGCAAGAGAAGATGCTCCGAAATATAACCTTCGGGTTTAAGATTCCATCTACATGGGTAAGGGGGGGGGGAGGTTTGGGGAGGGGGAGGGGCAGAGTGGGTAGGGGGGGAGTTCAAGGGAGGCGGGAGGGGGACATGGGAGGTAGGGTAAGGGGGTATAGGGGAGGGGCGGGAGAGAGGGAGGGAGGTGAGGTAGAAATGAGAAAAAGGATAACGGGTCCGGGCGATCTGCAGATTACAATGAGAAAACGATATAGAGGTAGACCAGACATAAGAGAACAGAAATATATATATGACTAAGGTAAATTTAATTACATATAATGTAAGGGGCCTCTGTTCTCCGCGAAAAAGGCATATGATCCTAAAAGAGATGGAGAGACATTCCGTTGACGTAGTCTTCTTACAGGAGACTCATATAACCCTCGATTCCAGGGTGAGGCTCAGTTCTCGGGCAGTCCCAACATGGTACTATGGAGACTCCCCACAGAGAGGATCTAGAGGAGTTGCCATAGGGATAGGGAAAAATATAAGTTTTGTAGTAGAAGAAAGGTTGGTGGACCCAGAGGGCCGATACATGTTTTTAAGAGGTCTCCTACAAGGAAAGCGATACACGTTGGCTAATGTCTACTGTCCAAACAAACACCCCCAGAAGTATTTAATAACCATCCTGAGTAAACTTACGGACTTCAAACAAGGAAATGTCGTCCTAGCCGGGGACTTTAACTTTACTCTGGATGTACAACTCGATAGAATTTCGGCAGTTAATATAGTGAACACCAAGCAACAACAAATAGTGAAAAAAAAACTTTCCCTGAGTCAGCTAATAGACCCCTGGAGGGTCTTTAACCCCACCAAAAAGGACTATACATACTATTCCACCGTTCACAAAATGTATTCGAGGTTAGACTACATATTGGTCGATCATGAAATTCTGGAATATGTAGACAATGCCACGATAGGGGTCGCGACACTCTCAGACCACGCCCCGGCTATGGTATGTATACATCTTCCAGAAACAGAAGAAAGAAGGGGATCTTGGAGATTAAACGAGGAGTTATTAGAAGATACAGAAGTCTTAGATAAAACAAGGATAGATATAGATGAATATTTTAAACTCAATAATACCCCAGACGTTAGTACAGCAACAATCTGGGAGGCCCATAAGGCAAGTATCCGAGGAAAATTAATCTCTTTAGGGGCAAAAAAAAAAAAGGAAAGAGAGACAAACAGAAATAAGACAATTAAAGAGATACAAGACTTAGAAACCAAACATAAAAATCAGCCAAACAATAAAAAAGCATATCAGGAATTGTTAACAAAGAGGGCCCAACTAATAGTTCAAATGAAGAGTGAAACTAGGAAAACTTTTAAAAACGTGATGAAAGAAAGATATCTCTGGGGGAACAAACCGGGGAAGTACCTAGCCAGGATCTCAAAAGAAAAGAGAAACATAAACCATATAGAAAAAATAGTAGATCAGGAAGGGCAGATCCGGTATAAAACGACCGAGATTGCCGAAGCATTCCGAACGTTCTACGCCTCGCTATACTCTATTAGGGCAGGGGAGACACAAGAGGAAAAGACAAATAGAGAAGCAAAGATAAGAAAATACTTATGGGAGACCAACCTACCAAAACTAACACAGGAAATAACAGAAACCCTAGAAGAGCCAATAACACAAACAGAAATTAGTCAAGCGATCCAAGAAACTGCAGGGGGGAAAAGCCCAGGACCCGACGGCCTGTCAATCAAATATTATAAAAAATTCAAAGAGTCCTTGATCCCAGAAATGTGTACATACTTCAATAATTTAGGGGGTACTGAAGACGTAAGGAAAGAATCCCTTCTTGCCAACATCACTATTATAGCTAAACCAGGAAAAGATAAGACCCTCTGTGCTAACTACCGCCCAATTGCATTATTAAATGCGGATATATAAATATTCGCAAAGATATTGGCAACAAGGATAAAACCATTTATGCCTGACCTAATAAGCTCAGATCAGACGGGATTTGTAAGAGGCAGAGAAGGGAGGGATAATAGCCTAAGAACACTCCTGATGCTACAAGATGAAAAAGGAGTTGGACCCCCAGCTGTACTCATGTCACTCGATGCTGAAAAAGCGTTTGACAGAGTCGACTGGGGTTTCATGATGGAGACCTTAAAAAACATAGGTTTGGGCCCTAGATTCATGAAATGGATAGGAAATCTATACAAGTCCCCCTCTGCAAAAGTAAAGGTAAACGGGAGAGACTCTGGGATGATTAACATGATGAATGGAACAAGGCAGGGATGCCCGCTCTCCCCCCTTCTTTATGTGATAGCCCTAGAACCACTGTTGTGTAAGATCAGGAACAACCCAGGAATAGGTGGCGTGAGAGTAGGAGAAGAGGAACAGAAGTTGGCAGCGTATGCTGACGATGTTCTCTTGTACGTGACCAAGCCTAAAATATCAATCCCCAATATTCTGGATGAAATAAGAAGATATGGTAGTCTTTCCAACTTTAAAATAAATCCGGTAAAAACTGTAATCATGAACATAGGGCTCGATCAAAAGGAAGAGGAAGATCTACGTAGAATATTTAATTTTACGTGGGAACAAAAATCACTTAAATATCTAGGGATAAAAATCACTCCCAAAGTAGCTGGCCTCTTCGAGGCTAATTATATTCCCCTACTCAACGATATAAGACGAGACCTAAAAAACCTCTCCTACAAGCAGATTTCCTGGATGGGGAGAATTAATTTATTTAAAATGACAGTATTACCAAAGATAATTTATAAATTCCAAATGCTTCCAATAAACGTCCCACAAAGCTTCTTCAAGATAATAAAAAATATAATCTCAAAATATATATGGCAAGACAAAAAACCCAGAATAAGCTATGCAACCCTAACCCGCGGAAAATTAAGAGGAGGATTGGCCCTCCCCGATATAAAAAGATATTATCAAGCAGTACTTCTAGCGAGACTAGTTGAATGGACAAATAAGAACTCTTTAAAAAAATGGGCCCAATTGGAAAACGGGATAAGCGACCAGCATTTAAACACAAACATTTGGATTCCACCTAAATATAGAATAATTAACCCAAAAACACATAGTATCACCAAACAGGTTTTCAAGACATGGGATTTAATACACAAGAGGGAAAAATGGGAATATAACTCCCCATTAATCCCACTAGCAAACACAATTTTTTTCGCACCAGGGAACAGGACCAAACTAGGAAAAAAAATAGGTAGCAAAAGACTGGGGGATATAGTAGCACGAGGAAAAATTAAAAATAAAGAAGAGATACACGTAGTAGCAGGGGCACAACAGATAACTGACTGGGAATACTTACAACTAAAACACTTGGTAAATACACTTCCAGCACCAATAAGGGATGATAGAGCCCAAAATTCAATAGAGAAACTTTGTACCAGGGGAGAATTAATATCACATGGAATTGCTAGGACTTACAAAATTCTCACGGACATAGGGACAAAAGAAACACTACAAAGCATTGAAGCCTGGGAGAAAGAAATTGGAGAAAGAATAGAAGAAGCTCATATGGTTAGTGCGACATTTTCATACGCCAAAGATATAACAACAGTAGAAGCCAACTATAAATGTATGCTGAGATGGCATTGGACACCCGCTAGACTCAGCAAAATATCTTTGGATAAATCCCCCCTTTGTTGGAGGAAGTGCAATCAAGTGGGGACGACTCTGCATATATGGTGGGGCTGCCCGAGAATTCAGGAATTTTGGACCGAGATCCTCAAATTAATTGAGGAAATCTCCGGAGAAAAGATTCCAGCAGATCCCCTTTCCTGCCTCTTCCATAGACAAGGCTTAGTTAAAGGGAAAAGAAAATACGCTTCATCATTGGTCCCAGTGCTGTTAAACACAGCAAAGGGACTGATTCCGAAATTCTGGCTCCACCCACAAATACCACCCCTAAAAGAATTCATAAAAAGGGTTGACCACATAGCAGAAATGGAGTACCTAAGAAGGGTGGATCAGGGAGAGGAGGAGGGTGGAAGCAGGGGAAAGATATGGGATCAGTGGAGATCTTACAAAACCTCGGAAAAATTCTCTTTACTTCTACTAGAAATGTACTCCTAAGCTCTCGACCCGACCAAAGGAAGGAAAAAAAAAAAAAAAAAAATGAGGTAAGAAATGGGGTGGGGGGGAACACTAGGGAGGGGGGGGGAACAAATAAAGAAATACGTTTATATAAGAGATCCAGACCCAGGATAGTAGGGGCGGAGGAGAGAAAACACCGCACTAGAGTCACGTAACATGTACACGCACAAGTATATGTACCAAAACAGTTGTTTTATCATGATATCCTCACCATAATACTTAAAAAAAAGAGAGATATAATAGTACAAAATCCACAAATGATGCTAATCCGGGGTGAATTAGCTACAGGGCGGAACAAAACGAACCCCACAAATACCCTTAAATTCTGGGTTAAGTCTGATGTGGAAAGAAAAAAAAAAAAAAAGAGAGATCCCTTACTCTGATAGATAACTGGATGACATCCAGTTATCTTAAACTCAATGGTTCGAAAACAGAGCTTATCCTGTTTCACGCAAACAGGAAAAGTCAACACACCTCAACTTGGACCCCACCGCCCATTCTGGGAAAAATTATCGCCCCGAGCACCAAAGTCAAAAGTCTGGGAGTCATTTTTGACTCCTACATGACAATGGATGCACAAATAGGGTTGGTAGTCAGCGGGTCCCATTATCTGCTGCGCCTGTTATGCCGACTCACCCCTTTTATCCCTAAAAAGGACATTGCGGTCGTGGTGGGAACAATCATCAATTCCAGACTCGACTATGCAAATGCCCTCTATTTAGGACTTCCCAAATACCAAATCACTCGTCTGCAAGTCGTTCAAAATACGGCTGCTCGATTAGTGACTGGTAAAAAACCATGGGAGTCTATCTCCCTTTCGCTTAGATCTCTTCACTGGTTACCAGTGAAAGACAGGATCACTTTTAAGGCACTCTGCCTAACACATAAGTGTATTCAAGGAAACGCTCCCCAATATCTATGCGAAAAAATAAAAGCCCATAACCCCAATCGCACTCTGCGATCCAAAAATCAAAACCTACTGCACATACCCAAGCATGATACAAATCCAAAGGAGATCAGAGATTTGCTGTCCAAGGACCTGGACTGTGGAATGCACTACCAACCACCATCCGACTGGAGTCGGACCACTTGGCCTTCAGGAGAATGATTAAAACTCATCATTTCTGAGGTAAAGCGTTTCCGTATCGAAGGAATGGAAACAGCGACCAGAGGCGATTTAGTTCGCAAGTGTTGCGCTTTACAAGTTTCTCACTCACTCACTCAGATGATCTCATATGTAAACATATGAGATCATCTCTCATTGCCGTTTTACACAGAGACAACGTCCTGTCTCTGGAGAGGAGAACGATCTGTGTCCCTTGTACATAGGGACACAGATCTGTCACCCCCCCAGTCACCCCCCTCCACCTACAGTTAGAACACTATACATGGAACATATTTAACCCCTTCTTACCCCCTAGTGTTAACACCTTCAATGCCAATCACATTTATACAGTAATTAGTGCATATTTATAGCACTGATCGCAGTATAAATGTGAATGGCGCCAAAAATGTGTCAAAAGTGTCCGATGTGTCCGCCATAATGTCGCAGTCCCAATAAAAATTGCAGATCGCCGCCATTTCTAGTAAAAAATAATAATAAAAATAATAATTCTGTCCCCTATTTTGTAGGCGCTATAACTTTTACGCAAACCAGTCGCTTATTGCGATTTTTTTTTTTACCAAAAATATGTAGAAGAATACGTATCGACCTAAATTGAGAAAATATATATATATTATTTTTTTTTTTTAAATTGGGATATTTATTATAGCAACAAGTAAAAAATATTGTATTTTTTTTTTTAAATTGTCGCACTTTTTTGTTTATAGCGCAAAAAATAAAAACCGCACAGGCGATCAAATTCCACCAAAAGAAAGCTCTACTTGTGGGGAAAAAAGGACGTCAATTTTGTTTGGGAGCCACGTTGCACGACCGCGCAATTGTCAGTTAAAGTGACGCAGTGCCGGAAGCTGAAATTTCACCTGGGAAGGAGGGGGGTATATGTGCCCAGTAGGCAAGTGGTTAAAGCCACACTAAGTAATTATATATTTTTTTTAAATAACAAACATTATATGTTATACTTACCTACACTGTGTGGCTCGTTTTTTACACAGTGGCCCCCGATCCACATCTTCTGGGGTCCCTCGGGGGCTGTCATGGCTCTCCCCTCCGCAAGAGCTTTCCACCTTCATGCGAGCGATCGAGCATGGTGGAAAGCTCTTGCAGGCGCGCGCCCGCAATACAGCGGCGGGCATAGCCGCCGACTTTTTCACTAGGCCCGCCCCCAGCACGCCGCATTATTGGATGTGATTGACAGCAGCGCCAGCCAATGGCTGCGCTGCTATCAATCCGTCCGACCAATCAATCCGTTGATTGGCTAATCAACGGCCAGGCTGGGAACCAAAAAGGATGACGGGGCGAGCGAGGGACTTTCGAGGTGTGAGGTAATTAAAACGGGGGCTCGGGGCGGCTGTGCTGTCGGATGTTTTTTCACCTCAATGCATAGGATGCATTAAGGTGAAAAAACATTTACCTTTACAACCCCTTTAAACAAGTTCCCCCAAAATTTTCCTTTAAAACAAGGTTCCCTGAATACTTAGATAAGGCCAAATGTGACTTGTTCTCTTCAATGTACAGTAATATACTTCACCCATTATCCTGTCCATGAAATGCAATAATAATTGTAGAAATAATATATAATATAAACATTAGAATTCCTTGCCACATGTTCACTTATCTGCTGGAAACTCTGCAACACATGTAAGAAAAGAGGTCACATATGACTTGGAGCCATAATGCAGTAAATTAGGCCAATTGTTACCTGCACGCAGCTGCTGGTACCCAATAATGTGGATTTATTTAGGAAACAGAGACACATATTTATGTATGAAAAAAGTGTCTTCTGGTATCGCAACAGTCTAGCTAAAGCATTATTTATTCTTTATCTTTTTATTTAGTGGTACTTAAAGGATCACTAAAGGAAAAAAAAATTAAGCTAAATAGCTTCCTTTACCTTACTGCAGTGCTGTTTTCATGTTCTCATTGTTCATTTTTGCTTTGAAGTTGCTGTAATTCTGCTCTGATCTCCACACTTCCAGCTTGTCTGGCTCCTTATGAAAAATCTCATGGCAGCTTTTCACTGTGGTCTAAGCTGTGTGTCTAAAACTTCTCAGAACCAATCAGATTCATTTTAAAAACAAAACACTGCCCTGGGATTCAATTTAAAAACAAAACACTGCCCTGGATTTGTTTGTTTTTGTTCTGTGTGTCTTCTGTAATTCACATAAACACAAAACCAGTTTAAAAACTAAAGTGAAACTAGAGGCATATTATATGATTGATTTTTATCTATTTTTAATCATTTTTAAAAGGAATCATTTAACGTTTATGTCTCTATACCCTGTAAACAGTCATTTCAGCAAAAAAAATAATTTCCTTTAGTGATCCTTTAAACTTAAAGGGATTGTAAACGATCCCTTGTAAAACCTATTTAATTTAAAATAGAAATGGAAGGCAAAACATTTGAGTATAGATATAGTAAAACATGGGGCATGTCAGGACAAGTCTGATCATTGAAGGAGAGCCGGCTGAGTTCCCAGTATAGCTAGAGAACTGACCACTGTGTGCTTCTCTTTCTTAAGTCCCGTACACACGGCCGAGGTTCTCGGCAGAAACCAGCGAGTTAACACTTTGTAGCGCCACCTTTTGCTGCAATTACAGCTGTAAGTCGCTTGGGGTATGTCTCTATCAGTTTTGCACATCGAGAGACTGACATTTTTGCCCATTCCTCCTTGCAAAACAGCTGGAGCTCAGTGAGGTTGGATGGAGAGCGTTTGTGAACAGCAGTTTTCACTTCTTTCCACAGATTCTCGATTGGATTCATGTCTGGATATTGACTTGGCCATTCTAACACCTGGATATGTTTATTTGTGAACCATTCCATTGTAGATTTTGCTTTATGTTTTGGATCATTGTCTTGTTGTAAGACAAATCTCTGTCCCAGTCTCAGGTCTTTTGCAGACTCCATCAGGTTTTCTTCCAGAATGGTCCTGTATTTGGCTCCATCCACCTTCCAATCAATTTTAACCATCTTCCCTGTCCCTGCTGAAGAAAAGCATGCCCAAACCATGATGCTGCCACCACCATGTTTCACAGTGGGGATGGGGTGTTCGGGGTGATGAGCTGTGTTGCTTTTACGCCAAACATAAAGTTTTGCATTGTTGCCAAAAAGTTGGATTTTGGTTTCATCTGACCAGAGCACCTTCTTCCACATGTTTGGTGTGTCTCCCAGGTGGCTTGTGGCAAACTTTAAACGACACTTTTTATGGATATCTTTAAGAAATGGCTTTCTTCTTGCCACTCTTCCATAAAGGCCAGATTTGTGCAGTATACGACTAATTGTTGTCCTATGGACAGAGTCTCCCACCTCAGCTGTAGATCTCTGCAGTTCATCCAGAGTGATAATGGGCCTCTAGGCTGCATCTCTGATCAGTCTTCTCCTTGTATGAGCTGAAAGTTTAGAGGGACGGCCAGGTCTTCGTAGATTTGCAGTGGTCTGATACTCCTTCCATTTCAATATTATCGCTTGCACAGTGATCCTTGGGATGTTTAAAGCTTGGGAAATCTTTTTGTATCCAAATACAGCTTTAAACTTCTCCACAACAGTACCTCGGACCTGCCTGGTGTGTTCCTTGTTCTTCATGATGCTCTTTGCGCTTTAAACTGACCTCTGAGACTATCACAGTGCAGGTGCATTCATACATTTCGTAAAATATCAGACTCCACTTACATATCCCATTTGTTTGTTTATTTAATTCCACTCGTTTATCTTCCTATAAACCTGAATCTCTTCTGTATAGACTACTGCCGGGTAGAGATAACGATGATATCTCACCCAGTCCTGCCTATTGCAGACTGGGAATTATCGTTTTCTCTCCGTATGGCTAACAACTATTTTTAATTATGCTAGGAAGATCTATGCTAGATAATAGAAATATAGCAGACAGTCTCCATATACGCATAATTATCTATAAATCAGATTAACAATAGGCAGTCATTAGCCTACCACTTTCCACTTGCAGTACCTTCTTTTCACCACAGTGTGTTTTTTACTTTGTGTGTTGTTTTACTGCAATTTAAAATTAGCACGCAAGCAATGTTTTTGTGTTTCTCGTGTGTCAGTGTAATAAATGTGGGGGGCAATAGACATACAGTACACTAGGTGTAGGATTACAGCAAGACTTAAACCCTGTTGAACACCCGATTATTAAAAGGGACCGTACTTAAAAGGGAGTACCGCACGCTAAGCTCCATACGTCCAGACGAAGCTACGCAATCTGCCATTGCGAAACGCGTTGACGTCAGACGCTAACGGACGCCACAGTCCCAGACTCCGTACCACAGCGGGAGTTTGAAACTTTATTCTGAAGTCATCTTAAGGCGGTGAGAGGTTAGAAGTGACCTGCCTCTTCGGGACCAAAGGACTCATCCTATACTAAACAACAGCATCAGTACCATCTAAACGGCACATACCTGTGCCGAGTAAGGATTTCCTACTGTGCTATCATATCCCACTCAAGGGAATAGCAGTGAGCATAACAGCAGCAGAAGCGTGTCACCAGCCCACATTGAGCTACACAGCCGACGGTTCGGACATAGAGAGTAACGGCACCACTCACTAGGTGGACTCTGGTAAGATCGCTCCATATCTTATTATCAGCGTTTTACTGGGCTATTGCTGACCAATAGCGACTTCATTACTGAGCTCTAATACAGAGCAGACGAACCGGTCTAAAGAGCAGTGTCAGCACTGCGAATTTTGCACTACATTTTGCAGCTCTCTACATGTGGGCCCACAGGCTACTCACAGCTCAAACCACAGTGGGACTGGAGAAGGGATTTAAATACATTCATTGAATTTCTCTGGGCACAACCAGGCCATATCTAGGCCACTGATCATCACTCACCTCTCTATACCGCAATATATTTCTGATACAGTATTGGGACTCTGGCTTTCTTGGACAGGAGGATTTTATTTAGTTATCACATTGCTAAGTAATTTTGCGGGACAATCTATATAATTAAAAATTCATTTTTTCTTTTTTACCCCCCATCTGTATCAATATATACTAATACTGGCCACAGTCCCCCCTTTTTCCAGAATAGTCATACCTATATAACAATTCCTATTTTTATATTTAGTTTCATCTCCCAGGGGGTCTCCCCGTCAACACTTCCCAAATACTTTCATGATATTGCCTCCCATCCATACGGCAATATCTTTGGGAATGCTCACGGGGACACTGTACTGAAGCGTCCGGACAGCTGTCTTTTTAATTTTTGTTGGTCTTTGTGTGTCCTTGTCTTTGTCTAGTGTATGTCATGTCAGTACCAGTTAGTGTATAACTATTGTTGTTTACACGGGTATAGCTTTGGCCAGCTACCACTTGTTGATAACTTTTTCAAATCAAGGTTCTAGAATCTGTACCTTCGAATTCTTTATTTCTTATTCTGTGTATAGTATTTATATAATTCTTACACTTTCAATAAATTTATTACTTTTATATCCAGTTATTGCCCGTCACTACCTTGATAACCGCTGGGTCCATTGAGGCACACCATCTCTGTGCTCTCTATAGGACCAAAAAATTCCTTCCTTATATATGCTTTTTGGTTATGGTAGTGACCTCCATATAGGAGGAGTGACTATCTGGAACAGTTACTGTATATGAGGCGGTGTTCGACTTTTGTTTATGTATATGCATTCATACGGAGACTTGATTATACACAGGTGGATTCTATTTATCATCATTAGTCATTTAGGTCAACATTGGATCATTCAGAGATCCTCACTGAACTTCTGGAGAGAGTTTGCTGCACTGAAAGTAAGGGGGCTGAATAATTTTGCACGCCCAATTTTTCAGTTTTTTATTTGTTAACAAAGTTTGAAATATTCAATAAATTTCGTTCCACTTCATGATTGTGTCCCACTTGTTGTTGATTCTTCACAAACAATTACAGTTTTATATCTTTATGTTTAAAGCCTAAAATGTGGCAAAAGGTCGCAAAGTTCAAGGGGGCCAAATACTTTTGCAAGGCACTGTATATCAGGAATATGAAGTGTCGGGATCAAAAACACTTAGTATATGTAAACTGTCACTTTGTAAAACAACCCATTCCGTTTAAAATATTAATGAAAAGCAAAACATTTGTGTTTAAATATAAAATAACATTTTAAAGCGGAGGTTCACCCAAAAGTGAACCTTCGCTTTTCGGAACCCTCCCCCCCTCCGGTGTCACATTTGACACCTTTCAGGGGGAGGGGGTACAAATACCTGTATAAAACAGGTATTTGCACCACTTTGGGTATAGACTCTCTCAGGAGTCCGGCCCCTCCGCGTCACCCCCTGTTGTGTTCTGGAAAACACTCGGCTCCCAGAACACTACAGGGACCACTGGGAACTGCACATCGCGACTCGCGCATGCGCAGTAGGGAACCGGGCAGTGAAGCCGTCGCTGGCGACTTGGACAGGTAAGTGTTAATTTTTTTAAAGTTAGCAGCTGCTGTATTTTTAGTTGCTGGCTTTTAAAAAAAAAATTCAGATGAACCCCCCGCTTTAACCATTTGCCGCCCGCCAATGACATATTGACAGCGGCAAAGTGGATACTAGTTCCTGACTTGACGTCATATGACGTCATCAGGATATGCATCGCGGCGATCGGTGATGTGGGGTGTCAGTCTGACACCCTGCATCCCCGATCTCGGTAACGAGTCTCCGGCAGAGCCTCGCTACCATGTGATCAGCCGTGTCCAATCACGGCTGATCACGATGTAAACAGGAAGAGCCGTTGATGGACGCGAGTAGAGGAGAGCCGATCGGCGGCTCTCCTGACAGGGGGGGTTTGCGCTGATTGTTTATCAGCGCAACCCCCCCCCCTCGGATCGCCACACTGGACCACCAGGGAAGCCCACACTAGACCACCCAAAAAAAAAAGAAGGGGCAAAAAAAAATTGTCAAAATAAATAAATAAATAAAAGACAGTGAAAAAAAAAGATGCCAATCAGTGCCCACAAATGGGCACTGATTGACAACATGGATGCATCAGTGCCACCCCACAGTGTCCATCAGTGCTACCCCACAGTGTCCATCAGTGCCACCCCACAGTGCCAATCCATGCCCAGTGCCCACCTATCAGTGCCCATCTGTGCCACCCATATGTACCCATCAGTGCCACCCATAAGTACCCATCAGTGCCACCCATATGTGCCGCCCATGAGTGCCCATATGTGCCGCCTATGAGTGCCCAGTGCCGCCTATAAGTGCCCATCAGTGCCGCCCAACAGTGCCCATCAGTGCCGCCTATGAGTGCCCATCAGTGCCGCCTATGAGTGCCCATCAGTGCCACATACCAGCGCCGCCTATCAGTGCCACCTTATCGGTGCCCATCAGTACTACCTTATCGGTGCCCATCAGTGCCACCTCATCGGTGCCCATCAGTGCCGCCATATCAGTGCCCGTAATTGAAAGAGAAAACTTACTTATTTTTAAAAAAAACAGAAAAAAAAAACTTATTTTTTTTTCAAAATTTTCAGTCTTTTTTTAGTTGTTGCGCAAAAAAAATCACAGAGGTGATCAAACCACTAAAAGAAAGCTCTATTTGTGGGGAAAAAAGGACGCCAATTTTGTTTGGGTACAGTGTAGCATGACCGTGCAATTGTCATTCAAAGTGCTACATGGCTGAAAGCTGAAAATTGGCTTGGGCGGGAAGGTGCGTAAGTGCCTGGTATGGAAGTGGTTAAACACCCTTTTTACTCCTTTTTTATAAGTGATCACATTCCCTCTGTCCTCAGCTGCACACGACACTAATAATGTTTTCATTACATGCTGCATTGTTTCGAGTCCCGATTAGAATTAACCTGCCTATGTAACAATTAACCTGCCCCTTGTCACCATGAAAGTACAAATGTAATATTAATGTGATACCTAAGTAATTATGTGTATAAAAAACATCACCTGCTCCCAATAAACAGAACAGTTATTTGAAAAGGTGCTGAGTGTATCTTTTTGTGTCTGTTCTCTACTGCGGTAGTTATTATTTAATTTGGAACCACTAATCATAATCAGTATGAGGATAGGAGTTGCTGCTAAATCTATGGAATACCTAGTGTCCTCCATACATAAGCTTGTTATTATTTATTGTCTAGATATTAAAAAATTGTCTTTGTTCACCTTAGGCCTCGTACACACGAGGGGATATGTCCGCTGAAAACGGTCCGATGGACCGTTTCAGCAGACATCTCCGCTCGTGTGTATGGGCTAGCGGACAGATTTCTCCACCCGACAGATTTCAAAGCATGCTTTGAAATCCATCCGGTGGAATCTGTCCGCCCGACATGTCTGCTGGTTAGTACACTTACCAGCAGACATGTCGTCCCCCACCGCCGCCGCGCCGCCGCCGAATGGATTCGGCGCATGCGCGGAAGTGTTTAACTTCCTGGTGCGGTGACGTGGCGGTGACGTGCGTCAACGTCACCGCCGCGTCACCGCGCCGTCCGGCGGCGGGGAATTTGATCCGATGGTGTGTACACGCCATCGGATCAAACTCCCGATCGGACATATCCGATGGAAATGGTCCGCGGACCGTTTTCATCGGATATGTCCGATCGTGTGTACGAGGCCTTACATATTTTCTTACTCTAACAATATATTTCTTGAATTAAACATTGAATTGTATAAGTATATAAAAATATAAATAAGATATTGAGAAGCCTTGTTTCTCATATTTGTACTTTCTGTATTTCTTACAAATATTTGTCTAATGACTTGTACTGTATTTCTTTTAATAACATTTTGAAAAAGAAAAGAGAATAGGAATTGTCTGTTTATAACATTTTCAGAACATCCACCATGCCTCCTCTGACAAAACCTCTGACTGCGTGTCCCAAATTCGTCCATCAGTTGTGGCTAATAATATGAGGCAATCATATCCAAAAGACGTCCACAGCGCGGCTCTCAAGTGACGGGTGGAAGTTTTTGGACGTAATTTTAAGTGCATTACCCGCACGCACCACTGGAGGGCGCGCAGCGGGTAAACACAGTGTCGGCGCATTTCGCTGAAGAGCCGATGCGTGTACCTGGCGGCCGCGATGTCCGCCGGGTACACGCGATCGGCGGTGACACAGCAGGTGACAGCAGGGACGTGGAGCACTGTGTGTAAACACAGAGCTCCATGTGCTGTCAGAGGAGAGGAGACCGAACTGTGTCCCTTGTACATAGGGACACAGCATCGGTTTCCTCCCCCAGTCAGCCCCCTCCCCCACACAGTTAGAACACACCCAGGGAATACATTTACCCCTTCCTCACCCCCTAGTGTTAACCTCCTCCCTGCCATTCACATTTATACAGTAATTAGTGCATTTTTATAGCACTGATCGCTGTATAAATGTAAATGGTCCCAAATTTGTGTCAAAAGTGTCCGATATGTCTGTCGCAATATCGCAGGCCTAACAAAACAAAAAACGCAGATCGCCGCCATTACTAGTAAAAAATAAAAAAATATAAAAAAAAACATAAATCTATCCCCTATTTTGTAGGTGCTATAACTTTTGCGCAAGCCAATCAATATACGCTTATTGCGATTTTTTTAAATAAAAATATGTAGAAGAATACGCATCGGCTAAACCGAGGAAAAAAATATATTTAAAAAAAAAATTGGGATATTATTATAACAAAAAGTAAAAAATATTGGGGGTCATTTACCAAGCCTGTGCGCCATGACTCATGGTGCACAAGCAGGAGTAAAAGTGTTTTTTGACATTTACAAAAGAGATACGCTCCCAGTGCAGTGTATTTCCTCATTTACCAGTGGCGGAATTATAGGGGTGCTGAGGTCGCCATGGTGACCGGGCCCCTTGCTGGAGGGGGCCCCGAGGGCCCCCTGTATACAGTGCTTCAAAAAAAGGAGCACAGACAAGTTCCCCGATCCCAAGCCGAACCGTAATCGGCACTGTGCGGGGAGCTCGTCACAGTCATTACAAACTGAAAGCAAAGTGTGTGCTCTTTGTCTCCCCCTACAGTGCAGTACCCGGCAGGAAGAGCTGCTAAGGTAAAAGACTGACGTTTTTTATCTACTGTGTGTGTGTGTTTTCATGTGTGTGTGCAAGTGAATATGTATGTATGTATGTGAGTGTGCATGTATTGAGACTCAAACTGCAGTGGTTGCTATAGTATACTAAAGTAAAAGTATACAGAGCAAACTTTGTCTGCAGGCATGAAAGACAGCACCTGTGATCATCATTATCATGCTGAGTGATGATCACACTGTACAGCCTATATTATACTGTACTTCATGTGACTGTAGTGTATATAGGCTATATACAGTACAGTCACATGAAGTACAGTGTAATTATCAGCATGATAATGATGATCACAGGTGCTGTGGCTGTATGTTTCATGGCTGTAGACAGTGTTTGCACTGTATACTTTTACTCCAGGCTTTTTTTCCGCAGAAATGTGGCACTTCTGAAATCTGCACTCTGTACGTAGCACACCTGGGACTCTGTACGTAGCACACCTGGGACTCTGCACGTAGTACACCTGGGACTCTGCACGTAGCACACCTGGGACTCTGCACGTAGCACACCCGGGACTCTGCGCGTAGCACACCCCGGACTCTGCACGTAGCACACCCCGGACTCTGCACGTAGCACACCCCGGACTCTGCACGTAGCACACCCCGGACTCTGCACGTAGCACACCCCGGACTCTGCACGTAGCACACCCCGGACTCTGCACGTAGCACACCACGGACTCTGCACGTAGCACACCACGGACTCTGCACGTAGCACACCACGGACTCTGTACGTAGCACACCCTGCACTCTGTATGAAGCACACCCCGAACTCTGTACATAGCACACCTTGAACTCTGCATGTAACACACCTTTAACTAATGGCGGATTTATCAGGGTCGCAGCAGTCGCCGTTGCGACTGGGCCCTGTAATTCCGCCAAGTCTGCCCGTTTGAGGTGCCCGACTGCCGCCTGCCAGTGTGAGGGGTCCACCTGACTGTCATGCCACTGTGGAGGGGGGGCCCTTCATGATTTCTTGCACCGGGGCCCTGAAGTCTCGAGTTACGCCACTGTCATTTACTAAAATGCCTAATGCGCCCAGGAGAGGGCGCATGGTACGCCAGTATAGACCTGGCGTACGGCATTTAGTAATGTAAATATCGGGGATTCGGGCGGGAGTTTATTAGGGGAGGGAGGGGGTTGATGCAGGGGAAGTGTAGTGACATGTGTTTGAATGTATGTGGCGGGCCGAATTGAAAGTGAAAGTGACTTTTGAGAACCGATCCCCGTGCGCTTGCAAAGTGCGCCTGAACCTCGCGAGGTTCATTTGCATACTGGGCATGCGCAGAGGGAAATTTCGTGGCTTCCCGTGCGCCTCGTCAGTACGCCAAGAAATTCTTAGTAATTTCCATGCGGCGTAGCTGAAATTCCTGTGCGTGACGCGGCGCACGGGAATCTCCAAACGGTTTTCAGCCTGCACTGACCATGAAGGGGAACTCTGCGCCAAATTTCAAACTGGAAACCGGCGCGGGTCCCCCTCCAGGGGTACAGTAGGCTCTTCCGCTTGGTCTGGAACGTGAGGGGTTAAACCCACGGCAAAAATGGCGTTGGGTTCCCCCCCAGATCCAGACCAAGCCCTCATCCCAGGCACGCAGTCTGGCCGGACAGGAATGGGGGTGGGGACGAGCGCCCCCCCCTCCTGCGCCGTACCAGACCGCATGCCCTCGACATGGGGGAGTGTGTGCTTTGAGGGAGGGGGGCACTGCCCCCCCCACCCCAAAGCACTTTTGTCCCCATGTCGATAGGGACAAGAGCCTCTTCCCGACAACCCCGGACATTGGTTGTCAGGGTATGCGGGCGGGAGCCAATCGGAATCTGGGAGCCCCCTTTAATAAGGCGGCCCCCAGATTCCGGCCCCCCACCCTATGTGAATGAGTATGGGGTACATCGTACCCCTACCCATTCATCTGGTGGAAAAGTGTAAAAATAAGACACCACACAGAATAAAATAATTTATTAGTCAGCTCCGGGGGTCTTCCGCCAACCCACCTCGGTCTTTGCCGCCGCTGTCTCCGCTGCGGCCCCCTTCACCACGAAGCTTCCTGCTTATGGGGTAGGGCCGCGGGCTTCGTCGTTTTCTGCCGAGGAGGGGCGACAACCCACCCGGTCTTCGCCTCCGCCTTCCGCCACGGCCCCCTTCACCACAAAGCTTCCTGCTTATGGGGAGGGCCACGGGCTTCGTCGTTTTCTGCTGGGGGGGGGCTCTCGATGGCCTCTTTTGCCTGGCTCCTCCGCTGGGGCCAGGGCTTCTCTCCGCTGTCTTCCACCGCGGGGCGACACCCGCGGGCTTCTCCGGTGCCCTTCGCTTCTGCCTGGCTCCTCCGCTGGGGCCAGGGCTTCTTCTTCCATTCGATGTTGACACGACGAGGTCTGGCTGAAATGCCGACAGAGAGGTGGGCACCAACTTATATTGGCATAGGGCGTGGGCGTGGTGATGCCACCATGTGACCTTAACCCATGTGACATCACATTCCCATCATGCCCCGTGATGTCACATGGGTTGAGGTCACATGGTGGCATCACCACGCCCACGCCCTATGCCAATATAAGTCGGTGCGCACCGCTCTGTCGGCATTTCAGCGCCAGACCTCGTTGTGTCAATATCGAATGGAAGAAGACAGCGGAGAGAAGCCCTGGCCCCAGCGGAGGAGCCAGGCAGAAGCCGACGAAGCCCGCCGCCCTCCCCCATAAGCAAGGGAGCTTCGTGGTGAAGGGGGCCGCGGCGGAAGACAGCGACACAGCGACGAGAAGCCCTGGCCCCAGCGGAGGAGCCAGGCAGAAGTCAACAAAGCCTGCAGCCCTCCCCCATAAGCAAGGGAGCTTCGTGGTGAAGGGGGCCGTGGTGGAAGACAGCGACGAGAAGCCCTGGCCCCAGCGGAGGAGCCAGGCAGAAAGCACCGGAGAAGCCCGTGAGTGGCGCCCCGCGGCGGAAGACAGCGGAGAGAAGCCCGGGGGGGGGGGCTGGAGCACCCCCGGCAGAAGACAGCCAGAAGCCCAGGGGGGCGACACCTCCGGTATTTTCCGCCGCCCCCCCCCCCCCCTGATGTAATAGAGCTTTATAGGGTGGGGGCAACGGCAGAAATGACCGGGGGTGTCGCCCCCCCCGGCGGAAGACAGCCAGAAGCCCTGGGGGGCCCCGGCAGAAGACCCCCAGCTGACTAATAAATTATTTTATTCTGTGTGGTGTCTTATTTTTACACTTTTCCACCAGGTGAATGGGTAGGGGTACGATGTACCCCATACTCATTCACCTAGGGTGGGGGGCCGGTATCTGGGGGCCCCCTTATTAAAGGGGTTCTCAGATTCTGATTAGCCCCCCCGCCTGCATACCCCGACAACCAACGGCCAGGGTTGTCAGGAAGAGGCTCTTGTCCCTATCGACATGGCACACACTTCCCCATGTCGAGGGCATGCAGTCTGTTACGGCTCAGGAGGGGGGCCGCTAGTTCGTGCCCACCCCCATTCCTGTCCGGCCAGACTGCGTACCTGGGATAAGGGTTTGGTCTGGATCTGGGGGGGAACCCCACGCCGTTTCTTTGGCGTAGGTTTAACCCCTTACGTTCCAGACCAAATCTAAGGGCCTGTTATGCACCTGGAGGGGGACCCCACGCCGTTTAAAAAAAAAATTGGTGTGAAGTTCCCCTTTATCCCATGTGGTGCATTTTTTTCATTTATTTTTTAAAGAGGTTCAGTCAATACAAACACTCTTTAGGACAATATTGAACACAGGGTAAATATAAATCAAACCAAAAGAGGAATGTATATTAACCAGGCAGCGCTTATAAATATATGTATCAACAAAAAATTGTGAAACAATATCTGATTAAAACTGTCTGTAATATGAATAATCACATTAATAGATTTCAAAGTAGGCAAAAATGAAAGTCCAAATAATCCCAAGAGGAAAGAGGATGAAAACTTAGGGCCAGATTCAGGTAGATGGGCGAATCTTTATGTTGGAGTAACGTTTCTCATTTACGTTACTCCGACGAAACTTTAGGAGCAAGTACTGTATTCACATAGCACTTGCTCCTAAAGTTGCGGCGGCGTATCGAAAATGAGCCGGCGGAATTCAAATTGGGCGGGTAGGGGGCGTGTATTATTATAACTAGGCGCGATCCCGCGGCGAACGTACTGCGCATGCGTCGACTGTCAGTGCGCATGCTCCAAATTCTGTCAGTGAACGTCAATGACGTCAATCCCCATTCACGGACGTTTTACGCAAACGACTCTAATTATTTTTTTTTCGACGCAATGACGACGGCATACTCAACATAGGATACTCCACTAGGGGGCTGCTTTATCTTTACGCCGCGTATCTCTTACGGAAACATCGGAAAGTCACTGCGTCGGGCCCGAATATGTTTGTGAATCGCCGATTCTCGCTGATTAACATATTCTCGGCGTTAATCAGCGGGAACGCCCCCAGCGCCATTTTTAAAATTGCAGTTACGATACGACGGCGAAATACAATTACGCCGCTCGTATAGGAACTCCAACCCGGCGTTTCTTGTTTTCTGACTACAGAAAACAGAAACGCCGGCTCAAAGTGAAAGTTAGGCTGGAGTATCACTGATACTCCAGAGTAACTCTACCTGAATCTGGCCCTATATTGCTTGTCAGACGTCTACACCACCACACGTGTGCTGAGAGAACAGGGGGGATGTGGATAGCGACCCCCTTTTAGAAAAACTCTTACCAGATTTAAATGATAAATCAGCTTTCAGATAATCATTTAGGAAACAATCTTGGTGCAGAACTTCTCAATTGGACATATTCGTTTGCTCAATGATTAGCATATGAAAAGAAGGAAAATAGACATAGTGCAATCCCGTTTCAAAAAGCTTTAATCACACTTATAAAATACAATCCATCCGGATATAAACTCACATTCTGACAGTTAAAATCAGCATTGAGATCATAATACCACAATCGCTCCAATGTTGGATGTTAATGCAGGCGTATCCTACCGCTCTCCTTTCTATCAGGTTGCGGGGGTAGATACGCTAGTCTCCAGCACTGTCAGCGTCCTTACTCACGTTACTTGGCTCCTCCCTGACTAGTTTCGTCATTCGACATCATCAATATTTGTGATATTTTTTCATGCTACGGATTTTAACAGCTGCAGCTGAAATAGTTTGGGCCTAAACCATCAAGTGTGATTTGCCTCTAAGCGTCTTTCCTGGTGTGTATGCATGAAATGTTTGCTGCCATGTTTAGTCACCAGAAAAAGAAAAGACAAAGCGGTAAGTATTGTTTCCTAGAATTGATGTCCAGACTGTCTTTTTAAAGCACATGTGCAAGATGAAGGAAAACCTGCAAACATGGCCTGTTGGGGGGGGGGGGGGTGGTGTATTGGTGGACAGGCTTGAAGACAATCTAGCACAAGACAATCTAGCACAATCTAGCACAAGACAATCCTATTCTAAGTGTGGGTGTTTGAGGGAAGCCAAGTGAGTGTTAGAACTCCTGCTTGTGTTTTTAGGTTGGGCTTTGTGTCCCTTTTCTTAAAATTGGCTTCACTTCCTGTCACACAGCTGAACAGGAAGTGAGGTTAAAACCCTACCAATGGTCTTTTCTTCGGGACACAGGTCAATCTAACTAGTGTTCCCATTAAGCAAATTGCACTGCTGTGTACACCCCAAATGATTAGTTAGTTTGTAGAAGCGTAGTCAATGAAAATCAGAAGGGAAGCACTGATGGTTTTAACATCCAATCCTGCCAAGTTTTTTTTTTTCTTCCTTGCTTGTCCACTTGTAGTGCTAAGTGGATTTGCCTTTAGTAAATGGACCCCAAAGTCCAAGATCCCTACTAATTTGGAGTGTACACAGCAAAATGCAATTTCCATAATGGGAAACTATTTAGATTGATCGGTGTCCCCAACAAGACATTAAAGCGGATCTCCACCCTAAAGTGAAGATCCGCTGATCGGAACCCTCCCCCCCTCCGGTGTCACAATTGACACCTTTCAGGGGGGTGCAGATACCTGTCTAAAGACAGGTATCTGCAACCACTTCCGGCCCGCAGTCTCGGGCAAAAGTCGGGTTTTTTGGCGACAACCCGTCGCCCCCCCGTTGTGTGCTGGGAACTCTCGGCTCCCAGCACACAGCGGGAGGCAATCGGCGGGCACAGCGCGACTCGCGCATGCGTCGTAGGGAACCGGGCAGTGAAGCCGCAGAGCTTCACTTCCTGGTTCCCTCACCGTGGATGGAGGGGGGAGCAGCAGGGTGACGAGCGATCGCTCGTCCTCTGCTGCGGACGCCGCTGGACTCCAGGACAGGTAAGTGTCCTAATATTAAAAGTCAGCAGCTGCAGTATTTGTTGCTGCTGGCTTTTAATATTTTTTTTTGGTGAACCATCCGCTTTAATCAGGTTTTACCCTCACTTCTTGTTTGGCTATGTGGCAGGAAGTGAATGAATTAAGTAGAAAGTGACAACATTTGTGAGGTGTCTTTACCCTATCAGGGGTGCAGGCATCCCCAAAACAAACAAAAAAATTGTTTATTTAACATTGGGTGGTGTTTGTGGGGGTCCCTAACACACATTCATACATATTAGCAATGCTGGATCCTGGCCTATTGGCATGGTTATATTTTCTTAGGCCTCTCAATAAAATTATCTGAAATTTGGGGTTAAACTGGAACTATAATCAACACTTCTTTTTTTGTTTTCTTTAATTTTGGATAGAGTTGGGGGGGAAGGGTTATAAGCCCAGTCAGTTTAATTCAGCCAGAAGCCGTTCCTTTAAATTTTGTACCATGGGGGGGGTGTAATCAGGGCCGCCATCAGGAATTATGGGGCCCCTTACACAGCTTCAGGCATGGGCCCCCTGGAGAAGAGAACCGGGGGGGGGGGGCTGAAATTGAGAAGTGGGGGGGCTGCCACGATTTGAGAAGCGGGGGGTTCCTTTACAAAAAAAGAAATAAAGAAAAATATATATAAAAAAAAGGGTAGTAGCCATCCGGGGGCCCTGGGGACCTCTGGGCCCTTTAATAAAAAGAAACCTCTGGGCCCTTTAATAAAAAAGAATTAAATATATATATATATAAAAATAAATAAACATCTATAAAAACAAACAAGGGGGTTGCCTGGGGACCTCTGGGCCCTTTAATAAAAAATAAATAAAAAAATATATAAACAAAAATAACATGGGGCCCTGGGGACCTCTGAGCCTTTTAACCACTTAAGGACCCCCGCACGCACATATACGGCCACAGAATGGCACGTACAGGCACAAGGGCGTAAATTTACGTCCCCGCCTGAGTGCGGTTCGGGGGTCCCATCGGGACCCCCTCCGCGGCGTGCGGGGGTCCCCCTACCTCTGGGGCGGATGTCCGTGATATCCGCCCCCCCCCGCGATCGCTCCCAGCCAATGGGAGCGCGCTCCCAGCCTGTCACTTCCTCCTCCTGTGTTTACACAGGAAGGAGGAAATGATGTATTCTCTCATCGCAGCGCTGTTTCCCAGCGCTGCTGATGAGAGAAGACATCACAAGTAAGTGTGCACCAACACAACACTGACACACACTCACATAGGCATATTAACCCCTTGTGATCGCCCCCCCCCCCCCCCACCCCCCTGTCACAGTGTCACTGAATGCAGTGATTTAATCACTGCATTTAGTGTCAGTGTGACAGGCAGTGTAAAAACCAGTTAGTGTTAGGTTCAGGATAGCCCCCCCACCCCCCCTAATAAAGTTTTAACCCCCTGATCACCGCCCTAGTTAACCCTTTCACTCCCTATTGCCAGCGTCACTAAGCGATCATTTTTCTGATCGCTGTATTAGTGCCGCTGTTCCCGCTAGGTAGCTATTTTTTTTTATTGCGATTTTTTTTTTTACTAAAGACATGTGGCTAAATAAATTTTGGCCTAAATGTTTGACTAAAATTTAGTTTATTTGATTTTTTTTTTAACAAAAAGTAAAAAATAGTGTTTTTTTTTCAAAAATGTTGCTCTATTTTTGTATATAGCGCAAAAAATAAAAATCGCAGAGGTGATCAAATACCACCAAAAGAAAGCTCTATTTGTGGGAAGAAAAGGACGCAAATTTTGTTTGGGAGCCACGTCGCACGACCGCGCAATTGTCTGTTAAAGCGACGCAGTGCCGAATCGCAAAAACACCTTGGGTCATTTACCAGCGTATTGGTCCGGGTCTTAAGTGGTTAATAAAAATATATCTATATATAAAAAAATTAAAATAAAATATAAAACATTTAAAACCTTTTTATAAGAAAAAAGGTTGTCTTCTGGGGCCCTCTGGGCCCTTTAATAATAATATTATATATATATATATATATATATATATATATATATATATATATATATATATATATATATATATATATATAAAAGAAAGAAATATAATTTTTTTCTATAAAAAAAGGGGGGATGGTTGTCATCTGGGGCCCTGGGTGCCTTCAGGCACCTGGGGACCTCCAGGCCCCTAAAAAAAAATTGGCCCTTAAATTAAAAAATTAAATAAAAATATATTAAATATATTTTTTTTAAATAAATAAATAAAAACACAAGGGGGATTGCCTTCTGGGCTCTTTAATAAAAAAAAAATAAACAAAAATAACATGGGGCCCTGGGGACCTCTGAGCCGTTTAATAAAAAAAAAATATATATATATATATATATATATATATATATATATACATAGGCCCTTTAATAAAAAAATAAAAATAAAAATATATTTAATATATTTTTTTAATAAAAAATAAATGAAAAAATGGGGGGTTGCCACCCGGGGCCCTGGGGGCCTCTGGGCCCCTGGGGACCTCCGGACTGCAAAAAAAATAAAAGAAAAAAAAATTGGCCCTTTAATAAAAAATAAAATAAATAAAATATTATAAAATATATTTTTTTATAAAAAAATAAGAAAAAAAGAGGGGGGGTTACCATCTGGGGCCCTGGGGGCCTCCAGGCCCATTACAGGCCCTTCAGGTATGATATGGATATTAAGGGTATTCCCCCCGTCCTTTTTTAAAAAAAATGGCGTGGAGTCCCCCCCAAAATCCACACCAGACCGAGCACGTTGACCTGGCCGGCCGCAGAAAAGAGGGGGGGAAGGAGCGCAGCCCCCCCTCTCCTGAACCGCACCAGGCCACATGCCCTCACCTTGTCCCCATGTTGATGGGGACAAGAGCCTCATCCCCACAACCCTTGTCCGGTGGTTGTGGGGGTATGTGGGCAGGAGGCTTATCGAAATCTGGAAGACCCCTTTAACAAAGGGGCCCCCCAGATCCCGCCCCCCCCTGTGTGAAATGGTAATGGGGTACATTGTACCTCTACCATTTCACGAAAAAAAAAAAGTGTCAAGTGTAAAAAAAGACAAGAGCCGGTGTTTGACAAGTCCTTTATTAATATCTTCTTTCTTCTTCCATCTTCCTCTTTTCTTCTTTCCTTCGGGTTTCTTCCTCCTTCTTCTTCTTCTTCCTCTGCTTCTTTCTTGGGTCTTCTAGTGCCGCATCTTGATCGGCGTCTTCTTCCATCTTCTTCTCCTTTCGCTGGCGTTCTCGTCCGCATCTTCTCCTTCTTCTTCTTCTGCGGCGGAGGCGCCACTTCCAATTTAAATCCCCGCCGTGTGCCGGACCACGCCCCCCTCTGACGCCACGGGCAAACTCTTAGGAAAGTCCCCGTGTGCTGCATGTGCGTCCGAGGGGGGCGTGGTCACATGAGCATCAGGCGGCGGGCAATTAAATTGGAAGCTTGTACGCGGCTTCTTCTTCGCCGGAGGCTCGGCTTCCAATTGAATTCCCCGCCGTCTGACGCTCATGTGACCACGCCCCCCTCTGGTGCACATGCACCACACGGGAACTTTCCTAAGAGTTTGCCCGTGGCGTCAAAAGGGGGCGTGGTCCGGCACATGGCGGGGAATTCAATTGGAAGCGGTTCCTCCGGCGAAGAAGAAAAAGATGGCCAGCGGAAGGAGAAGAAGATGGAAGAAGACGCTGGTCAAGATGCGGCACTAGAAGACCCAAGAAAGAAGCAGAGGAAGAAGAAGAAGAGGAAGAAACCGAAAGAAAGAAGAAAAGAAGAAGATGGAAGAAGAAGCGGAAAGAAGATATTAAAAGACTTGTCAAAAACCGACTCTTGTCTTTTTTGTACACTTTTCACTTTTTTTCGTGAAATGTTAGAGGTACAATGTACCCCATTACCATTTCACATAGGGGGGGCGGGATCTGGGGGGCCCCTTTGTTAAAGGGGTATTCCAGATTTCGATAAGCCTCCTGCCCGCAGACCCCCACAACCACCGGGCAAGGGTTGTGGGGATGAGGCTTTTGTCCACATCAACATGGGTACAGGGTGCTTTGGGGGGCACTCCAAAGCACCCTCCCAATGTTGAGGGCATGTGGCCTGGTGCAGTTCAGGAGAGGGGGGGGCCGCACTCTGTCCCCCCCTCTTTTCTGCGGCCGGCCAGGTCAACGTGCTCGGATAAGGGTCTGGTGTGGATTTTGGGGGGGACTCCACGCCATTTTTTTTACATTTGCCGTGGAGTTCCCCTTAAATTCCACACCAGACCTGAAGGGCCTGGTATGGATATTTGGGGGGAACCCCACGTCATTTTTTTTTAAATTGACGGCGGGGTTCCCCTTAATACCCATATCAGACCTGAAGGGCCTTCTAATGGAATTTGGGGGGACCCCCACGCTTTTTTTTTTTTGTTTTATGAATGAATCTCTCACAATTGCCGGGAGCCGACAATTCATTATTGCCGCCAGTCAGTTTTAAACTGATTTTTTTCTTTTCAGAATGTCATTTTGTGCAGAGACATTTCTAACCACAGGAAAAGTGCGCTTTTTCACATGCTGACATTACACCCCCCCATGGTACGAAATTTAAAGGAATATTACACTTTTATTGTTGCACTTTTAGCATTATTAAAATCACTGCTCCCGAAAAAACGGCCGTTTTAAAAAATAAAAAAAACATTGATACATGTCCCCTGGGGCAGGACTGAGGTCCCCAAACACTTTTTAGGACAAAACTTGCAGATTAGCCTTTAAAATGAACACTTCAGATTTCCCCCATAGACTTTAACAGGTAGTTCGGCGGCGGCTTTACTTATCAATTGCATTGCGCTGCTGCTGCGGCCGGTTCATGCGCCTAATTAAGGCTTCATCCAGCGCACTAATTAAGGCACAGCGCAGTGACAATAGTAAATCAGCCCCACTGTGTTTTTTTACAAATTTTCTGTCTTTTTTTGTTTATAGCGCAAAAAATAAAAACCGCAGAGATGATCTAATACCACCAAAAGAAAGCTCTATTTGTGGGGAAAAAATGATAAAAATATAATTTGGGTACAGTGTTGTATGACCGCGCAATTGTCATTCAAAATGCGTCAGCGCTGAAAGCTGAAAATAGGTCTGGGCACAAAGGGGGTTTAAGTGCCCAGTAAAGAAGTGGTTAAGGACGCATGATGGGTGGGAAGATTTTGGATTGTTTTACCGACAGAATTCCGTTCAAGCTTGGCTTGCATACACACGGACACACAAATGTTCTCTGAACCTTCGACCGTCGAGAACGCTGTGACGTACAACACTACGACGAGCTGATACAATGAAGTTCAATCCTTCCGAGCATTCATCGAATTGTTTCTGAACATGCATCGAAATTTTGCGCGTCGGAATTGCTACATAGGATTGGATTTCCAGCTCTCAATCTTTTGTTGGCGGAAATTCCGTCAGCAAAAGTCCGATGGAGCATACACACGGTCGGAATTTCCGTTCAAAAGCTTACATCAGACTTTTGCTGTCGGAATTTACGATTGTGTGTACGGGGCATTAGATTTCTGTCAATTTGCAAAAAAAAAAAATCTAATTCAAAAGTTCTGTCCCTTCCATGCTCTACTAAAATGCATTGTTGTTTGTGTCCCGGTTGGAGATAGTTCTCATCACTTCGTGACAGGAAGTGAAGGCAATCTCCCCAACAGACAAATCTGTAGCTGTTCCCTGCTCCATCTAAAATCCAAATAAAGCTCCTGGAATTGGGCTTGAAATCCTTTTTTTATATATAGTGCTTGGTTAAAAAAAAGGTTACCTAACATTTATGCAGAGACTAATGCCGCGTACACACGATCACTTTTTGTGATGAAAAAAAACGACGTTTCAAGTGATGAAACAAAACAACGTTTTTCAAACTTCATTTTCCAAAACGACGTTGCATACACACCATCGTTTTTTCCAAAATGCTCTAGCAAAGCGTGGTGACGTACACCACATTCGACGGCACTCTGTTCCATTGAAGCTCCGGCTCATAACTTGCCTCTGAGCATGCGCGGCTTTAAAAACGTCGTTTTCAACATCGTTTTGCCCACACAACATCACTTTTTATGACACAAAAAACAACGTTTTGAAAAACGACACAAAAAATTCAAGCATGTTCGAATTTATTTTTGGTCGTTTTTTTGAAGACATAAAACGACGTTTTGCCCACACACGGTGATTTTAAATGACGTTTTTGAAAACGTCATTTTTTTTTCATCACAAAAAGTGATCGTGTGTACGCGGCATTATAGCTTTCTGAAAAAAGAACAAATGTGCATCCTATAACAAAGAAGAATTGGTTTTTTTTTTCAGCCTGATGAATACATGAACCCATTATCAGCAATCAATGTGCAAAACAACATACAGTATGTTGTCAAAAGTATTGGGACACCTGCCTTTACACGCACATGAACTTTACTAGCATCCCACACCATAAGAAAATCAGAAGAAAAAATTTTGCCTAGCGAACGATCTTCCGATTTTCAAAATCGTTAATATGGTGCCCACAACAGCCAATTCAGTTTTTTTCTTCAGACAAAAGCTGGATGTGCAGGCTATAACATTTTTGCGCTTCTGGAAGAATGGTCAAACATTCCCATAGATGCACTCCTAAACCTTGTGGACAGCCTTCCCAGAAGAGTTGTAGCTGCTATAGCTGCAAAGGGGGGCCAACTCAAAATTGAATACTATGGACTAAGACTGGGATGCCATTAAAGTTCATGTGCGTGTAAAGGCAGACATCCCAATACTTTTAACAGTATAGTGTTTGTTCTGAAGATGTTATTAAGAATTGATTTTTTATTCATACTGTATATGTTGACCTGTGTCCCTTTAATATTGTTGTATAAATACATTTTAGATTTTTTTACTATGTTATTGTTAATATTTTGGGTACCAAAATAGTAAATTTTTTCCTTTTCTGGTGACCCCTAGTTTTTTACGATGACCCATACATAGATTTGTTTCTAAAATTTCCACCTGGTACAAAATGCTAGTTGGAAACGATTGGGGTGCACACAGGAAAGGGCTGCAAATGTATACCAGTAGTTTGTGTATATTTAAATCCGTGGGACGCATACGATCATAAAAATCATCATTGGAGTACATTCCATGGGCTTTTGGCAAGGTCTTATGATTCCATTATCTATATTTTTCAGATTACAAACCTTCATTAGTTTGACTCCAACTTCTCATTGGTCTCCCAAATAGCAAGCCTCTAAAACTAGGACGGCTCCCCATTATTGATGTCAGACAGGCATGTCCTTAGTAAATGGATCTCCTGCTGAGAGCCCCGATCTGCCCGACTCCATCTTGTTTTGTCCTTTCTCACAAATTCCCTGGTAAGCCCCTCATCCCGTTATTAATTAACTCACATCCATATATGTAATCTTCCATTCATTTGCATTCATTACTTCACTAATGATTTGAAATGTGCATGCATTAAGATTTCTTCATTTTGTTTAATTAATTCAGCTCATGTCAACTTTTGCATTAGCGAATTCAGGCACTGTGATGTGTGGATCCTGTATAATGTATGGGAAATGTATTCAGTGTGGACCGTGGACTTTAGGCCACATGGTAAAAAAAAATCATACTAGTTATTATAAATAATATAATCACTGCTAGGCTTATTTAAAATGTTACTAAACTCAGGACCCTGCATTCACGATATCTGGTCTCCCACAGTACAGAGAACAAATAAAATGCAATTAGTTTAGTAAAAAATAAACTGCTAAATACCTTTTGTCATCAGCAGTATATACTGTATCTCACAAGTGAGTACACCCCTCACATTTTTGTAAATATTTGATTATACCTTTTAATGTGACAACACTGAAGAAATTACACAATGTCCACATTGGGCCCAAAGTATCAATATACTGTGTGGCCACCATTATTTTCCAGCACTGCTTTAACCCTCTTGGGCATGGAGTTCACCAGAGCTTCACAGGTTTCCATTGGAGTCCTCTTCCACTCCTCCATGACAACATCACAAACCTGGTGGATGTTAGAGACCTTGCACTCCTCCACCTTCCGTTTTAGGATGCCCCACAGATGCTCATTAGGGTTTAGGTCTGGAAAGATGCTTGGCCAGTCCATCACTTTTACCCTCAGCTTCTTTAGCAAGGCAGTGGACATCTTGTAGATGTGTTTGGGGTCATTATGTTGGAATACTGGCCTGTGGGACAGTCTCTGAAGGGAGGGGATCATGTTCTGCTTCAGTATGTCACAGTAGATGTTGGCATTCATGGTTCCCCCAATGAACTGTAACTTTTCTGTCTTTGCAGATGACACTAAGCTATGCAGTGGAATAACGTCCTAACAGGATGTCTCCAATTTACAAGCCAACCTCAATGCTCTGTCTAATTGGGCGACTATGTGGCAGATGAGGTTTAATATTGATAAATGTAAAGTTATGCACTTGGAGGCTAAGAATATGCATGCATCATACATACTAGGGGGAGTACAACTGGGGGGATCAATATTGGAGAAGGATCTGTAGGTTTTGGTAGATCATAAGCTCAATAATGGCATGCAATGCCAACCTGTGGTTTCCAAAGCAAGCAAAGTCCTTTCTTGTATTAAGAGAGGTATGGACTCCAGAGAGAGATATCATTTTGCCACTGTACAAATCATTATTACGACCTCATCTGAAATATGCAGTTCAGTTTTGGGCACCAGTTTTCAAAAAGAATATTAGGGAACTGGAGAAAGTGCAGAGAAGGGCAACCAAACTGATAAGAGGCATGCAGGAGCTGAGCTATGAGGAAAGATTAGAGGAACTGAATTTATATGGGGTCCATATAGTGAACTTGGTGTTGAGTTTTTCACTTTACAGTCATCACAGAGGACAAGGGGGCTGTTACGTACCTGGGTGTAAGCCTGAAGCGTGGAGGGAGACTGGAAAGCACGAGGCTGAAAAGCGCGAATCGTCTCTCACCAAACTTCTACTAACACGACTAGTATTGAACTTCTCTTTTTTTGGATCTTCGTACGTGTTGTACGTCACTGCGTTCTTGACTTTCAGAATTTCCGACAAACTTTGTGTGACCGTGTGCAAGACAAGTTTGAGTCAACATCTGTTGGAAATTTATCCACGGTATTGTTGTCAGAATGTTTGATTGTACGCGGCATAAGAGCTGTGAAAATGTGGAATAGACTCCCTGAAGAGGTGGTTCTGGCCAGCTCAGTAGATTGCTTTAAGAAAGGTCTGGATTCTTTTCTAAATGTACATAATATAACTGGAAATTAATATTTATAGGTAAAGTTGATCCAGGGAAAATCCGATTGCCTCTCTGGGATCAGGAAGGAATTTTTTCCCCTGCTGTAGAACATTGGATCATCCTCTGATGATTTTTTTTTGCCTTCCTCTGGATCCACTGTGGGTATAGAATTGGGTAGATTGTATGATATTATTATTATTTTTTTACATTGTTGAACTGGATGGACTTGTGTCTTTTTTCAACCTGACTAACTATGTAGCTCCCCGGGGGGCAGCAGCTTTCATGCAGCCCCAGACCATGACACTCACACCACCATGCTTGACTGTAGGCAAGACACACTTGTCTTTGTACTCCTCACCTGGTTGCTGTCACACACGCTTGACACCATTTTAACCATCCGACCACAGGACAGTTCCAGTAATCCATGTCCTTAGTCTGCTTGTGTTCAGCAAACTGTTTAAGGGCTTTCATGCGCATCATCTTTAGAAGAGGCTTCCTTCTGGGACAATTGTCATGCAGACCAATTTCATTCACTGTGCGGCGTATTGTCTGAGCACCGTCAGGCTGACCCCACACCCCTTTAACCTCTGCAGCAATGCTGGCAGCACTTATACGTCTATTTCCCAAAGACAACCTCTGGATATGACTCTGAGCACGTGCACTCAACTTAGAGTTGCCACCTCATCCCTTTAAAACCGAACACATATTAATTACACAGGTTCTGTGGCTAATTAAGGTGGTAATTAAACTCACTTGGTGCTTTACCTGCATTAAATTAGCCTCAGAACCTGTGTAATTCATATGTGTTCGGGTTTAAAGGGATGAGGTGGCAACCCTAACTCAACTTCTTTGGTCGACCATGACGAGGCCGGTTCTGAGTGGAAAATGTCCTGTTAAACCGCTATATGTTAGCAACCTTCTTATAGCCTAGACCATCTGTATGTAGAGCAACAATACTTTTTTCAGATCCTCAGAGAGTTCTTTGCCATGAGGTGCCATGTTGAACTTTCAGTGACCAGTATGAGAGAGTGAAAGCGATAACATCAAATTTAACACACCTGCTTCCCATTCACACCTGAGACCTTGTAACACTAATGAGTCACATGACACCGGGGAGTGAAAATGGCTAACTGGGCCCAATTTGGATTGACTTTTGTTGCCAGCAGTTTACATATTAATGACTGTGTGTTGAGTTATTTTGAGGGAACAGAAAATGTACACTGTTGTACAAGCTGTACACTCACTACTATACACTGTAGCAGTGTGTTATTTCTTCAGTGTTGTCACATGAAAAGTTATAATAAAATATTAACGAAAATGTGAGGGGTGTACTCACTTTTGTGAGATACTGTAGTTCCCAGGTATGCATATGCCTATGGGACACTAAAAGATTTGGATGATGATATACATAAAAGGGAAATGCTGCTTTATATAATACAGAATGCAATGTGAGAACACTTATGCTTCGTACACACGGTCAGACTTTTGACCATGCAAAAGTCTGCCGTGAGTC
Source organism: Rana kukunoris (assembly GCA_029574335.1). Lineage (NCBI taxonomy): Eukaryota > Metazoa > Chordata > Amphibia > Anura > Ranidae > Rana > Rana kukunoris. The sequence goes on along the minus strand of CM056059.1, from coordinate 170,255,528 downwards.
CGTCGGAAGTCCGACGGAAAGATGGAGAACAGGTTCTTTATCTAAGGTCCGTCGGACTTCCGACCAAAAAAGTCAGATAGAGGCTACACACGGCTGGACTTTTGTTCTCGGAAAGTCTGACCGTGTGTACGAGGAATTGCTGTTACACTCAGGTCCTCTAACATTACAGGCCTGCCCCCCTTGCAGTTATGTCACTTGTTAGTCTTAAGATGTCTGTATATTTGGAATAAATAACAGCTCAGCAGCTCCTGCTAGACCGCTGGAATATTTTTTTTGTCAGCCCCGCAGGGAATACTATGCTAATTTCATTCATCCACTTCAATACATGGCAGAATCAAGGATCTGATTGGCTCTACCCATCTTAACCCTTTTGTGCCCATACATCTTTCCAGGCCTCCAGAGCATTGAGACTTTTTTTTTCTCTCCCCTTGCAGGGTCTTCCTCAGTTGATTCACTAATTAACCATCTTTACACAATCCATTCACAGGGTTGCCATAGCAACAGAAACTACGGTAACCAACCGGAAGAATAGGGGAGCTGCTCCTGTGGTCTTTTGGTTTGTATAGTTGCATTGAGGGTCATGAAAATATGAGAGTTTCCCCATCCGCCCCTTGGCGAACACACGCAGGGATTCCGTGTTGATTCAGTTTATTAATAGAATATATGGGCTGCTTGAACAGAGTGTCATTCCTGATAATACCGCATGTAGGTACACGCAGCTCTATTTGTTAACCTCTTTCCTATACAGACTTATCTTTGGCACTTTATAGATCTAATGCACACTGAGGGCCAGATTCTCAGAGGCGTTACGACGGAGTATCTCAGATACCCCGTCGTATCGCCTTTTTTTTTTAGTCGTATCTATGCGTGTGATGCTGTGCATCACTTTTGCATAGATACGCTTCTACATCCGACAAGTGTAATCCAATTACACTTTCGGATCGTAGGTGTAATGACAACTCCGGCCACTAGGTGGCCTTTACGTTGTTTTTTCATTTGCATATGCAAATGAAGTAGTACGCCGATTCTCGATCGCTTTTACGCCGCCCCGTCGTCGCGTAACGTCGTTTTCGTTCGCGTAAGGTTACCCCAGCTTCTATGTGGAGTAACCTTACGAGGTCCCGTCGGATGCCGTCGTGTCCCGTCGGATGCCATGTTAAGTATGGCCTCGGGACCGCGTCGTGTTGTGCGTCGTTTACGTCGTTTGCGTACGTCGATTCTCAATGGGGCTGGCGTACGCTGCGATTACGTCGTTTACATTGAGAAAATGTGACGTCCTTTGGAGCATGCGCACTGGGCTTTTTCCCCGGCCGGCGCATGCGCAGTTCGTTCGACGCGGGGGCGCGCTTAATTTAAATACAAGCCGCCCCATTTGAATTGCGCGGGTTTACGCTGCGCGATTTACGCGACGTAAGCGAAACCTACGGAGCAAGTGCTTAGAGAATAAAGCACTTGCTCCAGTACGATGCGGCGGCGTAGTGTAACTGGCTTACGCTACGCCGCCGGAATTCTTAGAGAATCTGGCCCTGAGTGTCAGCATCGATGCATGAGACTTTTTTTGTGCATACAGCCCTGCTGACGGCATCCAAAACTCTATGAGTGGCTGGATGGTGCATCGCGTGCTACTAACATTAGGACCCTGTTCACACCGCAGGCGCTTTTCAGGCATATAGCACTAAAAATAGCGCCTGAAATGTGACTCTCAAGCCTCCACAGTGTGAAACCCCGAGTGCTTTCACACTGGGGCGGTGAGCTTGCAGGACCGAAAGAAAAATGTCCTGCAAACAGCGTATTTGGGATTGTGTGGGAGCGGCGTATACACCGCCATACCTCCCAACCTGCACAGATTCTGCGGGACACTCCCGCACACACAGACCCGCGAATGGGTTAATTGTCTCAACAACTTTGTTTGCGGCAGCCTGTCGTCCTATCAAAACAACTTGTCCCGCAGTATATTTTTCAAATGTTGGGAGGTATGTACACCGCTCCTAAACCACACCTGCCATTGAAATCCATGGGCAGTGCAGCGCTTCCGAAGAAGCAGCACAGTGATGAGCTCATGCCTCCATCGCTCTGCTCTCCTCCTATAAGCATGCTTCACTGTGCTGCAGTTTTAACCATTTCCGTGGTCGCTAGCGGGGTTAAAAATGCCCCACTAGCAGCTGAAAAGTGCCGCTATAACAGTGGTAGAGAGGCACTAAAACTAGTGTTGCTTCACTGCTAACTCGCCCCGTGCCCCAGTGTGAAAGGGCTCTTAAGCCTCATACACACGGTTAGATTTTCAGAAGGGGATAGTTTGTTGACAGACAGTTGTCCAAGATTCTTACCGTTAGTATGCTCCTTTTGACAATTGTTGTCCAATTTTCTGACAACAAATATTGGTTGACAGGCTGAAATTTTTTTGTCAAACGACAGCTCCACTTCAGATTTTCAGATGGGCAGTACACAAATCTGTTGAAAGTACAAAACGCATGCTCGGAATCAATGCTCACCAAACACAAAATTAGCAGAAGGGGCCCAAAGGGTTGCGCTCAAGAGCTGAAATTCCTTGTAGTACATCACTACACTTGTGTTTTAGGCACGACAATTGTGTAACGTTAGTATGCAAGACAAGATCCTGGCACACGCCCTTTTGACAAAAATCAGACGCTCGGCTGTCCAACAATCGAACTGTGTGTACGAGGCTTTAGGGTGGTATGCAATCACGGACAAATGCACGGAATGCAAGCAGTCTGTGTTCCAGGTATTCGTTTCCCTGAGCGTATACTGTCCTAAATGTTAGTAGCACTCAGTGCACCATCCAGCCACAGAAGCTGTCAGCTTGTCATAATTTTAAAGGCTGACAGCAGCGGGGCTGGACGGTTCTCCTGTGCCTTCCACCCGCACCTCAATGCAGGGGTGGATCCAGGGGGGGCAACAGGGCTATTGCCACCCCCAAGAAATGTGTTTTAGTTGTGGAATTCGCTGGCGCCGGAGAGTCTGAGCGGGCGGCTCCACGGCGAGTCAGAAAGAGGGCGGTCAGCTGGTCAGCTCTGTGGGTGTGAGAGCAGTTGGCCAATCAACAAGCCGGTGGCCGGGGGAAGCCCAACTTGCATCCCTGCAGTAACTTCTGCCCTCACTGTGCAGGCAGCAGAGAGATTACATCATCTCTCTGCTGCCTGACCTAAACAAGCAAAACACCACCTTAGGAAGTGACAATCTGCATCTGGTGGCAGGCAAGTGACATTCCTCAACTTGTGGCAGGTGACGTGGCAAGTGACAATCCACAACTTGTGGCAGGTGGCGTGGCAAATGACAATCCGCAACTTGTGGCAAGTGACAATCCGCATCTGGTGGCAGGCAAGTGACATTCCTCAACTTGTGGCAGGTGACGTGGCAAGTGACAATCCACAACTTGTGGCAGGTGATGTGGCAAGTGACAATCCGCAACTTGTGGCAGGTGGCATGGCAAGTGACAATCTGCAACATGTGTGAGGTGATGTGGCAAGTGACAATCCGCAACTTGTGGCAAGTGACGTGGCAAGTGGCAATCTGCATCTGGTGGCAGGCAAGTGACATTCCGCAACTTGTGGCAGGTGATGTGACAATCTGCAATGTGTGGCAAGTGACGTGGCAGGTGACAATCGGCAACGTGTGGCAAGTGACAATCCGCAACGTGTGGCAAGTGACAATCCGCAACGGGTGGCAAGTGACGTGGCAAGTGACAATCTGCAACGTGTGGCAAGTGACAATCCGCAACATGTGGCAGGTGACGTGGAAAGTGACAATCTGCATCTGGTTGCAGGTGACGTGGCAAGTGACACATTCGGTGCTCCCACTGATTCTACATTATGGTGAGTTGAACCAATTTATTTTATATTACAATGTAATAATAGAAATAATGCGCTTCAATCATCCTGACACCATAACAACCATGGTGCCGTTATCATTGAAGCGCTAACACCAGCCATTTCCCTGATAAGTTGCCCCCCCAAAAAAATATTTTCTTGTAGTGCCCCTCCTGAAACTAGACTCTGGATTCGCCCCTGCCTCCATGCTGGAGTCTCGTGCGTCAGGGCTGAATACTCAGTGTGCATGAGTGCATAGACAAGCAACTGGGACTTGAACAGTATTTGTTTCATTTATTTCTAAAAAAGGGGGGAACTAATGCGCAATACCAAAACAATAAATACAATAAAAAAGATAACTAAGGCAGCAGCCACCAAATAAGGTGCTCACACACAATAGAAATGATAATGGGGGGGTGTGGTGGCGCTTGCTAAAACAAAAACTAATATATATACAACACACCAAATAAATTGTGGGCTAAATACACAATCCAACAGGGGGGTGTGAATATAAAGTGCAAAAGTGCTGAAAAGTCCAAACCGGTGCACAATAAATGCGAACAATTCAATGAACAAAAAAGACATCAAAGTGCTAAGTGCTCAAAGTCCATAGTAAATGCAAAATACATAAAAGGTTAAAAAGTGCAAGTGCTTCATAAAAGTCCAAATGATGTGATGTTGAAATCCAAAAGGTGCAAAAAGTGCCTGCAATCCACCACACGATCAAGCAGTGCAGCTGTGCAAACAAAGCCTCAGTGAGAACGTAAATACAAGCCCCTCACCTCATAGGGCCAGATTCAGGTAGAGTTACGCTGGAGTATCAGTGATTCGCCAGTATAACTCTCACTTTGAGCCGGCTTATCTGTTTTCTGTAGTCAGAAAACAAGATACGCCGGGATTGAGTTCATATACGAGCGGCGTAATTGTATTTCGCCGTCGTATCGGAACTGCAATTTCAAAATGGGCGCTCGGGGCGTTCCCGCTGATTTACGCCAAGAATATGTAAATCAGCGAGAGACGGAAATTCACGATCGTACGCGGGCCCGACGCAGTGACTTTCCGACGTTTCCGTAAGCGATACGCGGCGTAAAGAAAAACATGCCCCCTAGGTGGAGTATCCTATGTTAAGTATGGCCGTCGTCATCGCGTCAAATTTAAAAAGTTTAGCGTCGTTTGCGTAAAACGTTCGTGAATGGGGATTGACGTCATTGACGTTCACTGACAGAATTTGGAGCATGCGCACTGACAGTCGACGCATCGATCTCCTTTAGAGCTTTCTTCAACTAATTTTTTGCTCCGACAAAATTAGATCCTTGATCAGATCTAAGCTCTCTGACAGTACCTCTAATGGCTATGAAACATCTCAAGGCGTTGATGAATGCGTCAGCTGACATATCTTCTAACATTTCCAGGTGAATTGCTCTGGAGCTAAGACATGTGAATATTAGTTAATATCTCTTGTACTCCTTGCGGTTTTGCTTGGTGATGAATGGGCCAAAGCAATCCATTCCACTATAAAGAAATTGTGATGATGGGTTTACATGATCTACTGTTAAATCTGCCATTCTTTGTTCTTCGGTAGGTCTACGTGCCTTTCTATAGATCACGCATTTATTTATATACTTTGCCATAACTTTGCTTCCTTTCACTATCCAGTAACCACCTTCTCTCAAACAGTTCTGGATAAAGCTTCTTCATTGACAGGGCCGGCTCTACCACTAGGCAAGTTAGGCAGCCGCCTAGGAGCGCACTGCCGCCTAGAGCGCAACCACGGCCGCTGGCTACACTACTCTCTGCTGGGAGGAGAAGGCGCCCGGAGCTTGTCAATGCGCCTTGACTTCCTACCCGGCTGTCTAGCACCAGAATTATCTGTGGCGGCGCAGCAGCGGGCAGCAATCAGCAGCGCCAACACCCTTGGGGAGTTGTGAATGAATGAATGAATGAAGAACTTGTATAGCGCAGCACATGCGAAATAAATCGCCTCTGGGCGCTTGTTGTTCCTTTCTCTTTTTAGATCAAAAGAGATGAGTCTTAATCTTTCTCCTGAAGACCAAGTAGTTCTCCTCCAGTCGAATGCTGGCTGGTAAGGCGTTCCATAGTTGTGGACTAAGACAGAGGCATCCATCACTGATTTGCTACATGGCAGTAAACAGCGGGGGGGGGGGGGCGCCTGAGCGCAGATAAGTCTGAGAGCCTAGGACTAGGAAGAAGAGCTCCACCGTGGCCCCTCCTCCTCCTCGACCTCTTTTCCCCTAGGGCGCAGCGTACTCCATGCTTCCAGAGCATGGAGTATTCCAAGTTCCTCTCCGCGTTCTAATGTGAGGCCCGGAGCACAGAGCTGTCACAGAGGACGGACAGGAGGTGCAGGCTGCTGTGGGAGCCGCGGGCATTGGACAGATCATCGAGCAGGAGACTAGCATCAGGAAGGTACTGTATGTCATCTTACACACCTGCAGAGACTGGGACAGAGGTGGGACTGCAGGAACAGGGCTAGGGGTCTCATCTTCTCCCAACTTCCCCCTCTCTCAGCTCCCTCCCCTCTCGATCAGCCCCCCCTCCCTTCTCTGTCATCACACTCTCTTAGCCATCCCTATACTCTCAGTCATCCCCCCTCTCTCTAAGCCCCCCTCCCTTCTCTCTCAGCCCTCCCCTCCGATCAGCCCCCCTCCCTTCTCTGTCATCACCCCTCTCTTAGCCATCCCTATACTCTCAGCCATCCCCCCTCTGTCTAAGCCCCCCTCCTTTCTCTCTCAGCCCATGTCTCTCTCAGCCACCCCCTCTCAGCCCTTCCCTTCTCTCCTAGCCCACCCTATTCTCTCAGCCCCCTCTTGTTATGCCCGTCCCTTTTCCTCTCAGCCCTCCCTATTCTCTCTATCAGCCCCCCCTCTATTCTTAGCCCCCACTTTCTTAATCCCCCTCTCAGTCCTCCTTCCCCCTCCCTCTCAGTCCTCCTTCCCCCTCTCTCTCAGCCCTCCCTCTCAGCCCTCTCTCTCAGCCCTCCCTCTCAGCCCTCTCTCTCAGCCCTCTCTCTCCCTCTCAGCCCTCCCTTTCTCTCCCTCTCTGCCCTCCTTCTCCCTCTCTCTCCCCCCTCTCTTCTCTCTCACTCTCTCCTCTTCCCTCCCTCTTCTCTCTATCTCCCCCCCCCTCTCTCTCTCTGCCCTCCCTCTCTATTTCTCTCTCGCTCTCTCTCTCTCTGCCCTCCCTCTTCTCTCTCTCTCTCTTCCCTCCCCTTTCTCTCTCTTTCTGCCCTCCCTCTTCTCTCTCCCCTCCCTCTTCCCCCTCCCCCTCTATTCTTAGCCCCCACTTTCTTAATCCCCCTCTCAGTCCTCCTTCCCCCTCTCTCTCAGCCCTCCCTCTCAGCCCTCTCTCTCAGCCCTCCCTCTCAGCCCTCTCTCTCTCAGCCCTCTCTCTCCCTCTCAGCCCTCCCTTTCTCTCCCTCTCTGCCCTCCTTCTCCCTCTCTCTCCCCCCTCTCTCTCTCTCACTCTCTCTCTTCCCTCCCTCTTCTCTCTATCTCCCCCCCCCTCTCTCTCTCTGCCCTCCCTCTCTATTTCTCTCTCCCTCTCTCTCTCTCTGCCCTCCCTCTTCTCTCTCTCTCTCTGCTCCCCTCCCTTTCTCTCTCTTTCTGCCCTCCCGGGCCTCTTCTCTCTCCTCTCCCTCTTCTAGCCCCTCCCCCCTCTCTCTCCCTCCCCCTCCTCTCCCCCCTCCCTCTCTCTCCCCCCCTCCTCTCTCTCCCCCCTCCCTCTCTCTCCCTTCCTCTCCTCTCCCCCTCCCCCCTCCTCTCTCTCTCCCCTTCATCTCTCTTTCTCTCCCCCCCCTCTCTCTCTCTTCTCCCTCTCTCTCTCTCTCCCCCCTTCTCTCTCTCTCTCTCCCCCTCTCTCTCTCTCTCCCCTCCTCTCTCTCTCTCCCCCCTCTCTCTCCCCCCCCCTCTCTCTCCCTCCCCCCCTCTCTCTCTCTCTCCCCTCTCTCCCCCCCCCCTCCTCTCCCCCCACCCCTCTCTCTCTTTCCCCCCTCTCTCCCCCCTTCCCCCCCTCCCCACTCTCTCTTTCCCCCCCCTCTCTCTTTCCCCCCTCTCTCTCTCCCTCTCCCCCCCCATCTATCTCCCCCCTCTCTCTTCCCCCCTCTCTCTTTCCCCCTCTCTCTCTTCCCCCCCTCTCTCCCCCCTTCCTCTCTCTCCCCCCTTCCTCTCTCTCCCTCCTCCCTCTCTTCTCTCCCCATCTCTCTCTCTCTCCCCCCCTCTCTCTCTCCCCCCTCTCTCTCTCCCCCTCTCTCTCTCTCTCCCCCTCTCTCTCTCTCTCTCCTCTCTCTCTCTCCCCCCCTCTCTCTCTCCCCCCCCCTCTCTCTCTCTCCCCCCTCTCTCTCTCTCTCCCCCCTCTCTCTCTCTCTCTCTCTCTCTCTCTCTCCCCCTCTCTCCCCCCTCTCTCCCCCCTCTCTCTCTCTCTCTCTCTCTCCCCCCCTCTCTCTCTTCTCTCCCCCCTCTCTCTCTTCTCTCCCCCTCTCTCTCTTCTCTCCCCCCTCTCTCTCTTCTCTCCCCCCTCTCTCTCTCCCCTCTCTCTCCCTGGTCAGTGTATGTGTCAAGTCATATGTGTTACAAGGGCAAAGAGGGTGGAGTCAGGGGCAAAGCCAAAGTGGGGGGGGGCGGCAAAATGTGGTTTTGCCTAGGGTGCCAAAAATCCTAGCACCAGCCCTGTTCATTGATGCAAGGATTTGTTGTGGTAGTGATCAATAATCAATCTTGTGAAAGTAGAATTTTTGGGTAGAATTGCTGGATGCTTCACTCTGCTGGGTAACGATGCATTTTCCAGTCTCCCTCCCACCTTCAGTATACCATCCTGTAGAACAAGATTGAGCTTCGTTGTTTATGTATCCTAGGACAACTTGTGAGCCTGTCCAAAAATATTCTTCATCTATTTTTAACTCTAATTCTTCTTTTAGAAACCTGCTTACTGATGCTGAAACAGCAGCTGCAGTCAGTTCAAGTCTTGGTATTGTCTGAATACTGGTAGGTGCAACTCTGGTCTTTCCCATAACCAGGGCACAATGTATTTTTCCTTCTCCTATTACTCTGATGTAGGAGCACTGATGAAGTTCTATTTTCTTGTACTCTCCGAAATGCAAGTCTCTTATCCAAGTCTCCCACCTTGGCCTTAAATCTTCAGGTATGGGTTCATCCCATCCCAACTTCCGTCTGCATAATTCTTGTAGTAGTTCTTTTGCTTTAAGGATTACTGGGGCTAAGAATCCCAGTGGATCATATATAGAAGCCACTGCAGAGAGAATGGTTGCAACTTTCTCTTCAAAAGATACTTCAAAGAAGAACTCATCTTTCTCTACATTCCATCCCAAACCAAGTACATTCTGAATGGGAAGATGATCATAATTGAGATCCACATTCTTCATTGTTGATGCACGTTCAGAGTCACTGATGGATTCCAGTACCTCTCTGTTGTTTGAGATGAATTTGTGAAGGCGCAGGTTTCCTCTTGCGCATAATTCTTGGCTTTCCTTTACTAATTTGATTGCAGATTCTGTGGACTCTAGACTTACAAGACCATCATCTACATAGAAGTTTTTCTTAAGAAAATTCGCTGCTGATGGACAATCATTTTCATTTTTATTAGCCAAGTACTTCATACCATAATTGGCGCAACCTGGAGACGATGCTGCTCCAAACAAATGTACTTTCATTCTGTATTCTGCTGGCTCTGTATCTGTAACTCCGTCCTCCCACCATAGGAACCCCAGGAAGTCTCTATCTTCATTCTTCACATGAAACTGGTGGAACATTTTTTCAACGTCACACATGACAGCTATGGGATACTTTCTGAATCTACAGAGTACTCCAGGCAGAGTGTTTGTAAGATCTGGTCCTTTTAGTAGATGATCATTCAATGCAACACCATCATACTTTGCTGAGCAATCAAAGACTACTCTAATTTTATCTGGTTTCTTTGGGTGGTGAACACCTTGATGTGGGATGTATTACACTTTTCCTTCTTTAGGTTGGTTATTCACCTTCTCTGCATGTCTTTCTTCAAGGATGCCTTCCATGAATTTCAAATAATCTTGCATGAATTTGAGATCTCTTCCCATCTTTTTCTTCAAGCATTTCAATCTTGCTAGGGGAAGATTTCTGTTATTTGGCAGACGATGTCATTTTCTGAAGGGTAAGTAAGGGCATTTAAAGATAACCTTGTTGATTCTGCTGAATACTTTCTTCTAGAGTGTGTACAAACTTTATGTCTTCTTGGGATACACTCTTCTCTTCAGAACTTATGTCTGCAATGTCAGATTCAAGGATCTTGATTACCATACAGTTGGTAGCTCTTGGACAGATATTCGATGACACAATCCTGTCACCTGTCTTGAGTTTGCAATCTGCTGTTTTCCTCCAACAACACCCCATCCTACATCAGTTTGAACAGCGTAGGGTTCACCCTTTCCTCCTGTGATTACCTCTCGTGGCACCAAAGCTTCTGGACAATCGTAGCCTATCAACAGTCCGACACCAAATTCTTTCAGCGGGGACATCTCATGAGATATGATAGATAGGTGCTCCCATTTATTGGCTGTTTCACAGGTAGGTATACGATCTTGATCTAGAGGTATGTCGTCTTTCGTATAAGATGGAGGTAGATTTAATGTGAGGTTTGAATGAAGTCCTCTAACTCTCAGTCCTTTAACCTTTTGACTGTTCACTAATGTGTCTCTCCCCGTCATTGTGGTGAGCTTGAGCTTCACTGGTTCTGTAGCCACTTGTAATTTCTTGCAGATTTTTTGATCAATGAAGGTGACGTCGCTTTGGGCATCCAGTAGTGCATAGGCGTATACCTTCTTGTTCCTCCTTTTAGGATTTGAAATGCACACTGGTACAACCATTGATGTGCCGTTGCTTTTTCCTTCCCTTATTCTGCAAGAGAATACTAATACTTTCTTTTCTTCCTCAGCATCTTTAGGTATTGAGGATTCATCCTTCTTTGGACGTTATTCATGCAGTGGAGTAGGATGGCGTCCTTTGCAGACGCTGCATGTAGCCTTTTTCTTACACTCCTTTGTAACATGGCCTTTTCTTAAGCATCCAAAACACAGTTGGTTCTCAAGTACACATTTTTTCTTTTAATTTGAGGACTTCTCTTTCAATTGTTGGCAGTTGTGTATGGAGTGGTTCTCTCCACAGAACATGCACTTAAAGGTAGTCTGAGGATTTGTCGGTTCTGTCTCTTTACTGAACCCAGTAGTGACGTTAAGCTTGCTTTCACAGGTATCTAGACCTTTAGCTGCTGTGTTGATTGCAAAGCGAGTTGCTCTTGCACGTCTTGTATCTCTCGCAGGCCTTTCTTCTAAGGATTTTAAGGCATAAGATGCTGTTACTGGATTACATGCTATTTGTACTTCCCTATTAACGAACTCAGAGAACTTTTCAAAACTTGGGAAGTCCTTATTTAAATCTAACTGTTCAGTCACATAGCGATTCCATCTAGAAGCTACTTCTTCAGGTGGCTTGGCTAGCATCCTGTGATTTTCTAGATAGTCGTTCAGTACTTCTAGTCCTTGTACATGTGGGATGGCATTTCTGCATGCTTGCAGGAAATCACCATACTCTTGGAGTTTGAAGTGCTCCTTGGGACCTATTTTAGGCCAGTTATTCAATTTCTCCCTAAAGGCTCTTTGTACTAAGAAAGGATGACTTTTCCCAGGCTTGCTTATAGGCTTCTTCGTCTGTTCTATAGAAGTTGCCTTCAAGGGCTTTCTTCCACCAACATATCTCTGAAGGTAGAATAACTTGTCAACTGGTCTGGAACAATGATGCTCAATGATCATTTCAAAACTTGCCTTCCACTCTATGAACTTCAGTATGTCTCCTGAAATTACAGTAGGTTCTGGAATGGAAAGTCTTGCTGGGACTGTTCTCTGCCGTCCTGCTGGGATAATAGTTGCAACATTCTCCTGATCATTGTAGTGATATCTAGGAGTAAAATTATCCTGTTTTATTTTTTCACTTAGTTCTAAATTAAGTGAGTCTCTCTTTTCGTCTTTCTGAGCAGGGATGGAATGGCAATGACTTTTTCCTTCACTACATACTGGAGGTTTCCTTTCATTCTCCTGGATGTATGGAGGTGAGTAGGAGTCCGCTTCATCATTTAGTACAGATTTGGACCTATGACTACCATTCATGTCCTCTTCGTGTACTCTTAGTCTGGCTTCTATAATCTTAACTTCTTTCAGCCTTTCCAGACTTTCCATTTGATGGTGCTGTGCCTCCATTTCAGCTTCCATTTGATGGTGCTGTGCCTCCATTTGAGCTTCAATTTGATGGCGCTGTGCCTCCCTTTCGGCTATTTGTAGACGCTGCGCTTCAATCGATTTCTGCTTTCTTGACAGCAAGTTGTTCAACAAGTTCCTTTCTTTTGGTTAGAGTACTTGAGGACTCTGATGTGTGACTGGCACTTCTGCTAGTGAAGGAAGTCCCACTTGAGATTGTGGTTCCCCCTAAGGACCTAGCATAGTCTCTCGTGAAGAGCTCATTCATTCTCTTTCTCGCCTTAACTTCATCATAGTTAGCTTCAGATGATAATTCTCTCATGAGCTTTACTAAATCTTTAGTGACTGCAGTACATGTGTCCATGTTCCTCACAATATCCTGGGAAGGTGTCGTGGATGACTGCAGATCGACATCCACTGCCATAAGCTCTGATTCACATTCTTCTATCGTCTCTACCAGATCAGTCAAGTTTTCTTTTATACTATCTTGTTTTAGCTTTCTACGAACATCTTTAATGTATGATTTCCACCTATCATACATTCTGGTGAACCTTTTTACTTTTAATGCTGCTTCTTGCTCCAAATTTACCTGCATTTTTGGGGTCGGTTTTCTGAGGTTCTGAGGTTCTGAGCATCTTAGCTCACTTGTTTGGGGCAAGGCTAATGCTGCATCAGACTCTTCTACCTCAGACAGGTTCACTTGCTCCTCACCCTCTATCCTATCTATCTTTGTATCCTCTAACAGTGGCATGGTAATACTAGGCTTAGACATTTTACTTTAAATGCTATAACAATATGCAGGCAATAAATGACTTTCACTTTAAATGCAATAGTAAAAGATGCAGGCAATAAATGACTTTCACTTTAAATACTTTAGAGTCCGTATACTACAAACTGTCCTTCGTTTTACTTTACAGTCTTTTATTCCTGAACACGAAAATGTCTCTTTATGCCTAAGCCTATGTGCAATGATAAGTAATAAAAGGAAAGCTCTGACCTTATTTCTGAAGAGGAGGATACTGTGATCTGTAGGTTGCTGGAACAAATGTCAGTCTTAGGCCTCGTACACACGAGCGGATATGTCCGCTGAAAACGGTCCGATGGACCGTTTCAGCAGACATCTCCGATCGTGTGTATGGGCTAGCGGACAGATTTGTCCACCCGACAGATTTCAAAGCATGCTTTGAAATCTATCGGGTGGGAATGTGTCCGCCCGACATGTCTGCTGGTTAGTACACTTACCAGCAGACATGTCGTCCCGCACCGCCGACGCGCCGCCGCCGAATGGATTCGGCGCATGCGCGGAAGTGTTTTACTTCCTGGTGCGGTGACGTGGCGGCGTCAACGTCACCGCCACGTCACCGACATGTCAGCGCGCCGTCTGCTGGCGGGGATTTTGGTTTGCTCATGTGTACACGCGAGCAAACCAAAATCCCAGCAGACAGATTTGTTCAAATCTGTCGGACGGACAGATTTGAACAAATCTGTCCGCTCGTGTGTATGGGGCCTTAGAGGAGACTTGTCTTTTCTTGATGCGAAGCTTGCGCTGACTTGCGATGCTTTACGATGCTCTCCGATGAGCTGCGATGCTCTGTGATGAGTCGCGATGCGCTGCGATGCTCTGCGATGACTTTGCGATGCTTTGCGATGAGCTGCAATGCTCTGCGATGACTTTGGGCCTAGTGGTGGGAAACTAGCTGGCTGCAGTACATGGCCTCTTCGTGGATGGCGATGCAGGCACTCTAGGTCTGGACTTTGGTCTCCCACCATGCGTCTTTTTCTCTCTCTAGGGGTCGCAGAAGGGTTGGTGCTTTTCCGTGACTATCTTGCCTTTGCCGTTCTGCCACTTTAAGAGTCGGCTGCAGTTTGAGTAAACACACTTCTATGGCCTGTATGGTAGCTCCGCTGAGGTGTCTTTACTTTTTCACTCAGGGATCGGTTGCTGCTCAACGGTATATGCTGGCGCTCTGCTGCTCAAGTGCGCTCTTTACTGTGCAAGTTGAGGAGTGCTATCGCTTTTCTCTCAAAGGGAAAAATTAGTTCCACTGTGGCAGGCGCAGCACTATGAAGTGCCTCATGCGCTGTGGCATTAGAAGAATTGTGATATCTCTGACTTTTCAATCCAACAAGACTGTCTATTACTCTGAAATTCCTCTAGCGCCGTTCTATGGAAGCAGTAGGTTTGAAGAGCACACCAAATGCTTAAAATAACTTCTTTAACCACTTTAGCCCCGGACCATATTGCTGTCCAAAGACCAGAGCACTTTTTGTGATTCGGCACTGCGTCGCTTTAACTGACAATTGCGCGGTCGTGCGATGTGGCTCCCAAACAAAATTGGTGTCCTTTTTTTCCCACAAATAGAGCTTTCTTTTGGTGGTATTTGATCATCTCTGCGGTTTTTATTTTTTGCGCTATAAACAAAAATAGAGCGACTATTTTGAAAAAAATGCAATATTTTTTACATTTTGCTATAATAAATATCCCCAAAAAAGATATAAAAAAACATTTTTTTCCCTCAGTTTAGGCCGATACGTATTCTTCTACATATTTTTCGTAAAAAAAATCGCAATTAGCGTTTATTGATTGGTTTGCGCAAAATTTATAGCGTTTACAAAAAAGGGGGTAGTTTTATGGCATTTTTATTAATATATTTTTTTTTACTAGTAATGGCGGCGATCAGCGTTTTTTTTCGGTACTGCGATATTATGGCGGACTCATCGGACACTTTTGACACATTTTTGGGACCATTGGCATTTTTATAGCGATCAATGCTATAAAAATGCATTGGATTACTATAAAAATGCCATTGGCAGTGAAGGGGTTAACACTAGGGGGCGGGGAAGGGGTTAAGTGTGTTCCTATTTGTGTTCTTACTGTGTGGGGGGGGTGAACTCACTAGGGGGAATCATTGATCTTCCGTTCATACATTGTATGAACGGAAGATCAGCGTTTCCCCCGCTGACAGGAACGAGTGCTGTGTGTTTACACGCACAGCTCTCGTTCCCCGCTCTGTAACGAACGAGCGCGCGCGCCCGGCGGCGATCGCGCCCGCTGGGCACGCGCGCGGGACTCGGGGGCGAGCGGGGGGCGCGCGCGGGCCGCTGGCGGTGCGCACGCGCCCCCTAGTGGCCGTGAAAGTCCCGACGTAGGATGACGGGCTCTCGCGCAGGAGAGCCGACCTGCCGCCGTATAACTGCGGCGGCTGGTCGGCTACTGGTTAATAACTTCACTTTTCTTAATATAAAATACTGCTGCTTTGCAGCAGACAGTCCTTGTACAAAACACGTGATGAATAAAGTATAACAGAAAATGGTGGTTCAAATATTCAATCTTGTCATTTAACATAAGATGGTGGATATATTTCTTTCTTCAGTATTTACTCTCTCTCTCTCTCTCTCTCTCTCTCTCTCTCTCTCGCTGTAAGTTATGAAAGCATTCTCTGATTTCTCTGAAAGGTATAACTGTGGTTTGAAGGTATGAAGGTTTGATATGGTTCGGGTTTGATATGGTTCGGGTTTGATATGGTTCGGGTTTGATATGGTTCGGGTTTGGTGGAACTACAAGTGAACACACAGCTAAATCAGTATACAGTTCTAATCACACTATTTACAATAAGAACATATATATAAATGTATAATTACCTAATTTTGCCCTCTGGCTTCTATAAGAACTGCTCTGTATGTCTGCTTGCTCTGCTGTCTGCATGTGACTCTGTGTCTCTGTGTCTCTGTGTGGAATAATCTAGCACATGGAGTATTAGGAACCTCCCAGACAGTGGGAGTGATTGTAAAGCTGCCTATGACTGGTCAAGACTCTGCTCAATGTGAGATTAGCTGTGATTGGGCCAACGCTTCTGATGAGTCACAAAAGCTTAACTCTATGCTTTCTGGTATGAATTAAACTGTGAATAACTTTGCTTACCTCTTGCCCCATACAAACAAATGACTCTTAGAGGCATATTTTTTCTTTTGCTTCTGTGAACACAACATACAACTGTTATATAACATCCAAACACAAAATCACAGTGAATAACTCTGCATTTGTCTCTCACATTTACACATGTGCTCTACATTAGGTTCTTAGCAGATTTAGCTGTATATATGTAGGTTATTTTAGCTACCTAGGACAGGTTCTAGCTGGCCAGCTACACTCTTTTCTTTATTTCTCTTATGTAGCGCCCTCTTGCTTTCAGCATGGGCACAACACTAAAGTTAGTTGGACTGGGAGAGTTACATTGCTCCCAGTTATGATTTGCCTTTGTCATCTCGGAAAGGTTCACTGGGTCAGTTTGCATTCTAGGAATGTGGTATCGTCTCTGGTCAGCAGTTGGTGCCAGAGGGGTTTCTGGCAGAGCAAGTCTTCCCCAGCAGACAATTGGAGAAGTTCTTCCCTCGCGGGGCATGCTGGAGAAGGGTATATCTGGGACAGGGGTCATGTGTTCGGAATCTTTGCGGGGTCCCGGTTCCAGGTGCGGCATCCAACTTTAGGGTGCGCGCATCCATGGACCCTGCCAGGGTGGCCATCCTGGCCAACCTCCAGGCTTTACCGAGTAAAAACATATATACAAAAGTGCATATAACACCGCGCTACCTAACTAAACATAAAATAGCTGCCAACACAACAGAACTGGATTAGTTCTGCAACAGAAAACAAATAGAAAAACAAAAAGTGTAGCACTGAAATTATGTAAGAAATAATAATATAACACTGCAAAGCATCATATAGACTTGGAATGAAATAATATATATAATACGTGAAGCAACACATAAACTAATCACCAAGTGTTCAAAATGATCATATCAATTGGATATGAAAAGAGATAAGTCTAAAATGATTTGATTCAAAGGGCCAGATTCAGGTAGATGGGAGCATCTTTGCTCTGGAGTAACGCTTCTCATTTACGTTACTCTGACGACCATTTCAGCGCAAGTACTGTTATTCACATAGCAGTTGCGCGTAAACTTGCGCCAGAGTAACGATAATGCGCTGGCGTAAACCGACGCAAGTGGAAGTGGGTGTGATCACATGTAAATGATGGGCGGAGCCCAGCGCAGAGGCTTACGTTCAGCGCATCATCCACGGAGCATGCGCAGTGAGTGCGGCTCCACTCACCCCCTTGTGCGCATGCTCACAACTTCCGTCGGCACCACTTCACGGGAAACGTCAGCGCAATGCCTTCCGTTGGGCGCTCAAAAGCGCAGGCGGAAACGCCATTCCGGCGCAAAAGTATTTCAGTTTCCCCCCACCCCAGGGAAGATACTTTTGTGCTGTGATGGCTGCTCCCGCTACCCCCAGAGAGAGGAGGAACCTCAACTTTAACGCCCAGGAGGTCTCAGTGATCATCTCCGCTATGGAGACATTTAATCATTTCCTCCATGGCAAAAAAAAGCCGTAAGACCAGCCGGGAGAGGAAGCAGGGCATCCTGGACACCATTGCTGGCCGGGTCAATATTTTGGGGTACTCCACCCGGACTGCTGCTGACATCCAAAAAAAAATCAATGATCTGGGGCGCAAGGTCCGTGGCAAGGTGGCCACCATCAGGAGGCATGAGAGGGGCACAGGTGGTGGTCCCCCATGTCCGGTCACCCTGACCGCGGAGGAGGAGGTGGTCTCTCGCTGCCTGGAGAGGAAGCAGGTGGAGGGGGTCCCTGGCTATGACTCCGTGGAGGAAGGCTCCAGGACAGGTAAGTGTTTTTTATCCCCTATTTGATGTGTTGCATTTGGGGGGGGGGAGGGTACATGTGCCAAGTGTGTGGGACCACCAACATGTGTCTGCTTTGTGTCATCCACAGATGACGGAGCTGGGCCATCATCTGTCGGCGGCCAGTCCACCCCATCCCCCCCACGCCATCCTGTGCACGAGCCCCTGGGTGGTGAAAAGGTGGAGGAGGAGAGTGGCCACACCACACCTGCCGAGGTGGTTGTGGAGGATCCTGCTGTGGCAGAGCAGGACTTTTCCTTAGTGTTGGAGGTCTCCTCCCCTTCTCCTGGGCCGTCTGTCATCCCCTCCCCCATCCTTGGAAGCCCCTCAAGGGCGACTCCATCTCCCCGGGGACAACCATCTTCTGGCCCCAGGAAGGCGACCCAGAAGACCAGGGTGATGTCGGATCTTGTCCAGGGCCAGTTGGCGAGGGATCACGCCAGACAGACCCAACAAATGGGGGACATAGTTGGGCACTTGGAGAAATTGGCTGACAGCCTGTGCTCCGTTGGCCAGATAAGCAACGCAGTGCAGGATGTGAGTTGCAACTGCGCTGCAGTGGTGACCAGTTTGAGGATGGTGCAGGGGGATATTAGGCAGCTCACTGCAGCCGTAAAGGCCAACATTGCTGCCATCCATGGAAACAGTGCTGCCATCCGGGACCAGGGGAGGCTGAGTCGACGGGCCCAACACTACCAAGTGACCCGGCAGCTCAGGATGCAGGCCCAGCAGCTGAGGATGCAGGGCCAGACAAACAATTACCTCGGCCGGATAGCCATGGCCTTGGAGGGCATGCAGGCCACACCTGCCAGGAGTGGCCCACCCGGGGATCAGCCACCTCCAGATGCCCCTCCACCCCCACCCACTCCATCCAGGCAGCTGAGGAGCCAGAGAGGTTCGGCAAGAAGGAGCCCCCGGCATCCCCGATGATTTTGTTATTTTTTTTGTCTGATTTTTACTCAGGATATGAGATTTTTATTTTATTTTGATTTTTACTCAGGATATGAGATTTTTATTTTATTTTGATTTTTACTCAGGATATGAGATTTTTATTTTATTTTGATTTTTACTCAGGATATGAGATTTTTATTTTATTGATACTGCACACGTTGCAGTGTGAATGGTGTGTGAATGTGAGGGGGTGGCACTCCTGACAGTAAGGGGTGTCACCCTCGGCCGTGGTGGTGAAGTTAACCCCACGGCTGTATGAATGACGTGTGAAAGGTGTATGAATGGACAGTGACATCATTGGGGCCTTGACGCTGGCGTTGCTGCTCCCAAGTCCTACATGCTGGACTTGGGCTAATCCAATGCGATGTGGATGTGGTGTGTGTGATCTAGGGACATCAGTGGTGTGCATGCATGCATTGTCTGTGTGATTAATGTTTTGGTTTAGTGTCCAAAGATGCCTACGGCAAGGACCCTCCTGACTGCTCTTCCATCAGCAGACTGGGTGTCCTCTGGCAGGTGGGGACTGTGTTGGTCGTGGGTCAGGTCATCACGTATGTCAATCTGCAGGCCTTTTCTCATAGCAAAGTTGTGCAGAATACAACATGCACCGATGATCTGACACACAAAGGTAGGGGAATACAATAGGGTTCCCCCAGACTTATCCAGGCAGCGGAAACGGGACTTCAGGAGCCCGAATGTTTGCTCCACCACTGCACGGGTTTTGATGTGTGCTTCATTGTATTTTCTCTCTCCTCTGGTTTGGGGGTTCCGGAAAAGGAGTCATGAGATGGGGTCCCAGTGCATATGCAGAGTCACCTGTAAGGTAAAAGACAGGAGGATGTTAGTCATGCATGTGCCACTTTTGATGTGCATCACGGGAGGGGATAGTCATGCCTGACTCCCATGTCACTCACCAACCAGCCAGCTGTCCCCATACATGTTCTGTTCGAATTCTGCTGGGATGGGGCTCTGATTGTATATGAAGCTGTCATGGCTGGACCCGGGGTGTTTGGCACGGACGTGCCATATGAGGCGTTGGGCATCGGCTATCACCTGTACGTTGATGGAGTGCCAATGCTTCCGATTGCGGTATATGTGCTCTGTGGCACTGGGGGGCTGGAGTGCCACATGTGTGCAATCAATGGCCCCCACAGTGCGTGGGAATCTGGCAATGTTGTAGAAATCTGTCATTGCCTTCAGCCGCAGCTCCTCAGTGGTGGGTCTAATGAACTGGTTGGACATGCGTCTGAGGATTGCAGGGACAACCTGGTGCACACATCTGCTCACGGAGGACTGTGACATCCCAGCCACCACTCCACTTGTACGCTGGAATGTTCCACTTGCTAGGAAATGGAGTGTTGCCAGTACCTTCACCAGTGGCTGCACTGCTTGTGACACAGTGGCGTAACTAGAGACTTCAGGGCCCCGGTGCAAGAAATCATGAAGGGCCCCCCTCCACAGTGGCATGACAGTCAGGTGGACCCCTCACACTGGCAGGCGGCAGTCGGGCACCTCAAACGGGCAGACTTGGCGGAATTACAGGGCCCAGTCGCAACGGCGACTGCTGCGACCCTGATAAATCCGCCATTAGTTAAAGGTGTGTTACATGCAGAGTTCAAGGTGTGCTATGTACAGAGTTCGGGGTGTGCTTCATACAGAGTGCAGGGTGTGCTACGTACAGAGTCCGTGGTGTGCTACGTACAGAGTCCATGGTGTGCTACGTACAGAGTCCGTGGTGTGCTACGTGCAGAGTCCGGGGTGTGCTACTGTGATGGATGGAAATATGTAAGAAATTAATATTTTTGTGTTATGAATAGAGCGACTCAGATGTTGCCTTTCCTCCATTATATCGTTTGTTTCCTTTCTATTGCTTGATTTATGGAGTTGTTATGTATGTATGTATGTATGTATGGATATATATATATATTGAAACACTTTTATTATCCTTACATGAAGAATCAGATATTCCTTGTAAAAGTTACCATTCGAAATGAAGTGTATATGTTCCCGGATAAGATTGTTTTAAAGTTTGAAAATGTGAAATTAAGTTTCAGAAGTTACCATTTAAATTGGAGTACAAAAGGACTTTCCAAGAGAAAAGCTTCCCTTCCCCCACTCACTCCTAAAACTCCTCATTCCAAAAGGAAAAGGTATGAACTCAGCTCCAAGATGAGACCGCCCCTCCTCCTTACTTGGATACTTTGAAAGTAACTTTGAATTCTGTAACAAGAACATGGAACAGAAAAAGACCCTTATATGCACGGACCAATCAATTGTGTGCATGTACTTGTGATGTAGTGATGTTTATAAAGCTGTGGTAGCAATAAAGTCCAGTCTCTTTGTCGGTCGTAAGCTGAAAGGTGAGGATGTGAATCTCTTTGTCTGTCTCTGTGTTTGTCTATGCATGCTTTGATGTAATTTGGAATCAGACCGGTAGAAATGGCAACCCTGAGAGATCATGTTAGGAGATCAATTAATTAATAAGAGTCTTAGTATACCTCACACTACGTGCAGAGTCCGGGGTGTGCTACGTGCAGAGTCCGGGGTGTGCTACGTGCAGAGTCCGGGGTGTGCTACGTGCAGAGTCCGGGGTGTGCTACGTGCAGAGTCCGGGGTGTGCTACGTACAGAGTGCAGATTTCAGAAGTGCCACATTTCTGCGGAAAAAAAGCCTGGAGTAAAAGTATACAGTGCAAACACTGGGCCAGATTCAGCAACACTTGCGCTGGAGTATTTCGATATGCGCCGCGTAACTGTGAAGATGCGCCGTCGTTTCTATGTGGCCGTACCCACCAAACTAGATGCGCCCGAAGACGCGCCATTTGCGACCGGCGGAACGTTCCGACGCCAGAGTATCGTCAGCGCATAATTTCGCAGGGCGCATCAGTCGCGCCTATTGATTTCCCCTGCAAATATGCAAATGAGGGAGATTTCCCGACTCGCGAACGGATGAGCACCATACGCTGGCTACATGCGCCGCGCGTATCTCGTCCGTCCGGCGCAAAGTTATTTCTACAAAAGGCTGCTTTATCTTTACTCCAGACGGTCAGAGGTCAGCAGGAGAGCAGCTACAGCAGCGTTACCGACGATAGGAGCTAGCTGAACAACCACACTTGCAAGGACAACACCTCTGTGTGCCAACATGCCAGGAGCAATTGTGGTCCTCGAACTACTGATGGGTCCCCCGGAACGAAGGAGGCGGGCACGTGAGAGGATATACCGCACTCGTATGAGCCTCTTTGGCATGGGGGATGAGGAGGTGTATCGCCTCTTCAGATTCAGCCCAGATGCAATACTTGAACTAACCACAACCCTGCAGGATGACATCACCAGCCCAACACACCGCTCACAAGCAGTGCAGCCACTGGTGAAGGTACTGGCAACACTTCATTTCCTTGCAACTGGATCATTTCAGCGTACAAGTGGAGTGGTGGCTGGGATGTCACAGTCCTCCATGAGCAGATGTGTGCACCAGCTTGTCCCTGCAATCCTCAGACGCATGTCCAACCAGTTCATCAGACCCACCACTGAGGAGCTGCGGCAGAAGGCAATGACAGATTTCTACAACATTGCCAGATTCCCACGCACTGTGGGGGCCATTGATTGCACACATGTGGCACTCCAGCCCCCCAGTGCCACAGAGCACATATACCGCAATCGGAAGCATTGGCATTCCATCAACGTACAGGTGATAGCTGATGCCCAACGCCTCATATGGCACGTCCGTGCCAAACACCCCGGGTCCAGCCATGACAGTTTCATATACAATCAGAGCCCCATCCCAGCAGAATTTAACCAGAACATGTATGGGGACAGCTGGCTGGTTGGTGAGTGACAAGGGAGTCAGGCATGACTATCCCCTCCCGTGATGCACAACAGAAGTTGCACATGCATGACTAACATCCTCCTGTCTTTTCCCTTCCAGGTGACTCTGCATATGCACTGGGACCCCATCTAATGACTCCTTTCTGGAACCCCCAAACCAGAGGAGAGAGAAAATACAATGAAGCACACATCAAAACACGTGGAGTGGTGGAGCAAACATTTGGGCTCCTGAAGTCCCGTTTCCGCTGCCTGGATAAGTCCGGGGGGACCCTATTGTATTCCCCTACCTTTGTGTGTCAGATCATCGGTGCATGTTGCATTCTGCACAACTTTGCTATGAGAAAAGGCCTGCAGATTGACATACGTGATGACCTGACCCCCGACCCACACAGTCCCCACCTGCCAGAGGACACCCAGTCTGCTGATGGAAGAGCAGTCAGGAGGGTCCTCGCTGTAGGCATCTTTGGACACTAAACCAAAACATTGATCACACGGACAATGCACGCGTGTACACCACTGATGTCACTAGATCACACACACCACATGCACATCACATTGGATTAGCCCAAGTCCAGCATGTAGGAGTTGGGAACAGCAACGCCAGCGTCAAGGCCCCAATGATGTCACTGTCCATTCATACACCTTTCACACGTCATTCATACAGCCGTGGGGTTAACTTCACCACCACGGCCGAGGGTGACACCCCTTACTGTCAGGAGTGCCACCCCCTCACATTCACACACCATTCACACCGTCCCCTGCACTCCTGACCGTGTGCAGTAAAAAAAGAAATACAAAATCTCATAACCTGAGAAAATAAATAAACAAAAACTCATGACCTGAGTATAAAATAAATAATACAAAATAAACAAAAACTCATAACCTGAGTATTTTAAAAAAATCATAGAAACCAAAAAAAAAAAAAGCCTCATCGGGGATGCCGGGGGCTTCTTCTGGGGGCCCCTCTCTGCCTCCTCAGCTGCCTGGATGGAGTGGGTGGGGGTGGGGGGGCATCTGGAGGTGGCTGATCCCCAGGTGGGCCACTCCTGGCAGGTGTGGCCTGCATGCCCTCCAAGGCCATGGCTATCCGGCCGAGGTATGAGTTCGTCTGGGCCTGCATCCGGAGCTGACGGGTGACCTGGTAATGCTGGGCCCGCCGACTCAGCCTCCCCTGGTCCCGGATGGCAGCACTGTTACCCTGGATGGCAGCAGTGTTGGCCTGGACGGCTGCAGTGAGTTGCGTAATATCACCATGCACCTCCCCCAAACTGGTCACCACTGCAGCGCAGTTGCAACTTACATCCTGGACTGCGTTGCTTATCTGGGCAACGGAGCCCAGGCTGTCAGACACTTTCTCCAAATGCCCAACTATGGCCCCCATTTGTTCAGTCTGTCTGGCGTGATCCCTCGCCAACTGGTCCTGGACAACATCAGACACCCCCCTGGTCTTCTGGGTCGCCTTCCTGGGGCCAGAAGATGGTTGTCCCCGGGGGGAAGGAGTCGCCCTTGAGGGGCTTCCAAGGATGGGGGAGGGGATAACAGATGGCCCAGGAGAAGGGGAGGAGACCTCCAAAACTAAAGTAAAATCCTGCTTTGCCACAGCAGGCTCCTCCTCAACGACCTCGGCAGGTGTGGTGTGGCCACTCTCCTCCACCACCTCTTCACCACCCAGGGGCTCGGGCACACGATGGCGTGGGGGGGATGGGGTGGAATGGACGCTGACCGATGATGGCCCAGCTCCGTCATCTGTGGATGACACAAAGCAGACACATGTTGGTGGTCCCACACACTTGGCACATGTACCCTCCCCCCCCCAAATGCAACAAATCAAATAGGGGATAAAAAACACTTACCTGTCCTGAAGCCTTCCTCCATGGAGTCATAGCCTGGGACCCCCTCCACCTGCTCCCTCTCCAGGCAGCGTGCGACCACCTCCTCCTCCGCGGTCAGGGTGACAGGACATGGGGGACCACCACCTGTGCCCCTCTCATGCCTCCTGATGGTGGCCACCTTGCCCCTGACCTTGCGCCGCAAGTCGTTGATCTTTTTCTGAATGTCAGAGGCAGTCCGGATGGAATACCCCAAGACATTCACCCTGGCAGCAATGGACTCCAGGATGCCCTGCTTTCTCTCCCGGCTGGTCTTGTGGCTTTTTTTCCCATGAAGCAAATTATTCACAGACTCCATCGCTGAGATGATAACCGAGACCTCCTGGGAATTAAAATTAAGGTTCCTCCTCTCTCTGGGGGTAGCGGGAGCAGCCATTACAGAGCAAAAGTATCTTCCCTGGGGTGGGGGGAAACGGATATACTTTTGCGCCGGAATGGCGTTTCCGCCTGCGCTTTTAAGCGCCCAGCGGAACACATTGCGCTGACATTTCCCGGGAAGTGGTGCCGACCGAAGTTGTGAGCATGCGCACAAGGGGGCGAGTGGAGCCGCACTCACTGCGCATGCTCCGTGGATGATGCGCTGAACGTAAGCCTCTGCGCTGGGCTCCGCCCATCATTTACATATGATCACACCCACTTCTACTTGCGTCGGGTTACGCCAGCGCATTATCGTTACTCTGGCGCAAGTTTACGCGCAACTGCTATGTGAATAACAGTACTTGCGCTGAAAGGGTCTTCAGAGTAACGTAAATGAGAAGCGTTACTCCAGAGGAAAGATACTCCCATCTACCTGAATCTGGCCCACTGTCTACAGCCATGAAACATACAGCCACAGCACCTGTGATCATCATTATCATGCTGATAATTACACTGTACTTCATGTGACTGTACTGTATATAGCCTATATACACTACAGTCACATGAAGTACAGTATAATATAGGCTGTACAGTGTGATCATCACTCAGCATGATAATGATGATCACAGGTGCTGTCTTTCATGCCTGCAGACAAAGTTTGCTCTGTATACTTTTACTTTAGTATACTATAGCAACCACTGCAGTTTGAGTCTCAATACATGCACACTCACATACATACATACATATTCACATGCACACACACATGCAAACACACACACACAGTAGATAAAAAACGTCAGTCTTTTACCTTAGCAGCTCTTCCTGCCGGGTACTGCACTGTAGGGGGAGACAAAGAGCACACACTTTGCTTTCAGTTTGTAATGACTGACGAGCTCCCCGCACAGTGCCGATTACAGTTCGGCTTGGGATCGGGGAACTTGTCTGTGCTCCTTTTTTTGAAGCACTGTATACAGGGGGCCCTCGGGGCCCCCTCCAGCAAGGGGCCCGGTCACCATGGCGACCTCAGCACCCCTATAATTCCGCCACTGGCGGTGTGTCTTGCTGGTGATGTCATCCTGCAGGGTTGTGGTTAGTTTAAGTATTGCATCTGGGCTGAATCTGAAGAGGCGATACACCTCCTCATCCCCCATGCCAAAGAGGTTCATGCGCGTGCGATATATCCTCTCACGTGCCCGCCTCCTTCGTTCCGGGGGACCCATCAGTAGTGCTAGGACCACGATTGACCCTAGCATGTTGGCACACAGAGGTGTTGTCCTTGCAAGTGTGGTTGTTCAGCTAGCTCTTATCGTCGGTAACGCTGCTGTAGCTGCTCTCCTGCTGACCTGTGACCGTCTGGAGTAAAGATAAAGCAGCCTTTTGTAGAAATAACTTTGCGCCGGACGAACGAGATACGCGCGGCGCATGTAGCCAGCGTATGGTGCTAATCCGTTCGCGAATCGGGAAATCTCCCTCATTTGCATATTTGCAGGGGAAATCAATAGGCGCGACTGATGCGCCAAACGAAATGATGCGCTGACGGGACTCTGGCGCCGGAAAGTTAAGCCAATCGGAAATGGCCCGTTTTCGGGCGCATCTAGTTTGGTGGGTACGGCCACATAGAAACGACGGCGCATATTCACAGTTACGCGGCGCATATCGAATTACTCCAGCGCAAGTCTTGCTGAATCTGGCCCAAAGTGTCCAAAAAACTTGACAATAGGTGAAGAAGATTTTGATAGCAGGTCCACCACCAGAGAAAATGGGAGGCTTACCAGAAAGCGTGGACTCAACTAAGTATATACTTAACCACTTAAGACCCGGACCAATACGCTGGCAAATGACCCAAGGGGTTTTTGCGATTCGGCACTGTGTCGCTTTAACAGACAATTGCGCGGTCGTGCGACGTGGCTCCCAAACAAAATTTGCGTCCTTTTTTTCCCACAAATAGAGCTTTCTTTTGGTGGTATTTGATCACCTCTGCGGTTTTTATTTTTTGCGCTATAAACAAAAATAGAGCGACAATTTAAAAAAAAATGCAATATTTTTTACTTTTTGCTATAATAAATATCCCCCAAAAATATATAAAAAAACATTTTTTTTCCTCAGTTTAGGCCGATACGTATTCTTCTACGTATTTTTGGGGAAAAAAATCGCAATAAGCGTTTATCGGTCGGTTTTCGCAAAATTTATAGCGTTTACAAAATAAGGGATAGTTTTATTGCATTTTTATTAATTATTTTTTTTTTACTACTAATAGCGGCGATCAGCGATTTTTTTCGTGACTGCGACAATATGGCGGACACTTCGGAAAATTTTGACACATTTTTGGGACAATTGTCATTTTCACAGCAAAAAATGCATTTAAATTGCATTGTTTACTGTGGAAATGACAGTTGCAGTTTGGGAGTTAACCACAGGTGGCGCTGTAGGGAATGTGTGCCCTAATGTGTGTGTTTACAACTGTAAGGGGGTGTGGCTGTAGGTGTGACGTCATCGATCGCGTCCCCCTATTACAGGGATGACGCGATCGATGCTCCGGCCACAGAGAAGCACGGGGAAGCCGTGTGTACACACGGCTCTCCCCGTTCTTCCGCTCCAGGGACGGATCGCCGCACTGCAGCGGCGATCGGGTCCGCGAATCCCGCGGTCCCGGTCCTGGAGCTTCGGACCGGGTCGCGGGCGCGCGCCCGCGACCCACGGCTGGGTACTAAAACCAACGTATATATACGTTGATGTGCCCAGCCGTGCCATTCTGCCGACGTAAATGTGCAGTAGGCGGTCCTTAAGTGGTTAATGAGTCAATCAGGCTTATTATGATGATATCCGGACGTCAACCTTCCATTGGAAAACAGGGATGAGTTTTGAGTATAAATCAACTCCTCATACGATAGGTGAGAGACCAAGAAAGATGTAATAACACCAGGACTGATATATGAGACTCGTAGGTTCTTTAAAGAGGATCCAGAATGCTCAGATGCAACAGTTAGGGGAGGAAAGAAATGGATGCAAACATAGGGCCAGATTCAGGTAGATGAGAGCATCTTTGCTCCAGAGTAACGCTTCTCATTTACGTTACTCTGACGACCCTTTCAGCGCAAGTACTGTTATTCACATAGCAGTTGCGCGTAAACTTGCGCCAGAGTAACGATAATGCGCTGGCGTAACCCGACGCAAGGGGAAGTGGGTGTGATCATATGTAAATGATGGGCGGAGCCCAGCGCAGAGGCTTACGTTCAGCGCATCAACCACGGAGCATGCGCAGTGAGTGAGGCTCCACTCGCCCCCTTTGTGCGCATGCTCACAACTTCTGTCGGCACCACTTCACGGGAAACGTCAGCGCAATGCCTTCCGTTGGGCGTTTAAATGCGCCCGTAGAAGCGCCATTCCGGCACTAAAGTATATCCTGCTCCCCCTCCCCGCAGTGATGTTACTTTTGTTCTGAGATGGCTGCTCCCGTTCCCCACAAACACACAGGAGAAAGCTGAACTTTAATGGCCAGGAGCTGTCAGCCGTCATCTCGGCTATGGAGACCTATGATGTCTTCCTCCATGGCTGTAAAATTTGACAGACAAGCATGGACAGAGGTGTTGTCCTGCAAGTGGGGGTGCTCAGCTAGCTCTTATCGTCGGTAACGCTGCTGTAGCTGCTCTCCTGCTGACCTGTGGCCATCTGGAGTAAAGATAAAGCAGCCTTTTGTAGAAATAACTTTGCGCCGGACGGACGAGATACGCGCGGCGCATGTAGCCAGCGTATGGTGCTAATCCGTTCGTGAATTGGGAAAAATCCCTCATTTGCATATTTGCAGGGGAAATCAATAGGCGCGACTGATGCGCCAAGCGAAATTAAGCGCTGACGATACTCTGGCGTCGGAACGTTCCGCCGGTCGCAAATGGCCCGTTATTGGGCGCATCTAGTTTGGTGGGTACGGGCACATAGAAACGACGGCGCATCTTCACAGTTACGCGACGCATATCGAAATACTCCAGCGCAAGTGTTGCTGAATCTGGCCCATAGTGTAATAACGTATGGTACTTTTACTGTAATACATAAAATACAGTTGGTTGCACTCACATTTCAGCAGACATATCAAAAGCATGTAAAAACGTCTAGCAGTAAAGTCAGCAGAAGACCCGACGCGTTTCGATCAAACGATCATCATCTGGGGTGCAAATCATTTTAGACTTATCTCTTTTCATATCCAATTGATATGATCATTTTGAACACTTGGTGATTAGTTTATGTGTTGCATCACGTATTATATACATTATTCCAGGCTTTACCGAGCCTCAACCGGAGGGCGAAAAGGGACCCCAGTGACCTACTGGGTTCCCAGTCCTATTGAAGGGATCCCAGGCTGGGTGCCGTACGATTGGGGGATCGGCTTGAGGGGAACCCGGAGGCAGGTTGTCCGACAGGGCTTGAACGAACCAATCAGGCATCTGGTGACCGGGATGCTGACAGGTACGCTTTAATGTCTGCCGGTGACCTGTGCTAGAATCTACTGGGAGGATTCGCTCTGTTCATCCACCTAATCTCGTTTAAAGTAATTGGCCTGTGGCAGAGGCCCTAGAGCCAGGTCTGTGTTAAAATCTGTTCCTCCCATAAATCTAAAGTGACACCTTGGCTGTCAGGTTCGCGCAGGAGACCTGTCCATGGGCACTTCACCCACTCAGGGAGGAGTGGCGACGAGCTTACAAATTAGTACTACTGGGGGCAGGCATGCCTGTTTATATCCAGGCCTGACACAAGTTCTCCTCTTCTTTCATCAACCCTTTTTCTTCCTAACTGCAGTTGATGTTGGCTGTGTTGGCCTGGAAATAAAGCATTGGAAAAACCTTTATTGACTGTCTGAACCTCTGCTCACTACTCTGTTCCTGCATCACACTCTTAGACAATGCTAGGGTAACTTAATGTGCCGATCCCAACAATCAATTAGCGGCTCCTTCGGGGGTAGCGCTACACTTATAACTGCTAGGATACCCCTGTCCTTGAGGGCAGCAAGGCCCGAGAAATTATTCCTTGGACTTCACACTTGTGCGCAAGAGTATTTGTTTGCTCCTCTATGTGCAGCCACAGCACCCCCTTATCTTTGCCTCAGCATTGAGCAGACTCCGGCAGCAGTGGGGGGCTCTTGTCATTTGATAGAAAGAGGAAGTGGGGTGCTCTGCACATCTAGTCTTACAAAATACACCTGCCCCCTGAGAGCAAATATTAATGCCAAAATGGCTCTCCATGAAATTGAGTCAGACACCCCTGGTGATAGAAGAACCCAGGAAACATGGCGAGGGAAGAAGCTGCACTTACAGGGGTTATGTCGCACATTCCAAAAGGCTCCAGGGCCAGTCTTACTGCAGGGTGCAGGGTGCAGCTCATGCATGTGCAGTAGGGGAGCCAGCTATGAGACATCAGGAAGTGACAGATGGTTTCCAAAACCAAGATGGCGAGTGCCGCTCTCCTCTATGGGGGATCGGATGGAGATGGACCGTAGAGTCCGCCTTCATCCGATCTGCCAGATGGATGGAAAATAGGGTTTCTGTTCGTCACACATTGGCGGATCGGAGTGGGTCGGATGTCAGCGGACATGTCACCGCGGACAGACATCCCTGGCTTCATAGAGGTGCATGGAGCGTCTGTCCAGCTCCACCTAAACGGTCCGCCCGTGTGAAAGGGGACTTACTTAAAAAAAAATAGAAATTCCATAAATATATCCCATAGTTTGTAGACGCTATAACTTTTGCGCAAACCAATCAATATACACTTATTGGTATTTTTTACAGAAAATATGTAGCAGAATCAGGGCCGTCTCTACCATAGGGCAAACAGGGGCAGCTGCCCAGGGCCCTGTCACTGTTGGGGGCCCAAAGCAACCCCCTTTAAAAAAAAAAAAAATTTTTTTTTTTTTTTTTTTTTTTTTTAGGGGTCCGGTGGTCCGGAGGTCCCCAGGGGCCCGGAGGCCCCCAGGGACCAAGATGGCAACCCCCCCTTTTTTTTATTTTTTTTTAAATAAAAAAATATATTTATTTTATATATTTTTATTTTATTTTTTATTAAAGGGCCAATTTTTTAAATATATTTTTATTTTTTATTAAAGGGCCATTTTTTTTAGGGGTCCCCAGGGACCCGGAGGCCCCCAGGGCCCCAGATGACAACCCCCCCTTTTTTTTTTTTATAAAAATATATATTTATTTTATATATTTTTATTTTATTTTTTATTAAAGGGACAATTTTTTTTTAGAGGTCTGGAGGTCCCCAGGGGCCCGTAGTTCCCCAGGGCCCCGGATGACGACCCCCCTTTTTTATAAAAAAAAAAAGAAAACTTTTTTATATATTTCTTTTAATATATATATATATATATATATATATATATATATATATATATTATATAATATAAATGTTATTATTATTAAAGGACCCAGAGGTCCCCAGGGCCCTGGATGGCAACCCCCCTTTTTAAAAAAAATGTTTTTATATATTTTTTTTTCTTTTTATTTTTTTTTATTTATATATATATATATATATATATATATATATATATATATATATAAATTAAAGGGCTCAGAGGTCCCCAGGCCCCATGTGGCAATCACCCTTTTTTATTTTTTTTATAAATGTTTATTTTTTTATTTTTGTTTATATTTTTTTATTATTAAAGGGCCCAGAGGTTCCCAGGGCCCTGGATGGCAACCCCACTTTTTTTTTTATAAGTGTTTATTTTTAATATATTTTTTTTATTTTATTTTTTTTATTAAAGGGTCCAGAGGTCCCGGATGGCAACCCCCCTTTTTTTGTAGTTTATTTTTCTAAAAAAAAAAAAAAAAAAATATTAAAGGGCCCAGAGGTTCCCAGATGGCAACCCCCTTTTTTAAAAAAAAAAATATATTTTTTATATATATTTTTTATTTCTTTTTTTCTTTTTATTAAAGGGCCCAGAGGTCCCCAGGGCCCCGGATGGCTACACCCCTTTTTTTATATCTATTTTTGCGTCTCAATTTAAGGGGGCAGCACCCCCCCCCCCCCCCCGTTCTCTGCTCCAGGGGGCCCATGCCTGAAGCTGTGTAAGGGGCCCCATAATTCCTGATGGCGGCCCTGCCGCCCGTTAAGCCCCTGTGCTGCCCACAAATCAGGCTGAAAATCATCAGCGGCACGCAGCCAGTGACAGTACTGCTTCCCTTCCCAGTGTTTTAAAATGTACAGAACCCCTGGCTTCCCTTTAGACGTGCACTTCTCCCTTCCTGCCACTGGGTGCTGCTTGTA
Source organism: Rana kukunoris (assembly GCA_029574335.1). NCBI lineage: Eukaryota > Metazoa > Chordata > Amphibia > Anura > Ranidae > Rana > Rana kukunoris. Next base: position 170,223,463 of record CM056059.1, on the reverse strand, counting down.
TATAAAAGTGAACTAGAATGTGATTTTATAACATCCCCAGTTTGCTAATCCCGAGGCTGACTTCTTCATGTCCTGCTCTTCAATGTATGTCACTGTTTGCTAATCTATATTGTAAATAGAAGTTTTCTGTAGAGTGTGCCCAAAGTCTTTATAATATTTGATGATTCATTGCAGGTCTGGTCAGTGTTTTAAAAAGTTCCTGTATTTTACACCTGTCATGGAATGGGGTCACATCACCGTCTGTCCATTCTGCTGTAGCACCATGGGAACCCAGGCCATGCAATGTGTAAAATACAGGAACTCTTTAAGTCACAGACCAGACCTGCAGTCCAGGCTGAGTGAGGCCTCAGAGCACATGGCATTACTGTCTGTATTTAACTGCTTGATGGGCTTATTTTGGGCCTGACTGGTTCACATGTATGTGTTTTGGCGGCCCACATTTGTGCAGGCACATCAGCCCATTCATTTGATGCCTCATGTAATAGGCTGAGCACACGGCACACCTATGCCCATCAAGCAATGAAATACAGCACTGTCTGTCCATTCTGCTGTCTGCTGTGACTTATCTGCAGTTCCTGCACTGTCAAACTCACTGCATTTTTAGATGTTTAGGTCACGCTTTTAAAAACACAGTGCGTTTGTGTGTGCAAGAACTGCAGGTAAGTAGCATGGTGCAAAAGCAGAATGGATTTCAAGGCAACTGATTTTTAAAATGCTGAATGCACCTTTTTCCTGCAGGAAACAAAGGCATGGCAGCCCATTCAAATCAATGCTGTGCCTGCAGAAATGAGGGCCGCCAAAACACATACATGTGAACCAGCCAGGCCCAAAATAAGCTAAAGGGGGGGCCCAAAAAAAATGTTTGCCCAGGGCCCAAACCATATTAAAGACGGCCCTGAGCAGAATACTTACTGGCCTAAACTGATAAAGAAATTCCATTTGCTACATTTTTTTATTGGGTGTGTTTTATAGCAGAAAGTAAAAATATTCCCCCCCCCCAAAAAAAAACAAAAAACAAAAACAAGATGGCGGCATGGGTAAGCAGAAGCCCTGGGGAAAGTTGGTAGTATGCCTTGCAGTTAGTCGTATGCATGCCTGGAAGCTGACTCCAGGGGCTGGAATGTATGCATGCCTGGGAGCTGGACTCCAGGGGCTGGAATGTATGCATGCCTGGGAGCTGGACTCCAGGGGCTGGAACGTATGCATGCCTGGGAGCTGGACTCCAGGGGCTGGAACGTATGCATGCCTGGGAGCTGGACTCCAGGGGCTGGAACGTATGCATGCCTGGGAGCTGGACTCCAGGGGCTGGAACGTATGCATGCCTGGGAGCTGGACTACAGGGGCTGTTGAAACGTATGCATGCCTGGAAGCTAGACTCCAGGGGCTGGAAGGTATGCGTGCCTGGGAGCTGGACTCCAGGGGCTAGAATGTATGCGTGCCTGGGAGCTGGACTCCAGGGGCTGGAACGTATGCATGCCTGGGAGCTGGACTCCAGGGGCTGTTGAAACGTATGCATGCCTGGGAGCTAGACTCCATGGGCTGGAAGGTATGCGTGCCTGGGAGCTGGACTCCAGGGGCTAGAATGTATGCATGCCTGGGAGCTGGACTCCAGGGGCTGGAACGTATGCATGCCTGGGAGCTGGACTCCAGGGGCTGGAATGTATGCATGCCTGGGAGTTGGACTCCAGGGGCTGGAACATATGCGTGCCTGGGAGCTGGACTCCAGGGGCTGGATTGATGCATGCCTGGGAGCTGGACTCCAGGGGCTGGAACATATGCATGCCTGGAAGCTGGACTCCAGGGGCTGGAACGTATGCATGCCTGGGAGCTGGACTCCAGGGGCTGGAACGTATGCATGCCTGGGAGCTGAACTCCAGGGGCTGGAACGTATGCATGCCTGGGAGCTGGACTCCAGGGGCTGGAACGTATGCATGCCTGAGAGCTGGACTCCAGGGGCTGGAACGTATGCATGCCTGGGAGCTGGACTCCAGGGGCTGGAACGTATGCATGCCTGTGAGCTAGACCTCAGGGGCTGGAAGGTATGCGTGCCTGGGAGCTGGACTCCAGGGGCTAGAATGTATGCATGCCTGGGAGCTGGACTCCAGGGGCTAGAATGTACGCATGCCTGGGAGCTGGACTCCAGGGGCTGGAATGTATCCGTGCCTGGGAGCTGGACTCCAGGAGCTGGAACGTATGCATGCCTGGGAGCTGGACTCCAGGGGCTGGAACATATGCATGCCTGGGAGCTGGACTCCAGGGGCTGGAATGTATGCATGTCTGGGAGCTGGACTCCAGGGGCTGGAATGTATGCATGCCTGGGAGTTGGACTCCAGGGGCTGGCATGTATGCATGCCTGGGAGCTGGACTCCAGGGGCTGGAACTTATGCATGCCTGGGAGCTGGACTCCAGGGGCTGGAATGTATGCATGCCTGGGAGCTGAACTCCAGGGGCTGGAACATATGCATGCCTGGGAGCTGGACTCCAGGGGCTGGAATGTATGCATGCCTGGGAGTTGGACTCCAGGGGCTGGAATGTATACATGCCTGGGAGTTGGACTCCAGGGGCTGGAATGTATGCATGCCTGGGAGCTGGAATCCAGGGGCTGGAACATATGCATGCCTGGGAGCTGGACTCCAGGGGCTGGAATGTATGCATGCCTGGGAGTTGGACTCCAGGGGCTGAAATGTATGCATGCCTGGGAGCTGGACTCCAGGGGCTGAAATGTATGCATGCCTGGGAGCTGGACTCCAGGGGCTGGAACATATGCATGCCTGCAGCTGCTGACTTTTCATTTACCAATCCCCCGCTAAATTTCTGATTTAATTAAAAATAAATGACAACACATTTCATATTCAACAAGTAATTATAATGTGTTTTTTTTCTTGCTGATGGAAATAATTTTTGCATTGCCTTTGAAATATTATATCCTGAACATTATAATTTATATTTACATACTTAGTAAATGTTTAATAAAAACATAAGCTATGCTGAATTAAACACAACAAACAAATAAAATTGTATTTTCCATTCCAGGTTTACACTGCTTATATTTTTCCTTCCTTGGTTTGACCCTCCCCCTTTAATCAACATGCTAATGACAATTTTAACCTTTCTGTTTTTATTATATACAATCGAACCTTGGATTACGAGCATAATCCGTTCCAGGAGTTTCCCCATAGAAGTCAATAGAAACGAAAATGGTTTGTTACGCATTGACTTCAATAGCATGCAATACCGCATGTGGACAGAGGTGGAGAAGCGTCAGAGAGCCTCGGAAATGCTCGGGGACAGCTCGGCTGAACTTGGAAAGGATCGGAAACACCCGGGAATGGATAATTTCCTAGTTATTCTGAGTATTTCCCGAACGGCTCTGAACCGATCCGAGTGTCACCGGCGCCTCCCGCACCTGTGGCTAAATGCGGTACTGCACACCCCATTAGCTTGAACTCTGCTCGTCCTTTAAAATTAGTGGTGCAACAGATCACCGTTGATCCGTGATCCGAACGGGTCACCCCCTTCGGATCGGCACACTCTGCAGTCTGCGGATTGCCGCCGCGGCCATAGCATTAGGAAAGGCCGCGGCTTCGGCCTAGCTCCGGAGCCGCGGCCATCTTGGTACACCCGGCGGCGGCCCTCCTCTCTGTTTACACACACAGAGAAATAGAAGCCTGCGCTCGAGGGACACACACGCCACTGTCTGAGGTCTGGGAGTCTGATGGGACACTGGGGGTTACTGATGAGTGGCCTGCATTGGGGGGTGTCACAGTCTTTACTGCTGGGGGTGTCACTTTCTTTACTGCTGGAAGGGGGGTGTCACTGTCTTTACTGCTGGGGGGGTGTCACCATCTTTACTGCTGGAAGGGGGGTGTCACTGTCTTTACTGCTGGGGGGGTTGTCACTGTCTTTACTGCTGGGGGGGTCACTGTCTTTACTGCTGGGGGGTGTCACTGTCTTTACTGCTGGGGGGGTGTCACTGTCTTTACTACTGGGGGGGTGTCACTATCTTTACTGCTGGGGGGGGGTGTCACTGTATTTACTGCTGGGGGGTGTCACTGTCTTTACTGCTGGGGGGGTGTCACTGTCTTTACTGCTGGGGGGTGTCACTGTCTTTACTGCTGGGGGGGTTACTGTCTTTACTACTGGGGGGTGTCTGCACTGAGGGGGGTTACTGTCTGTACTACTGGGGGGGTATCTGTACTGAGGGAGGGTTACTGTCTGTACTACTGGGGGGTTTCTGTACCGATGGGGGTGTCTGTACTGAGGGAGGGGGAAGTTTATACTGATGGAGTGGGTGACACCATTTTTTTTTGTTGCACTGAGTGACACCAACCCTAGTGACGCCACTGCAGTCGGGGAGATGTGGATATTATAGTGGAGGGTGGGAGAGATGTGGATATTACAGTGTGGGGGGGGATTTTTTTTTTTTTGCTGATCCGAAAAATTATCCGTTCCGTGACTCCTGATCCGTGAGTTTTTTGATTCGTATCACCCCTATTTAACCGCTTAACGCCCGCCGCACGCCTATTTACGTCCGCAGAATGGCACGGACAGGCAGATGGGCGTATATATACGTCCCTGCCTACTAGCGGGTTGGGGGTCCGATTGGGACCCCCTCCGCTGCGTGCTGCGGACGGCTTACCTCCGGGAGCGATCCGACTCCAGGGGGCAGAGGTTCGTTTCTGTCCGCCCCCCCGTGATCGCTCCCAGCCAATCCAGTGCGCCGCCGCCGTGTCGCTTCCTCTGCTTGTAAAATGTAAACACAGGCAGAGGAAGTGATGCAGCGCTCATCTCGGCGGTATTTTCAAACCGCCGAGATGAGAGAAGAGACACAGTGAGTCGCACCAACACTACACTGACACCAGTACACGCAGGCACATTTAACCCCTTGCGATCACCCCCCCCCCTCACCCCCTGTCACACTGTCACTGTACTGATCACTGCATTTAGTGTCAGTGTGACAGGGGGTGTGACTGGTAGTTAGTGTTAGGTCCAGGGTAGCCCCGTACCCTGACATGTCCGCTAGCCCATACACACGATCAGATTTGTCTGCTGAAACAGTCCGTCGTCGTCGTCGTGTGTACGCGACCTTAGTGTAGTAATATGGTTACATTTCAGCCCTGGAAGAATTTACCCCCTTCCTGACCAGAGCACCTTTTGCAAAACGGCACTGCATCAATTTAACTGACAATTGCGCGGGCGTGCGCCATTGCACACAACCAAAAATGTACAACCTTTTTTCCTAACAAATAGAAGTTTATTTTGGTGCTATTTGATCACCGTTACATTTTTTGCTCTATAAACAAAAAAAACAATAATTTTGAAAAAATAATTTAAAACCCTAACTGCAGCCAAAAATAGGACGTTTGGTGTGCGATCAGTTTGAGCGATCCCTAAAAAATGCTCTATGTGTAAGACCCCTTTCACACTGGGGTGCATTTCAGGCAGTGTGCTTGCAGGACGAGAAAAAAAAAGTCCTGCAAGCAGCATTTTTGGGGCTGGAGCACTGTATACACTTTCCTGTCTTGCATTGCCCATTGGAATGAATGGGCAATGATGCCGAAACGCAACTTTCCATGATGCACGTTGTATGTTTACGAAGACATGATGGAAGTGTCACTTTTTACACTTCAAATAAAGTTACAAAATAAAAAGTAAATGGCGCAATGCACTGAAACGCACGTCACAACGACCCCTAATCGTGGCTCACTGCAGCCAAAAATAGGATGTTTGGTGTGCCGGCAGTTCGAGCGATCCCTAAAGAATGCTTCATGCATAGCACATCTGAATGTATGCTGCACTGCAGTACAACACAATTTTAGGAAACAGTTCAAGGGGAACTAAACGCATCCCCAAAACAGTTCCATTCTGACCATGCTGTGATCGATAGCAGTCACAGTTGCTTGTGTAATGAACTTCGCTGATAAACCATCAAAGGTCTGGTGTGATAACTGATCACATGTGCAGCATCATCGCAACTGCAGATCAGAAGGAGGCTAAGAAACCGCGGTTTCCTTGGCTGTTAAGGATAGGAAGGTTTAGTTCGGCTTTAAGGCCCCTTTCACGCCTGAGTGTAGCGGAAACGTGTTAATGCCCGTTGTGCCATTCAAGTGAATAGACTGCCCTACGCCATATAAATACCCAGTGGCAGCTGGTGCTCAAAATTTTTTGGGGGGTGCAAACGGAAAAAAAAATTGCACCCTCACTGTGCCCATCACATGCAGCCACTGTGCCATCAAATTCAGCCACTGTGCCCATCAAATGCAGCCACTGTGCCCATCAATTGTCACCACTGTGCCATGCCATCAAATGCAGCAACTGTGCCATCAATTGTCCCACAGTGCCATGCCATCAAATGCAGTCACTGTGCCATCAATTGTCACCACTGTGCCATGCCATCAAACACAGCAACTGTGCCATCAATTGTCACCACTGTGCCATGCAACACAGCAACTGTGCCATCAATTGTCACCACTGTGCCATGCCATCAAACACAGCAACTGTGCCATCAATTGTCACCACTGTGCCATGCCATTAAACACAGCAACTTAGCCATGAATTGTCACCACTGTGCCATAAAACACAGCAACTGTGCCATCAATTGTCACCACTGTGCCATGCCATTAAACACAGCAACTTAGCCATGAATTGTCACCACTGTGCCATAAAACACAGCAACTGTGCCATCAATTGTCACCACTGTGCCATGCCATCAAATGCAGTCACTGTGCCATGCCATCAAACGCAGCCACTGTGCCATTAATTGTCACCACTGTGCCATGCCATCAAACACAGCAACTGTGCCATCAATTGTCACCACTGTGCCATGCCATCAAATGCAGTCACTGTGCCATCAATTGTTACCACTGTGCCATGCCATCAAATGCAGTCACTGTGCTTTAATTGTCACCACTGTGCCCCATGATGCCACTGTGCCCAATGTCACCACTGTGCCCCATGATGCCACTGTTCCCATTGTCATCACTGTGCCCCATGATGCCACTGTGCCCATTGTCACCACTGTGCTCATTGTCGCCTCTGTGCCCTTTGTCACCACTGTGCCCCGTGATGCCACTGTGCCCCATGATGCCCCTTTCCCTGTAAAAAGCACTTACCTGAAGCTTTCATGTCCTCCCTCGATGTCTTCTGCCGCCGTGGTGAAGCTTCCACCAATCAGGTTCCTGATAACCAGAATCCGGGAACCTGATTGGCTGAAACGGCCGTCAGTCTTATGCAAGGAACGCAGGGAGGCTGCGTTCCGAGTATAGACATCCGAGAGCCGGAGGGCTGTACTTGGAAAGCCTATTAGAGCCAGCAGCTCTGATAGACAGTTCCCCTCAGCCAATCAGCTGCCGCTATTCAGGTAACCGGCGCCCAAATGTCCGGTTATATAAATAGACCAGCGGCAGCTGGCAACAATGATAACACACATTCAATGCATTGCACTGAATGTGTGTTATTTGCGATAGGGAGTGGTGCTGCAGCGCCCTCTGTTAACGGCAGCCAGAACTGCAGGTAAAACTAAAAATGAAATTTTAGCAAAATAAAATGTCTTAAAGGGCCCGTTTTTTTTTTTACTACAGGTGGGGGGGGGCGGCGCCCGGGCGCACCTATGGACGGGCCGCCACTGCAAATACCACAAACTAGCTCCAGAATCTCTTTGTTCATGGCCATTTTTCAGTGCGTCTTTTGATGTGTTTGTAACATGTTTTACCAAAAAACCTACGTCTGCTACCCGCACTTGTAGAACCATTAACAATTAATGGCACTGCGTGCATGACTAGGGTTGCCACCTGTCCAGGATTCACCCGGACAGTCCAGGTTTTGAATCATGTGTCTGAGTTTCAGTCTGCCTAAAACCCGGACACATTATGCAGACCAGGCTGTGGCTCCCCAAGTAACTGGGATAATCATACAAAAATCTGTTGCCATCCAGGAGCTGCGGGCGGCTGTCTGAGGGCAGGTTTGGCATCACTGAACGGTGGGGAGATGAGCGCAAGAGCAATTTGGCCACACCCACTGTTTGTCATGGCATGCTCTGCGCTCCACATTACTACTCTCCTTGGGGCACCCAAATATGTCCCAGGTCTTTTATAATTCCTATAGGGCCAGATTCAGGTAGATGGGCGCATATTTGTGCCGGCGTAGCGCAGCGCATATAGGTTCCGCCGGCGCAAACTAGTGAGGCAAGTTCAGTATTCACCAAGCACTTTCTCCTAATTTTGCGCCGGCGTAACGTAAATGTGAAGGCGCAAGCCGGCGTAAGTGGAAGTGGGTGTGACCTTATGAAAATTATGTTCTAAACGTGGACTAGTGATTTACGCCCGGCGTATCATGAACGGAGCATGTGCAGTATGTGCCCTCCCCTGTGCGCATGCTCACAACTACGCTGGCCGGCCAACCGGGTTACGCCGAGTCAAAAAATATGCCCAGACATGCGCCCGTCCGGCGCAAATTTACCCCCCTTAGTGAAGGTACTTTTGTCTAATGATGGCGGCTACTGTAAAAACAGGCAAGGAGAAGAGGAAAAAATATTTGCATATTTGAATAGGAAAGCAATGGGCGCACCAGATGCGCCCAGCGTAAATATGCGCCTACGATACGCCGACGTAGGAAAGTTAGGTCGGTCGGAGAAAGCCTATTTTCAGGCGTATCTAGTTTTGTGGGTACGGCGCATAAATATGACGGCGTATCTCGAGATAAGCCGCGTAACTTCTACCTGAATCTGGCCCATAGTGTTTACTTAAAAAATAAAAACATTGCCCTGTGCTGGGAAATGTTCGTGTTTGGCATGAAAAAAAGTTGGCAACCCTATGCGCGAACTGCGCTTGCAGCGCATTTGCAGTGCCTTTCCATAACACACGTTGTATGTTTATGAAGGAAGTGTCACTTTGTACACTTCAAATAAAGTTAAAAATAAAAAAGGAAATGGCGTGACGTGCTGAAATGCGCGTCACAACGATCCCTCATCGCGGCTCACTGCAGCCAAAATAGGATGTTTGGCGATCCCTAAAGAATGCTTCATGTAACATTTCAGAACTTCTAATGCGCTGTGTTCAGTACGGCACAATTTTAGGGAACGGGGGAACTAAACCTATCGATTTTAATGGTTTCCCAAAACAGTTCTATTCTAACTATACTGTGTTTGATAGCTGTCACAGTTGCTTGTGTAATGAACTTCATTGATAAACCATCAAATGGCTGGTGTCGATTACATGTGCAGCACCATGGCAACTGCAAATCAGAAGGAGGCTAAAATGGCTGTAAAGGATAGGAAGGGTTTAGTTCCGCTTTAAAGTGGTAGTAAAGTTATTTATTTTACTTTTACCTACAGGTAAGCCTATAATAAGGCTTACCTGTAGGTAACAAAAATATCTCTTAAACCTTTACGGTTTAGGAAATATTCCCCTCGCAATGAGCCACTGAATGAGGTGCATGCACACAGGGGATTCTCGCCGATTTAGCTGCTGGACCTTGCCGAAAAGAAGTGACGACATCGCGGCTCCAGTCACTCACAGCGCTGGAGCCGCGATACCCAGAAGACACGCCGAGGCGAAATGTCAGCTGCCGAGGCGTGGACAGGGAGGGACACCAACGCCTCGTTCTAAGGTAAGTATTTTATAATGAGCTAGTATGCGGTGCATACTAGTTAATTATGCCTTTTCCCTTACAGGTGTAAAGAAAGAAAAAACAGCGCTTTAAGGCCCCTTTCACATGCATCTTCCCGCTAGCATAATTTTTACGCCCGTTTGGCATTCAAGTGAATTGGCTGCCTATTGACATGCCAATTGATTGACATGCTAAACGACAGCGCTCTAGCCCCTTCATCTAAAGGTAATATGGACGATTTACCCTAATTAACCTTCAACCCGGAATAGGAGGTAAATATGTTAATAATATCCAAGGCAGCCTCTAACGACTCTCACCGCCAGTGTCTCCATCATGAGTGCAAACAGGAAGGGCGACAATGGGCACCCCTGCCTGGTGCCCCTACCCACCGAGAAATACTTGGAGTTATGACCTCCCGTACGAATACCTGTCCTGGGTGTGCTATACAATAATGAGGTCCACTGCCGAAAAGGCTGGCCAAAGCCCATGCTCTCAAGGACTGCATGCATAAAATGCCAGTCCACTGAGTCAAAAGCTTTTTCTATATCGATAGAGACAATTATCCTAGTGGATAAATCTAAATTAGGAAGCTGCAAATGCGTGAAAAGACGTCTCAAGTTGGTATCAGTGGACTTGCCCGGCATAAACCCCATCTGGTCAATATCCACCAGTGAGGAAATAGCCACAGCAAGTCTCCTCGCCAAAACTTTTGTCAGAATTTTAAAGTCCATATTCAGTAAGGCAATGGGTCTATAGGACGAGCACTCCAGCGGGTCCTTACCTGGCTTAAGCAATAAGATTATATAGGCATCAAGCATTGAGGCCTGAAGCGCCTTTTTTTGTAAGCAGTAATCCAACAAGGCCATGAGCCTGGGGGCTAACTGATCAGCATACAATTTGTAAAAATCCGCCGGGAATCCGTCTGGACCAGGTGCTTTATTAGGCGGGAAGGCAAATATTGCCGAAACCACCTCTTTGTTGGTAATCTTGGCATTTAAGGCCGTCCGATCAGCCTCGGACAGCCTGGGAAGGGTCAGGTTCCCCAGTAAGTCCCCCAGAGCAGAAGGGTCACACTGGGGAATCGGGGCGTACAGGGTTGAAAAATACGTCTGGAACTCGGCTAAGATAGCGGTCTGGTCCCTAACTAAATCACCACTCAAACCTCTGATGACTGATATGTGTTCAATGTGATTCTGGTCTGCCACCAGCCTAGCCAGCAATTTTCCATTTTTATCCCCTTCAGAAAACAATGAATTTGCTCTATGTTTAGCCTCAGTGTGTGCCAGGTCATTACAGTGCATGGAGAGCCGACGCCTAGCCTCTAATAAGGCAGTATAAGAGGCATCTGTATGGTCAGTAGCATGCACATTCGCACACTCCCTCTCCTTAGTCTGTAGCTCCTGAATGTCAGCATTCTGATCAACCCGCACCCCCTTAATGGCCGCGATAGATTCACCACGGACCACCGCTTTAAAGGCATCTCACACAACTGTCGGGTCAGCCGAGTCCGCATTCATGGCCCAATAGTCATTAACCGCCTCCAGCAATTGTGAAGAGACCTGATCCTCCTGTAACCAACCCGGGGACAGTCTCCAAATCCGCGCCCCCCCCCCCAACAGCCGGGAAGAGCAAGGAGATGGAGAGTGGGTTATGATCTGATAGGCCACCCGCCAAATAGTCCACCCCCCTCACATAAGACAACATGGCTTGATACCCAAATGCCAGATCAATCCTAGCTGAGGATCGATGCGACTGAGAAAGGTGAGAATAACACGTTGTAGTAGGATTCTTAGATCTCCATATCTCAGTCAACCCAGCCATAGATGCCCAGGACAACAACTCCACCGACCCGCCCCTCCCAGGATTAGAGGAATCCAACGCTCCCAACGTAGCATTGAAGTCCCCCATCATCAGAAGCGGGAGATGCGCATGAGGCGCCAGCTTCACAAACAGGTCATACAATAGTTGCACACTAAAAGGAGGTGGTACATAGACATTGACAAGCAACATTTTGCAATTACCTATATCCAAAACCACAACCACATAACGCCCCCCCCCCCCCCCGGATCAGTGATCACCTGGTGGATCGTACAGGAAAGTGCCCTACTAATAAGTATAGACACGCCCCTGGCAAAAGTAGAATAAGTGGCATGAAAAGCCTTTTAAATCCAGTGTTTACGTAAGGCCAGAATTCTGCTGCCATCCAGGTGAGTCTCCTACAAAAGAACAACATGCGGTTTTACCACTTTCAGATATTGGAACATTGAGGCCCTCTTAAATTTGCTGTTTAGACCTCTCACATTCCAAGACACTAATTTAATCACATTAGCCATATTTCCATATGAAAAACATATCCCAGGTGCATCTCAAATATACCCCAAATACCAAGGCAAATAAAATCTTCAAAAGTTGGAGAGAGGCCCACACTAATCGAGGACTGGGAACTGAGTAGCAAATAACCTAAGGCAAAACAATACCCACCCACCGTAACCAACCCCCCTGCTATTATACCAGAACCAACAAACAATAAAAAAAAACCTTCAAGAAAACCCATTTTCTAGGATGCAGCTTCAAAACCCCTTGGAACACCTAAAAAATCAGGTGTTGCTGGAAGGTCCTCCGAACGATCACTTGTCCAACAGTGCAAGTAGATGGTCTTCCTGGGCTTCAGAGAGCTCCAGCCTCCACATAAACAGTTAAAATTGGAACAACGAAATCAGCAAGTTAGGAAACAAACTTGATCTCGGTGTAAGAATAGAGGGAAAAGCAGTGAACTACTGCCATCTAGTGACATCAGGGCTCATAGCTCAGACAGGGCCAGGATAAACAAAACCAAACTTTTAGGCCGCACAGCATACAAAAATTAAGGAAAAAACTAAAAAAATATTTCATGGCAGACTACGTGTGGGTTAACCCCGCCTCCTCTCCTATCATAGGACCCCCTACCCATAAATTTGAGCTCACCTCCATAGATGGTGTTCCTTTTTTTGTCCTCCTCACATGAACCAACATCATGCAATTCTGTGCATTTAGGATTTTCTGTCCAGATGGTACATTTGCTGCGGTGCACCCAGGGCCCAGCTAAGAGCGGGCGAGTGGCTTCGGGCAATGTTACCCCTATGGTGGAAGTAGGGTGACCACATTTCCAAACTACCATTCAGGGACACCCCCCCTTCCCAAAAATCAGCTTGTGCTGTAACGAATCACAGCACAGTGATTGGATACAAGAGGTGGGATTTATGATTTCTCCAATAAGCAGCTAGGGGCAGGGATTGTGCTCCTCCGGGCATTCCCAACTAGGCATGTGCAAAAGTGAAAAATTTGTTTCGTTTCGTTTCGTTTCAATTCGGCATTTAATACATTTCGTTAAGTTAGGTTCGTTACATGTGACCCGGACATGTGACCCGTTACATAGACCCGGACTGGCCATAGGGCATACCGGGCAAATGCCCGGTGGGCCGCGGCGGCCCGCGGGCCGCTGGTGGTCCGCTAACGGCCCACGAACGGTCCGCATTTCATGCCTCCCCAGGGGTGTACCAAGGGGTTGCAGGCCAAGAGGGGACTTCCAGTTTACCTAATAGCCCAGTTTACCCGCCACCAACACAGCACCAGATAGAGATGAGCTGGGCCAGATAGAGAAAGTTGAACTTGAGATCAGCTCTGACATTTTACCCCTCCCCTTGCTGCCTGCACAACCTCTTGTCCTGTGTCTGCCCCACCCACTCTCCCAGACAGACACTGTTCTGCTGCCTAAGGGCCCTTTCACACGGGGCGGATCAGTATTGATCCGCCTCCGTGTGTCCGTTTGCTCAGCGGGGATCGCTCCGTAAATCCCCGATGAGCCGTCGGATGACAGGGCGGTCTCCGCACACTGTGCAGAGACAGCCCTGTTTTTTCTCCACTCTCCCCTATGGGGGAGCGGATGAACATGGGCCGTGTGTCCGTGTTCATCCGATCCGCTCTGCAGACGGAAGAAAAAATAGGGTTTTCTTCCGTCTGCAAAAGTGGATCTTTGATGAGGCGGACAATTACGGGTGTCAGCGGATGAACATAGGGATACATGTATGTCCGTATTTCATCCAAAAACGGATGGATGAAATACGGACATACGGTCCGCACGTCTGAAAGGGCCCTTAGGGATGTGGGCGGGAATATTCAAACTAAAGCAAAATAGAAAGGAAAGATGGAGTCTGATATCCATCCATCCAGTCAGTCCCTCCTGCCTCCGAGTGAGTACTGTACACTGATGTAGGGGTGCCCTTCATTCGCTTCTCTCTCTCTCTCTCTTCACCTTTCTTTCTTTCTTTCTTTCTTTCTTTCTTTCTTCCTATTATCTATCTATCTATCTATCTATCTATCTATCTATCTATCTATCTATCTATCTATCTATCTATCTATCTATCTATCTATCTATCTGTCTATCTATCTATCTATCTATCTCTCTATCTATCTCTCTCTTTATCTATATCTTTCTTTATCTATCTCTCTCGTTATCTATATCTTTCTTTATCTATCTCTTTCTTTATCTATATCTTTCTTTATCTATCTATATCTGTCTTCCTTCATTCCCTTTTTTTTCTATCTTTATCTATCTTTCTTTCTTTATCTATCTTCCTTCCTTTCTATCTATCTATCTATCTATCTATCTATCTATCTATCTATCTATCTATCTATCTATCTATCTATCTATCTTCCTTCCCCTTCTTTCTATCTTTATCTATCTTTTTTCTTTATCTATCTATCTTTATCTGTCTATCTCTGTCTTCCTTCCCTTCTTTCTGTCTATCTGTATCTATCTTTCTTTCTTTATCGATCGATCTTTCTTCCTTTCTATCTATTTATCTATATCTATCTATCTTCCTTCCTTCCCTTCTTTCTACCTTTATCTATCTTTCCTGTATCTATCTTCCCTTCTATCTATCTATCTATCTATCTATCTATCTATCTATCTATCTATCTATCTATCTATCTATCTATCTAGCTATCTTTGTTCCCTTCTTTCTTTATATCTTTATCTATCTTTCTTTATCTATCTTCTTTCCTATCTATCTATCTATCTATCTATCTATCTATCTATCTATCTTTCTATCTATTGTTCTCTTTCTTTCTCTCTCTCCCCCCTTTATTTATCTTTCTCCCTCCCGTTATTTATCTATCTACTAATCTTATTTCTTCCTTTTATCTGTCTATCTATATATCTTTATCTCACCCCACATCCCATTATTAACCCCCGCCGCATGTAAGATCAGAATCCCGGAGGGCAAATCGCTATGCGACCCATGCTATGCCCGAGCGGTCGGTGAGAAAGAGAGGGAAAAACAAAATCTTGAGTCTCTTGTTAAGCGTGTGGTACAACAGTCTATGAAGGAGATAGACACCCCCCCCACACAAGGAGCTAGTCCACCACTTTGTCGGGCTCCCTGGCTGACGAGGCCCAGGAAGATCCCGGCCAATTAGAGCCTCATGATGCCTCTCATGATTCCTCGCTCAGCGAGATGGAGGAAGATGATTATTCTGTGGGTTTCGACTACGCTTTAGTCTCCCCATTAATCAAGGCAGTCAATGAGACCTTAAAATTGGAAGATACGGCTGCTCCCCCAGAGAAACAGAGGAAGCTGTTCAAACAACTAGGCAAAGAACGTTCTAACTTTCCACTTCCCGCTGAACTGAAAGATGTTTTTGAGGAAGAATGGAGCAAAGGGGATAAAAAAGTTTCAATGCTAAACAAAACTTCAAAACTCTATCCCTTTAAAGCTGAGGATGTAAAACAGCTAGAAAATGCTCCCCTTGTGGATGCAGCAGTAATGTGCCTAGTGAAGCATGTCACACTTCCGCTAGAAGATACAGTCTCTTTTAAAGATGGCCTGGAGCGCAAAATAGATCAAGATTTCAAAAGAATTTACAACTTAGCTGGAATGGCCTGTAAACCAGCCCTGGCACTTGCGGTTACGTCTAAAGCTATGGAAGCCTGGGTTGAAAATGTGGATTCCGTTCTGACAGGAGCTTCAGAAGACTTGACTGAAGGTTCGGCATTACGAGAGCTTACATTGGCAGTTGCCTTTTTGGGGGAGGCCTCTATTGACCTCATCCGCCTGCTGGCCAGATCGACGTTGTCTTCTGTCACGGCCAAATGGGCCTTGTGGTTGCCACCCTGGCTTGCTGACCCAGCCTCTAAGCAGGCATGGTGTAAAATCCCCTTTGAGGGGTCATCCTTGTTCGGTAACAAATTGGATAATGCTATCGCTAAGGCCACAGGTGGGAAGTCAGGGTTTCTCCCCCAGGTCAGGCGGCCATTTAACCAAAGAAGGCCTCGATGTAGGCGGAGTACAGAACGCTCAAGAGAGGCACGCTCTTATAAACCCGGACGGGATTTCAGGAGAAGCTAGAACTGGAACAGGGGACAGTCTTCCCTTTCAGAAGTCCGCCAAGAAACAAACATCTGGTGGACGAGAGCCATCAAAATCCTTTTGAGATTGGGCCCGCCCAGGTGGGTCGGGTAGGGGCTCGCTTGCATCATTTCCGGCACGTCTGGGTGGCCTCAATCTCCGATTATGGGACCATCAAAACGGTCTCCACAGGTCACACTTGGACCTTCACCAAAATCCCTCCTCACAGACCAATGTCCACGACACTTCCACGCCTAGAAGAGAAACGACAAGTTCTTCTATCATATGTAGATGCTCTAAAAAATCAAGGAGCAGTGGTGCCCGTTCCAAAGAGCGAGGAGTTTCAGGGAGTTTATTCCCCTCTTTTTCTAGTGCAAAAAAAGAACGGCTCTTGGCGCCCCGTGATAGACCTCACGTTCCTGAATAAATTTATAAGACACGAGAAATTCAGAAATATCCAGAATTTAGTCCAACCAGGCGATTGGTTAATCTCCATAGATTTAAAAGACGCGTACTTCCATGTTCCAGTGGCGGAAGTATTCCACAAGTACCTTCGGTTCCAGGTCGGTCAGGAGCACCTGCAGTTCATTTGCCTTCCGTTCGGATTGACGACTTCTCCAAGAGTTATCTCAAAGGTCCTGTTGGCAGTGGTGTCTCTCATCAGAACAAAAGGGGTACGACTGTACCACTACCTGGAGGACCTGTTAGTCCTTTCTCAAGACCGGCAACAACTTTTAATCCACAAGGATATGGTAATCACCACACTATTGGAATTCGGGTGACTCTGAAATCAAGAGAAAAGCCAGCTAGAACCAACCCAGTGCCTAACTTACCTCGGTGCCCAGTTCAACACCATAGAAAACACCATCTCTCTTCCAAAGGAAAAGATCCCACTCATTCGGGAAAGAATCTCCCTAGTCCTAGGCTCCTCACACCTAAGAGCTTCACAGTGCCTCAAAATAATCGGCACAATGGTGGCCACAGCCCCTATGGTAAAATGGGCTATGTGGAGGCTTTGTCCCTTTCAAGCGGGTTTCCTTCAGCAATGGAGGTCGGAAGACATGAGTCGGTGGATTCGGATCACTCAGTTGATGAAGGTCTCTTTTGGTGGCTCCAACACAAAAACCTGTTGACATGCCACTCTCTTGTTCCCATCCAATGGGTGTCTGTTACGTCCGATGCCAGCAATGCGGGTTGGGGGGCCCATTGTGGCCAAGAACTGGCACAAGGCAAGTGGGATGCCTGGCTCCACATTCCAGGTTCAAATATTCTAGAGATTCGTGCAGCATGGTGTGCTCTTCAGTCTTTTTCCCATCTCCTGAAAGGGAAGTAAGTTCTCTTTAAGATGGACAACACCACAGCGGTGGCGTATGTAAAGAGACAAGAGGGCACTCGGAGTTCCGCTCTTCTCCAAGAGGTCGAGCCCATCATGTCCTGGGCTCAAAAGAACCTGCTCAATCTGTCGGCAGTCTTCATTCCAGGGGAGCAGAACATTCAAGCGGACTTCCTGTCTTGCAACAGTCTAGACAACAACAAATGGTCTCTGCATCTACAGACCTTAAAGTGGATTCTATCATTGGGATTCCATCCCGAGGTGGATCTGTTTGCATCCCCCTGCAACCACAAACTCAACAAATACTTCACTCAAATCCGTTGCAATCAAGCCTTCAGGGTAGATGCTCTAACGAGTCAGTGGAATTTCAACAGAGCATATGCCTTCCCTCCACCTTCGATCATTCTAAAATTCCTTCAGAGACTTCAATTGGAGACGGTCGAAGTGGTGACAATAGCACCCTACTGGCCAAGCAGGCCATGGTTTCCCCTCCTGTTCCAGGTGAGCTTCCGGAATCCGCTGCCTCTCCCTCTCAGGCCGGACCTTCTTTCTCAGGGGGTGACCCTGCACCCCTGTCCAGCGATACTGAGACTGATGGTCTGGTTCTTGAAAGGGAGAGGCTAGAGTCTCTCGGTTGTGCTTCAAGTGTTATTTTTACCCTCATGAGTTCCAGAAAGCCTAATACCAACAGAGTCTATAGTAGAATATGGATCAAGTTTGTTAATTTTTCTACTTCGGCAGGAAGATCATTTAGAGACCCTGGAGTCCAGGACATCCTTAGTTTTCTTCAGTCTGGCCTGGATCTTCCTCTGTCCGTTAGTTCCCTTAGAGTGCAGGTATCAGCTCTCTCAGCTTTTTCGGGAACAGCATAGGAAACTCACCCATTGATTCGACAATTCTTTCGTGGGGCATCAAGACTAGATTCCCCAAATGGGATCTTCCACTCGTCCTTGGTGCTTTTTCAACTCTCAACAACAAGGATCTGTCATTGAAGGACTTGTCGCTAAAATTGGCCTTTTTGGTGACCATCACCTCAGCCAAAAGGGTATCGGAGATAAGCTTTTTGGGATGTCAAGAATCCTTTCTGACTTTCTTTCCGGACCGGGTGGTCCTTGTTCCTATGCTTGGGTCCAAACCCAAAGTTACTTCGGTGTTTCACGAAAATCAGGAGATAGTGCTTTCTACGTTCAAGTCTCCAGAATCTACAGATGTACATCCATTGGATGTGGGTGAAACGCTGAGAGAATACTTACGGGTCACTTCATCTTTCAGATGTTCCAATCATCTGTTCTTATTACACTCTGGCAGCAACAGAGGAAAGCATGCTTCTTCAAGGACAATAGCAGCCTGGATTGTTCAAGCTATTCAACAAGCTTACAGGGCAATGGGCTTGGCTCCTCCGGAGGTGGTGAAGGCCCGTTCCACCAGAGGCATGGCGACCTCATGGGCAGCGGCTCGACATGTGGCTCCTGATGTGATATGCAAGGCAGCCTCGTGGTCTTCGATCAACACTTTCATGTCTCACTATTGTATAGAGCCTGCTTCCCTTTCTTCTGTTAATTTTGGCTTAAAAACTCTGTCAGCTAAACGGAAATATTAAAATTTGTTTTTGATCAGCATACCCTCCCATGTGGATTGGCTAGTTATTTCCCACACGTAGTCTGCCATGGAGTCTGTCAGGAAAACGGAAAATGTATTACCAAATACTTTTTTTTAAGTATTTCCACGCCCAACATGGTCTTAACATCAACAGTCTACCTAACATAGGTAACTGCCTAACTACATACCACCCAACCCCATACCACCCCCCCCCCCCCCCCCATGACCCCAAACCTCAGTCCACCACCACCCCGGGCAACAGCCCCAGGACGAGAGAAACAGGCATACCGTTCAGTTGGTCCAAGTAAGCTTCGGCAAGTATAGAAAACGTACAACACCGTAATGAATTATAAACTATAAATCATAAATTATAAATCATAAATTATAACCCCCAGCATACCGCCCCCCAGACAAGGGGGTGATCAAACAAGGATCAAGCAGAACTTCCCCCACCGTTACACCCAGGATAAGACCATCTGTCACTCATGCATAGCTAGTACTCTGTAAACCATAACCCACTGTTCAGCTCCTCACCCTAGCCCGCAGTAGCATTAGACTCATACCAGGCCCGCCAAACCCTATCAAACTTTTTCTCACACCCCCTAGAGAGGTAAGTCGCTCTGTAAAAGGGCATCATCGAATTCACCAGTTCCTTCCAGAAAGCAATACCCGGTGGGGCAGGTGATTTCCACTTGAGCAATATGGCCTTCCTCCCATAAAACAGTAATATATTCAACAATGTTCTGAGGGCCCTGGAGGGGACCACCTCCTCCACTAGGCCCAAAAGACATATCTGCACCGACAAGGGAACGGGCACCTGCAGGATGTCCCCCAGACAAGAAACCACCCCCTCCCAGAATTCCTTTATCTGTGGGCATTCCCAGAAGTGTCTTGCATCAGCCGGCGAGAAGGAGCACCGCCAGCACTCCGAGGTAGCCGATGGATACAAAACAGAAAGCCTTGCAGGGGTGAAGTAGATTTTGTGCATAAAATTAAAGTGTATCAGCCTGTCCCTTGCTGAGACCAAGTGCTTAAAGGGGTGATCCCACATGTCATCCCAATCTTCACTATCTATGCCAGGGACCTCTCTCTCCGACCGTTCCCTGCATTTAATTAATGCTGCCAGGCTTTTCTTAAACATCTCTTTGTATGCTACAGACAAAGTCTTAGGAAGGTCCTCCACCATGAGCATGTCCTCAAGAGCCGACGTTATGGACTCAATCGTCCTCTCCTGGAACTGAGCCCTGAAGGCATGGCGAAGCTGGATGAACCTGAAGAAATAGGAGTTGGGGAGATCAAACCTAGCTTTAAGCTGGTCGAAGGTGAGTAGTGTCCCACAACTAGTTACATCTTTAACCAGTTAAGGACCCCCGCACGCCTATGTACGTCCACAACATGGCTCGTACAGGCACAAGGGCGTAAATTTACGTCCTCGCCTTAGTGCGGTTCGGGGGTCCCATCGGGACCCCCTCCGCGGCGTGCGGCGGTCCCCCTGGCTCTGACGAGCGGGCGGATGTCCGTGTTTTCCGCCCCCCCCGCGATCGCTCCCAGCCAATGGGAGCGCGCTCCCAGCCTGTCACTTCCTCCTCCTGTGTTTACACAGGAAGGAGGAAATGATCATTTCTCTCATCGCAGCGCTGTTTCCCAGCGCTGCTGATGAGAGAAGACATGCCAAGTAAGTGTGCACCAACACAACACTGACACACACTCACATAGGCATATTAACCCCTTGTGATCGCCCCCCCCACCCCCCTGTCACAGTGTTACTGAATGCAGTGATTTAATCACTGCATTTAGTGTCAGTGTGACAGGCACTGTAAAAAACAGTTAGTGTTAGGTTCAGGATAGCCCCCCCACCCCCCCTAATAACGTTTTAACCCCCTGATCACCGCCCTAGTTAACCCTTTCACTCCCTATTGCCAGCGTCACTAAGCGATCATTTTTCTGATCGCTGTATTAGTGTCGCTGTTCCCGCTAGGTAGCTATTTTTTTTATTACGATTTTTTTTTACTAAAGACATGTGGCTAAATAAATTTTGGCCTAAATGTTTTACTAAAATTTAGTTTATTTGATTTTTTTTATAACAAATAGTAAAAAAATAGTGATTTTTTTCAAAATTGTCGCTCTATTTTAGTTTATAGCGCAAAAAATAAAAATCGCAGAGGCGATCAAATACCACCGAAAGAAAGCTCTATTTGTGGGAAGAAAAGGACGCAAATTTTGTTTGGGAGCCACGTCGCACGACCGCGCAATTGTCTGTTAAAACGACGCAGCGCCGAATTGTAAAAACACCTTGGGTCATTTAGCAGCGTAAGTGTCCGGGTCTTAAGTGGTTAAGAAGTTTAATACCCTTTGCCACCCACACCATCGGATCCGGAAAAGAGTAGAAATGAGGCAGCTTGGGATTCCCCCACAGCGGAGTCTGTGGCGAGAAACCCATATAACTGGGACAGGCCAGGCCCACCGCCTCATCCCACGCCCTGACAGTCGCCCGCATGGCCGACGTCAGCGGTAGGTCAGACCCCGCACCCCTATGTACAGCCAAACGAAGAGTCTCATAAGACCCCAAATGAGCCACCTCCAGCACCGTGGCTGAATCCCCGTCATCAGAGGTCAGCCACCTGTGGACTAACACTAGTTGGCATGCAAGATAATACTTCCCAAGCATGCACCATGACCCCGCATGCTTGGCCAATCACAGCGCCCAAAAAACGAAGAGACCTAATTGGCCAATGCCTGGGTGCTTTGGCCAATTAGGGCTCAGGGCTTTAGCACACGCCCCACACTATAAAAGGCCGCCTCCCGGGCGGCCTCGTGTAGTGTGTTCCGGCTTGCTTAGAGAAGTGAGACAGACAGACAGAGAGAGAGAGTTAGATAGATAGAGACACAGTGGGGTAGATTCACATAGATCAGCGGATCTTTTGATCTGCGTGATCTATCTTTTTTACGATCCGCCTGCGCCAGTTTTTGAGGCAAGTGCTGTATTCAGAAAGCACTTGCCTCGTAAGTTGCCCTGGCGGATCGTAAATCCCCAGGCGGAATGCAAATTCCGTGGCTAGGGGGAGTTTACTATTTAAATCACGCGCGTCCCCGCGCCGATCGGACTGCGCGAATGCGCCGCCGGCTAAATTTCCCAGCGTGCATTGCTTCAAATGACGTCGCAAGGACGTCATTGTTTTCGACATTAACGCAATTAACGTATGGCCGTATTCCCGAACGACTTACGTAAACGACGTAAAAAATTCAAAACTCGACGCGGGAACGACGGCCATACTTAACATAGGATACGCCGCACTTACCCCGCATATAGCAGGGGTAACTATCCGCCGGAAAAAGCCGAACGCAAACGACGTAAAAAAAAGCGACGGCCGGGCGTTCGTTTCTGAATCGGCGGTTCTCCACATTTGCATATTCGTCGCGTATAATAACAGAAGCGCCACCTAGCTGACGGCGGGAGATTGCAGCCTAAGATCCAACAGTGTAACTCACTTACACCAGTCGGCTCTAAGGGAGATCTATGCGGAACCTGATTTGAGGAATCAGCCGCATAGATCCGAGCGTCGGATCTCACAGATACGACGGTGTATCAGTAGATACACCGTCGTATCTCTATGTGAATCTACCCCAGTGTCTTTTCACATAGATAGATAGATAGATAGATAGATAGATAGATAGATAGATAGATAGATAGATAGATAGATAGATAGATAGATAGATAGATAGATAGATAGATAGATAGATAGATCAGGGAGGCTACTAGTTAGTATAGTTAAATGTACAGTTTGTAGAGAATATATTGACATCCCTAGGAGTTGTATTATATATTTATAAACTGTATAGCTTAACCTCCCTGGCGGTATGATTCTGTCTGGAATTACGTACCAAAAGCGGTACAATTATTTTGCATGGAAATTCTGCGTTTTATATTGTAGGCCTGCAATTTTTAGGAATAACTCACTTAAATTTGTCCAAACCAGAGTCTAGTAGACATCCCGGGTATGATAAAGTTTGAAACACAAAATCATAAAATTATAATATAATAAATAACTATAAATAATTATAACAAATAATAATGTAATTATAATAAAAATTATTCACTAATGTAATCAAATCAAAATCACTGAAATTTGCTCAGTTGCAGAATTGTCGCTGTCATTACATTATTTTTTTATGACGAATTTCCCCACAAATCGCTATCGCTCAATTCTGCAAGTGATTATCATTTATTATCGCTGTTTTCTAGCTGCTCTAAAATCACTTTTGACATAAAGGGACACTTTTGGTTGCTATGGACAATCTACAGTTTGCAGGCACAAAAAAAATGTTTTTATTATGTAAAAGAACATGCAGGGCACTGGGCAGACCACTAGGGACAGGGGGGGTGTGTAATTTTTACATACAGTACTGTAATCTATAAGATTACAGTATTCTGTATGTAATGTGTTTGTTTACTTTTTTGAATTTGCCGCCGGTCTCCGCCCCCGTGCGCCGTTACGTCGCAGGGAACGGAGATCGGCGGCGTGCGGGCACTGTGTGAGTCGAATGGAGGACGCCACTCGCTCACACAGCGTGGATGCATCGCTGGATCCAGGGACAAGGTAAGTACAGTACCCCGCCTGGATATAAGGTAAGCCAGCGCGCGCTGCAGGCTCTGCATATTCACCCCGAGCGCGACTCGGGGATATCGATATTTACATGAAAAATCCAACCCGAGTCGCGCTCGGGGATACCGGCAGGGGGGTTAACTAGTTCTGCTATTAGTATCTGTCAGGCAGGAGATTGTGCTTGATGCTCTAACGTATTAGTGTACACGTGTTAGTTAATTGCACATAGACACATTAACTGTTACTGCACGTGTGCTATTTATTTGCACAGAAAGGCAGTTGCTGTTAATGCAAGTGGGCTATTGAATTGCACAGAAACGCAGTCGCTCTGACTGTGCGTGTGCTGTTTAATACCACCTTAGCGCATTTGGGGTCACCGCACGTGTGCTGTTACATACCACCTTAGCGCATTTGGGGTCACCGCACGTGTGCTGTTACATACCACCTGAGCGCATTTGGGGTCACCGCACGTGTGCTGTTACATACCACCTTAGCGCATTTGGGGTCACCGCACGTGTGCTGTTACATACCACCTTAGCGCATTTGGGGTCACCGCACGTGTGCTGTTACATACCACCTGAGCGCATTTGGGGTCACCGCACGTATGCTGTTACATATCACCTTATCGCATTTGGGGTCACCGCACATGTGCTGTTACATACCACCCTAGCGCATTTGGTGTCACTGCACGTGTGCTGTTACATACTACCTGAGCGCATTTGGGGTCACCGCACGTGTGCTGTTACATACCACCTTAGCGCATTTGGTGTCACCGCACGTGTGCTGTTACATACCACCTGAGCGCATTTGGGGTCACTGTACGTGTGCTGTTATATACCACCTGAGCGCAGTTAGTGTCACCGCACCTGTGCTGTTATATACTGTACCACCTGAGCGCAGTTAGTGTCACTGTACGTGTGCTGTAATATACCACCTGAGCGCAGTTAGTGTCACCACACCTGTGCTGTTATATACCACCTGAGCGCATTTGGTGTCACCCCACCTGTGCTGTTATATACCATCTGAGCGCAGTTAGTGTCACTGTACGTGTGCTGTTATATACCACCTGAGCGCAGTTAGTGTCACTGCACCTGTGCTGTTATATACCACCTGAGCGCAGTTAGTGTCACTGTACGTGTGCTGTAATATACCACCTGAGCGCAGTTAGTGTCACCGCACCTGTGCTGTTATATACCACCTGAGCTCATTTGGTGTCACCGCACCTGTGCTGTTATATACCACCTCAGCGCAGTTAGTGTCACTGTACATGTGCTGTAATAGTCCACCTGAGCGCAGTTAGTGTCACCGTACCTGTGCTGTTATATACCACCTGAGCTCATTTGGTGTCACCGCACCTGTGCTGTTATATACCACCTGAGCGCAGTTAGTGTCACTGTACGTGTGCTGTTTCATACCACCTGAGCGCAGTTAGTGTCACCGCACCTGTGCTGTTATATACCACCTGAGCGCAGTTAGTGTCACTGTACGTGTGCTGTTATATACCACCTGAGCGCAGTTAGTGTCACCGCACCTGTGCTGTTATATACCCAAAAATTTCTTTCACAAAACAATAATGGCCCCCCACCACCGCTAAAATATTCGACATAATGTTGCCACACAGAACTTGCGCAAGTAGCATTAATTACTTTTATTTTATAGTCCTCTCATGTTGTGCAGGGACATTTCTAAACACGTGCCACTACTATGGACACCCAGCAGGTGTGATATTTATAGGATTTTTTTTTTTTCACTTTAAGCATCATTAAAATGGCTGCTCCTGAAAAAACGGCCGCTTTAAAAAAAAAAAATTCCATTGATACATGTTCCCTGGGGCAAGACCCGGGTTCTGAACGACGTTTTCCAACATTTAATTGAATTTTGGTCTTTAAAACAACCGTTTTTGAATTCGAACGTTCGGGTCCCATAGACTTCAATGGGGTTCGAAATATTCGTGCGAACCCGCCGTCTGTTCGAACGTTATGGTGCGAACCGAACCCGGGGATGTTCGGCTCATCCCTACAAATCATATAACACTTGTATATTAACCGGTGGAGGCATGTAAACATTCACCAATAACATATTACACTGCAGAATATCCATTAGAACTGCCACATACTGCCCTCCCTGATCTGAGGTGTATAGTACACGGCAGAGCCTTGCTAATCAGGATGGTTACTCCCCTCGCAAAAGTGGAGGAAGTAGCATGGAAGGACTTTTGGACCCAGGGCCTGCACAAAACCAGGACCCTACTGCCATCCAGGTGTGTTTCCTGTAAGAGGGCGATATGTGGTTTACACTGTTTAAGCATTTGAAATACTGACGCCCTTTCAAATTTGTTATTCAGTCCCCGAACATTCCAAGACATTAGTTTAACGTTTTCAGCCATCTATCCATAGAGAAAAATACAATAAAACACAAAATAATGAGAAAAAAAAGTTCTGACTGCAAGTAACCAGAATGCAGCATTAGGAATAGGCAAGATGTGCTGTCAGAGACCTTAAACCCTAGCCACACATAAATAGCCCTGAATCTCTCTAGTAGGTGGTGAACTGAGTTTAAACAACCCCCCCTCCCTGCCATCATACCAAAACCAAAAAGAAAAAAACTTGGTACGTAGCTTAGTCCCAAACTCCCAAAAAAAGGGGAGAAAACAAAAATAGAGTAGGGAGTCCCAGACCACTTGACGAATTGTTCAGCAAGTAAAGATGAAGGTCCTGTGCGCCTCCATGGAACTCCATTTGACAGGATCAGAACAAACAGTACGAATGAGTTAGTACATTACACTGGCCGGGCTGCAGAATATGGATGTGCAGTCCAAGAGAGACACCTAGTGGCCGTTCAGGAAACAGCAGCAGGAAAAATGAAGCAGAAAAAATAAAAACACAGAAGAAAAAAGGGAAAAGTGCCATACACACTTGAGCAATGGAGGAGAAGTATTGTAGAGATCCAGGGAAAACAGGGCCCCCCAAGCAGCTCCAGGCAGTATAAAAAAACAAAACAGGGATAAGGCAAAAAAAAAAAGAACAGCACAACACTTCCACAGCATAATGTAGAGAAGAGTCATATATTACCACAGACGCCGGAATCACGGATTACCGTCCAGCCACTCACACGCCTCCACCGGGGATTCAAAGAACTTGACCGAACCTTTGTGTTGGACTCGGAGCATGTTAGGGTAAAGCATGCTATATTGGATCCCCTTATCTCTCAGCCTCTTGCAGATATCATTGAAGGAACGCCGCTTGCGCTGGGTCTCAGCCGAGAAATCTGGGAAGAGCATCACTTTGGTGTTCTCAAAACGTAGCTCCTGGTGCTTCCTGGACTCCCGCAGAATCATGTCCCGATCTCTGTAATTGAGGAATCGGACAAGAAAATGACGCGGGAATGCACCGTGGGGGAACACTTCAGTGGGGACCCTGTGAGCCCGCTCCGCCACATATGTAGGGGGGAGATCTCCCAGTTGCAGCATCTGTTTAAAGAAACGTTCAGCAAAGGTGGTGGCCGCCGTCCCCTCAGCCCCTTCAGGCAACCCCACCACCCTGACATTATTCCTTCTTTGGCGGTCTTCCACGTCTTTTGCTCTACACTGGAAGGACCTCACCTGATCCTGTAACTCCAGCAGCTGGGCTCCATGAAAGTGGGTCACATCCTCCACTTCTGATATCTGTCCCTCTGCTTCAGTAAGCCGGCCACGAAATTTGTCCAGGTCATGTCTGATCAGCGTGCATTCTGTGGCCACACGCTCGATTCTCAGCATTACCGCCGCCTGGCTAGCATTAATCGCTTCCAGGATGGGTTTTGTAATGGCATCCGAGGACGCCCCACGCTCCTGCGGTTCAGGCAGGGGGTCCTCCGGGCCGTGAGCGCCAAGCATTGCAGCCTCCTCCATGTGCCCGTTCTTCTTCCCCACGTTCCTAATGGGAGGACTGGGAGGCAAGATGGCGGCGGCAGCTCCCGGTCAATGCCACGTGTAGAGTGTGTCTGGCGCTGTGATTTCTGCCGTGTCCTCCCTTGCCTGCGCCCAGTCCTTCTCATGTCCAGGATGTCACAAGCCTTGCACGGCCGTGTAGAACAAGAGATACGCCGGAAAACAGTCCTAGAAACAGATCACATCCGGCCACGCCCCCTATTACCAAATACTTACCGTAATTTTCCTTTCCTGATAGACTCTATGGCAGACGGAGTTCCCACCCATGAATATGAATACAGTATAAGAGTTGGACTGAGAGTCGGCTAGTTACGGAACACCATCTATGTAGGTGAGCTCAAATTTATGGGTAGGGGGTCCTATGATAGGAGAGGAGGCGGGGTTAACCCACACGTAGTCTGCCATGGAGTCTATCAGGAAAGGAAAATTCACGTAAGTATTTGGTAATAAATTTTCCGTTACGCGGCTTTGGCAAACAGCAAGAAAGAGAAAAAAAAAAAGGAAAAAAAAAAAGGCAAATGAAAATAAAATTATAGCCCCTGCATCAAGCTCAAAGTGTCACCTCAAAGAGTAGCCATTCAAGGCACAATAGTAGCAATGGAGAGAAACCAATACTCATCTTGAAATGCAGCCACATCAAGGATTCCTGTCCAGCCAATCACAGGCATCACGCGGGTTATCGAAAAACTTCACAGCACCCTGATGTTGAACCTGGAGTTTGCTGGGGTAAAGCATGCTGTACTGAATACGGATATATGGAAAGACTCCTGCGCTACCAAGGGGGATGGGTGGGAGTGGAATTGGGCTGGAAGGTGGACTGGGGATTCTGCAGCAGACTCCTGACACTCTGTCCTGGGCAGAGAGAAAAATGTATATGTAAAAGAAGGGGGTGTTGTCTGCGCTGAAAGTGAACAGGGGGGGAGGAGGGGGGGTGTGGGTGATAGGGGTGAATGGATGGGACGGGTGGCTGGATGGGTGGATGCAGGTGGGTTTAGGACAACATGATAACCAACAAAATCGAAACAATGATGTGAATGAATATACACATAAGGGTGATAACCAATAAATACAAAAATTATTATTACAATAAGGAAAAACCCAACACACTAGCCAGTGTAATGTGAAACTAGTGAAAAACAATCCTAAATCCAAACTATAAGACCAGAGAAAATTCCATGAGGAAATGCCTCTGGATGGAAAAAATGTGAAATAAATAAAGTCTCTAGTGAAAAAACCCAAGAGTCCAGATAAGTCCAAATTGAAATGGTGGTGCCAGGAAAGGGTGACAGCAGAAAGCACCTCAGGTGGTCCCCAGCTCCTCACCTCAAGGCTATAGCTCGGATAGCCTGCAACAGCACCTCCCGGTGGAGGACAGTGATCCCTCGGCAGGGCAAGCAGCAGAGGCACTCCTCAGCGGTAAAGGTAAAGCAAAAAAGAAGAAAGCAAGTGAGTGACAATAAAAGACGTCTAGTAGGCAACTAGTGTCACTCGTACATCCACTCACCACGGGGTGATGGATGATGGGCTTATCTCCCACGAACAGCGAGTTCGTACTTCTAATGGCAGATATCCTCTTCTAAGCTGGCCAGATGGTCACTCACAACAAGGGATCTCTCAGATGGCATACATGATAAAAGAAACAGACCATAGCGCAATCCCGCAAGGTAAAAAACACATTTAATAAAAAAATAAAACTCACATTTAAAACGATCCAAAAGGCACAAAACAAACAGACGTCAGGAACACACTGCGTCAGGCGTGTGGACTCTGTGGCTCCTAGGATCCCTACGCGTCTCGTCACACCCTAAGGAAGTCACGAGGTGTGACGAGACGCCCGTTTTCTAGTCATGTTGCGGGTACGTTCTCGTCGCCGAGAGCGTGCTGTGCATCTTGTTAGGATGTGTGCTGCATCCAGGCTCCGGTCCTTGAGGAGGGCGAGAAGGACTTTGTGGGCCAAGGACTGGTTTCTTCGCAGGGACCAGTTCTCTCATATGCCTCTGCGGCGGGAGATCCAAGAAAATAACCATGATGATTTCAGGAATTTTCTTCGGATGTCTGACCCCGTATTTCAGCAGCTTTTGGCTTCGGTGTCGCCTTATATCACCAGGCAGGACACTCTTATGCGGGAAGCCATCACTGCTGAGCAGCGGCTAGTTCAGTGGCGGAACTTTCATGGTCGCTGCAGTCGCAGTTGCGACTGGGCCCTGCCGTTCTGCCGCTGTGGGGGGGCCCAAGACCCGGCATCTCTCCCTGCATCTCTCTTTAGTTTGTGATGCAGTGGGGGGAAGCAGGAGGCGACGAACGGCAGCTGTATGATGCTCGCGGCATCTCCCTGGGGCTTGTATTTCTCCTTCAGCATGTATACAGTGGAGGGGGAGGAGCCTCTGACCCGGGCAGCTACAAGTTTCACTCTTCAGTGTACAGTGAGTTGCTCAGATCAGAGGCCCCTCCCCCTCCACTGTACAGACTCAGGAAGAAAATTACAAGCCCCAGGGAGATCCCCCTGCAAATGGACAGCATAGAGCTGCCGATCTCCGCCTCCCACCTCCCCCTGTGCTGGGGGTTGGAGGTGCACAGCCAGTCAGGTACAGGGGAAGCTCTGGGGGGTGTTTAAGTCTGAGCTGTCGATCTCCGCCTCCCACCTCCCCCTGTGCTGGGGGTTGAAGGTGCACAGCCAGTCAGGTACAGGGGAAGCTCTGGTGGGTGTTTAAGTCTGGGAACCCTGATGTATTGGGTGGGCTCTCTGGGAACCCTGATGTATGGGGGGCTCTCTGGGGACCCTGATGTTTGGAACTGGCTCTGCGAACCCTAATGGGGGGCTCTCTGGGGGCCCTGATGTATGGGGGGCACTCTGGGAACCCTGATGGAAGGGGGGCTCTCTGGGGACCCTGATGTATGGGGGGCACTCTGGGAACCCTGATGTAAGGGGGGCTCTCTGGGAACCCTGATGTATTGGGTGGGCTCTCTGGGAACCCTGATGTATGGGGGGGGGCTCTCTGGGGACCCTGATGTTTGGAACTGGCTCTGCGAACCCTAATGGGGGGCTCTCTGGGGGCCCTGATGTATGGGGGGCTCTCTGAGGACCCTGACGTATGGGGGAGGCTCTTTGGGGACCCTGATGTATGGGGGGCACTCTGGGAACCCTGATGTAAGGGGGGCTCTCTGGGAACCCTGATGTATTGGGTGGGCTCTCTGGGAACCCTGATGTATGGGGGGGGGCTCTCTGGGGACCCTGATGTTTGGAACTGGCTCTGCGAACCCTAATGGGGGGCTCTCTGGGGGCCCTGATGTATGGGGTGGGCTCTCTGGGAACCCGGATGTATGGGGAAAAAAAGGGGGGAATCAACTGCGCTAAGATACAAAGTGATATAAAACTAACCGAGTGCTAAATATAATAGGGAGCTGCTAGGAGCTCAAGGGAAGCTGCACCTGACTGTACTAACATACACAGTAAAAAAACAATTGATAAAAAACAGGATGCGCTACTAACATAAATCAAAAACAAAATAAGTGTCCACAGGTGATAATTAAAAACCAAATAAGTGTCCACAGGTGATAGTCGAAAGACTAATGTCCATTAATCCAATCAAAAGAAACAAATGGAATTGGCGGTTATAAATGAAAAAAGTTAACACCAGTGCAAAGGAATGTGAATAATGTTGATAAACAGGGTGACACTCTAATTCAAAAAGTGCTGATAGAAGATCCTCCACCTTGCAGAAAATGATGGCCGCTTACCAGAAATCTGGTGGCCCCTTAATTAAAAGAGAACCCCAGATAGCGTATGCTTATCCACTAGGAGGGAGGTGTAAGGTCAGGTCACTTGTTGATCCCCATCGGCAGCAGAGCAGGATTGAATCCTCGGAATGGATTGCCAAGGAGAAACAAAAAGGGCCACAATAGTGTAATACCGTCACTTTAAAATGTATTAAGAAGACAAAAACTCACTTATATGGAACAAATAGTAAACAGGCGTGTCAAGTTATGCTGGGATTCCGGCCGGAAATGGTCCAACAATACAAGTAACCCGTCCAAAGAGGGGAGGAAAGAGGTATACAGCGGGGGATGATCCGGTGTAGTACAGTATCCCGCCCGACCGGTTTCACGAAAGATCGCTTAGTCATGGGGCACGGGTGACACACCAGATCATCCCCCTATAAAGGTAATCCAGGTGGAAACGTAATGACGTTAGCACGAACGTCAATACAGGTGCGTGCGCGCGCACATACCGACAGACTACAGCACGGGCTCGTCTGCATCCCGATGCGCGCGCGCATCACGACCGCTTATATATCGAAAACGTCTTGTTATTAAGCAGCGACGAACCTAAAAGGTATTCCGAAAAATCAAAAATCATACAGTTACATTCGATGCAGAATCTCAATGGCGATCATTAGATGCTGGTGAAAAAAGAGCGTCCCAGCTAACCATCCCGCCAGCGGACTGCCCCTTACAGCATGAGCCAATCAGACTACATCTCTAGCCCGATGCTGTATGGTCACATGATCGGGGTAACTGCGTCGTACGTCATCATGAGCACGTGACACCAACGTTACTCGACGCAGACCTGCTGACCATGGTGGCCAATCAGCTCTAAAGGCGAAAAAATGTAAACAAAACCAAGCCTCATCTTGAGAATCGTCACATCTTAAACGTTCTCATTGGTCTACGGCTCAGAGTCTCATACTGCTCAACAAACAGATACAGACACAAACCTATAACGACTGTTATTAAGAAATAAAATATAAAATTAATACAATTTAAAAATTAATAGGATTAAAAAATGATCTTAACCGCTTCAATACCAGGCTTTTATACCACCTCCATACCGGGCCTATTCTGAGGCGCCGTACATACGGCCGAGGTTCTCGCTGAAAATCAGCGAGAACCTCGCTGGAATGCACATTCCAGCGAGGACCTCGGCACGCTCTCTATTTCCTCGACGGCCCGCCTGGAAGAATGGCTGGTTGCCATTCCCGACGGGCGGGTCGCCGAATTCGACGGCCGGGAGAGAACCTCGACGGGCGGAACGATGTGTTCTGCCCGTCGAGGTTCTCTGCCGTGTGTACGGCGCCTCACACTTCTCTCCTACATGTAATAATCATCATTCTTTTGCTAGAAAATTACACAGTACCCCCAAACATTATATATGTTTTTTTAGCAGACACCCTAGGGAATAAAATGGCGGTCATTCCAAAGTTTTATCTTGCACGGTATTTACGCAATTATTTTTCAAACGCCTTTTTTTTGTAAAAAAATTGTTTTATGAATTAAAAAAATAACAAAACAGTAAAGTTAGCCCAATTTTTTTGTATTATGTGAAAGATTATGTTACACCGAGTAAATAGATACTCAACATGTCACGCTTTAATTATGCGCACACTCATGGAATGGCGCCAAACTTCGGTACTTAAAAATCTCCATAGGCAACGCTTTATTTATTTTTTACAGGTTACAGTTTAGATTTACAGAGGAGATCTAGTGCTAGATTCGTTGCTGGCACTCTAACGCACGCGGCGATACCTCACTTATGTGGTTTAAACGGCGTTTACATATGTCGGCGGGACTTGCGTGTGCGTTCGCTTCTGCACGCGAGCTATCGGGGACAGGGGCGTTTTAATTTTTTTTTTATCTTTTATTTATTTTATTGACTTATTTTTTATTTATTTTTACACTTTTTTTCATTTTTTTTTCTTTTTTCCACTTTTATTCCTATTACAAGGAATGTAAACATCCCTTGTAATAGGAAATGTGTGTGACAGGTCCTCTTTATGGAGAGATGTGGGGTCAATAAGACCTCACATCTCTCCTTCAGGCTGGAAACCATGAGATCGGTGAAAAAAAATTCACCGATCTCATTAATGGGGGCTTACAGCCGCAATCGCGGCTTTGTTTACATACGGGGACCCGGGCGTGACTTCATCACATCGCGCCCGGGTCCTCCGACGGTCATAAAGATGACTGGTGACCATCTGGTCACCAGTCATATCTATGCTTCCTGCCGCCGCCGACGATTCGTTCTCCGGGCCCCCGAAGGCACAGGTAAGCCCGGAGAAGCACCGGATGACGGCGGGAGGGGGGGGGATGTCCCCTCCCGCGGCCTGTAAGAACGATCAAGCGGCGCCGCTATGATCGTTCTTACATTGTGCAGAATCGTCGGCTGAAGAAGAGGATATCTGGATGATGCCTCTGGCTGCAGGCATCATCCAGATATTCGCCTGCAATGCCCAGGCCGTCAATTGACGGCCACTTAGGATGGTAAATCCCATCCCAGGCCGTCAATTTTCTATGGCTGGGTATTGAAGTGGTTAAACAAGATCTATAGAGTAAATACCCGCATTCTAAAAAACCCGGACGGGCGGACCGAATCAGGCTGAGAAAGCAAACACAGCATATGCTGGGAATACCGTGGGTAATCGTCCCACATAGTACTATTGCAATTTATCAGTGTCCCAAACTGTGAAAAGGCCCATAAATCTTGCACACCAATCTATTACTAGTAATCTTACAGTACATCAGTGTCCCAAACTATGGACAGGCATGCAAATATTGCACACCACGCAACCCATTAACTTAAGTTGCATATTTCTAGATTAGTCTCTTACCACCAAAGAAAGCCAATGTTAGAAATTAATATGTAGTCAAAAGCGTATATATCAATAGTTATTAACTCCCTAGCCACTATACTCAACTCTAAACTGGGGGTGCAGAAATTCGGTGAGAATTCCAGTAATGTATATAACCCTAAAAGGGTATATTGCAAAACCACTGAATTAAGAGTTATTAATGAAAGCATTAATATCTGTATCAATATTTAGGCCGAACGGAATATATGTTTTAACCCGGTGTATCCAAGCCATTTCTTGTCTGGATATTTCTCTGACTAGATTACTGCCTCTCCAATGGGGGCGATATTTGTCAATCCCTACGAATAGTGTTTTCGAGGGGTCTCTGTTGTGTTTGAGATCGAAATGTCTCGAGACAGAGTGTTTATCAAAACCGCTTCTTATCTTGGCAATGTGTTCATTCAGTCTTACTGAAAGGGCTCTTTTAGTTCGTCCTATATATTGTAAGCCGCACGGACATTGGATGAGGTAGATAACCCCTTTAGTTGCACAAGTGATAAACTGGTCAATTTCAAATGACTGTTGGGTGGCTGTAGACTGGAACGAACAGATCTTTCTGTCTCTACAGCTATTAAGAGTACAGACCTGACATTTTTTGCAGCCACCCAACAGTCATTTGAAATTGACCAGTTTATCACTTGTGCAACTAAAGGGGTTATCTACCTTATCCAATGTCCGTGCGGCTTACAATATATAGGACGAACTAAAAGAGCCCTTTCAGTAAGACTGAATGAACACATTGCCAAGATAAGAAGCAGTTTTGATAAACACTCTGTCTCGAGACATTTCGATCTCAAACACAACAGAGACCCCTCGAAAACACTATTTGTAGGGATTGACAAATATCGCCCCCATTGGAGAGGCAGTAATCTAGTCAGAGAAATTTCCAGACAAGAAATGGCTCGGATACACCGGGTTAAAACATATATTTCGTTCGGCCTAAATATTGATACAGATATTAATGCTTTCAT
This sequence comes from Rana kukunoris, assembly GCA_029574335.1. Taxonomy (NCBI): domain Eukaryota; kingdom Metazoa; phylum Chordata; class Amphibia; order Anura; family Ranidae; genus Rana; species Rana kukunoris. Next base: position 170,188,410 of record CM056059.1, on the reverse strand, counting down.
TAATAACTCTTAATTCAGTGGTTTTGCAATATACCCTTTTAGGGTTATATACATTACTGGAATTCTCACCGAATTTCTGCACCTCCGGTTTAGAGTTGAGTATAGTGGCTAGGGAGTTAATAACTATTGATATATACGCTTTTGACTACATATTAATTTCTAACATTGGCTTTCTTGTACAAAGAGTTTTATTGAAAAAAAACACATCAACATAAAAAAAAAAAAAAGAAAGGAATACAAATGAAACAGCAGTGGTGGACACACCGTGAGCTATCATAGAAAGAACTGGAGGCGACAAAAAAAAAAGAAAAAAAGGTAGTCCATAGATTTGAAAGCAATCCAGCACTTAGGAATCCAGAGGAGAATCCGGAAGACCAGCAATAGAATGTCCCCATCTCAAGTAGCCTGCTAAGTCGAACTAATGCTATTTTAGTGAACAAACCAGTGAACACACTGGAGTAAATGCATGACTTGAAAACAAAATAGAGATTCGGTGCATAACAGTACAAAAAAAACAAAAATTAAAAAAAAAAGATTAAAACTGGCACATAGCAGAGGATAGCATTATCCAAAAAGTAAAATAAACAAACAATACGTCATGTGTCCAAGACCAACAGGACCAAGCCTGTGGGTCCGAGCCACAAAGAAGGAAGAAAAGGAGGAGGAGGAGAAAGAGAACCAGCTAGAAAGAGAGCATGAACAAGCAGCATTGAAGAGAAAGAGGAAGAGAGAAAAGAGAAGGAAAAGAAAAGAAAAGGAGGGGGTCCACGGGGCTGGGGGAACAGAGGTTCATCAAAGAGAAAGTAGTGTTGAGTCAAATCGCGAGGGGTGGTTGTAAGCCACCCATGGTTGCCACACCCGGAGGAATTTATCGTGGGTATCTGCTAACACGGCAGTAAGTTTCTCATTAACCATAATATCATTAATGCAGTTTTTAACGGCTTCAAAGCTGAGGGCCGGGGTCTTCCAGGCCCTTGCTATGGTCAATTTAGTTGCAGTAAAAACATGCGCCGTCAACTGGCGTTCAGGGCGGAGAAGCTCCGTGATCGGTTTCCATAAGAGGGCCTCAAATGGATCCCTCCTTAAGTTGGTATTAAAGAGGTTGCGGAGCAACGCATAAACTCTAACCCACAATCTGCATACCCTGGGGCAGGTCCACCAGACATGTGCCATTGTACCCTCCTGAGAGCATCCACGGAAGCACAAAGGGGAGTAGGATGGTATAAAACTCGCCAACCTGGCAGGGGTATAGTACCACCTATAAAACACTTTATAAGCATTCTCCAGGAAGAGAACATTTGTAGAACATTTAGACAATGCCACGGTCATAGCCTGCCAGTCTTCCGGATCGAGTTGCTTCCCAAGCTCAGCTTCCCACTGCAGGTGATAAGGTCTCAATGGCGGCTTCTTAGAGTCGATAATCGCCGTATAAATCAAAGATATGAGACCCGGGGAATGGGGGCGCAATCTACATAAGCTTTCAAAGGGGGTCATAGTATAGGGGGTGGGTTGAGACCTGATAAGGCGTTGAAGGAAATGTCGGAGTTGTAAATAACTATAGTGTTCCCTAAGTGGAATGTCATAGGAGGAACGTAAAAGTGCAAAAGAGATAATCTTGGTTGGGGCGAGCATAGAATGAACGTCCACAAAGCCATGTTCAGTCCACCATGCAAACTGTAAGGGGTTGTCCCTACCGGGTGGGAATAACGGACTATGGAGGAGGTGAAGCAGCGGAAGGTGAGGGGAAATCAGACCCGCAGAATATTTGACCGCATCCCACAACCGAAGGGAATGGGCCAGACAAGGACCTATAGAAGGCGGGCGGTGTGCTCGAGGGAGCCATGGAAGAGAGGCTAAAGGTGTCGGGTGGGAATCCACCAAATCAAAGGTAGCCCACAGTGGCATTTGTTGTTTCTCGTGCAGACGAGTCAATGGGGCGATACCCGCCGCAGTATAATAAGCGTGTAAATTAGGAACCGACAGGCCACCATTGATTTTGCGTGCAAAAAGCACCTGCCTCTTTATCCTGGGCCTCTTGGGGCCCCAGATAAACTGCATAATTTTACATTGGTGTATTCTAAGGACGTGAGAGGGTACTTGAACAGGTAAAACTCGAAAATAATAAAGCAGCTTCGGAAGATAGGTCATACGAACCGTCGCCACTCTCCCGAACCAAGAAAGCGGAAGAGTGGACCAAGAGGCGAGCATAGCTGCTAACATTGGCTTTCTTTGGTGGTAAGAGACTAATCTAGAAATATGCAACTTAAGTTAATGGTTTGCGTGGTGTACAATATTCACGTGCTTGTCCATAGTTTGGGACACTGATGTACTGTAAGATTACTAGTAATAGATTTGTGACGGTAGTAGAACATATCTCCGCCATCCATTCCCTTCTTCTCCCATAAAAGAAATCACCCAATATTCCCCGACTAGGAATATCCCTGGAATCGCTGAATAATCCACACATGAGCCATGGCTTAATGCTGAATGTAACAGGACACACTTTATTGAAAGTACACAGCACACTTTATACAGGATTTGGAACATCCCGCCCCCAACAACCGCTTTCCTATTGGTCCATTGTAAAGTATGCAGTCTCCATTCTGGTCCTCCTAAACCATGCAAATGAGGACTTGAAAATGTCTCCGCAGAGATTGGTCCCAATGCTTGAATAGCCTGAATATGTGTGGCCAGGCCTGTGATGTGTTTTCAGACAAAAGCCCCAGGGGGTCAATCAATGTACACAATAGCCAGCCACAGAACAATGGAGCCGTCTGGAGAATTGAGACAGGGCAGAAGTCATTTACACCTGATAATAGAAAGGCTTTAGATAGGGTTATCACACAATGGACAATGAGTATTTCTTCTGAGTCTATTGACCTGGCTGAGGTTCAGAATTAAATCTTCTGTAATACATGAATTAGGATTTCAGTATTTCATGGTCCATGACAAGATTGGTGTGCAAGATTTATGGGCCTTTTCACAGTTTGGGACACTGATAAATTGCAATAGTACTATGTGGGACGATTACCCACGGTATTCCCAGCATATGCTGTGTTTGCTTTCTCAGCCTGATTCGGTCCGCCCGTCCGGGTTTTTTAGAATGCGGGTATTTACTCTATAGATCTTGTTTAAGATCATTTTTTAATCCTATTAATTTTAAAATTTTATTAATTTTATATTTTATTTTTTAAAGGGGTGGTTCCCCTAAAAAGAAACTTTTAACATTGCCTTTGTCTTCTTAATAACATTTAGAATCGGCTGGTAGTTTAAAAAAAAAACACCCGTACATACCATTTTCGGCATGTACTCTCACCGCCGCTTCCGGGTCTGGCAGCCAGGGACAGGCATCCGATCGACGCATACAGCGCGTCACGAGATGCCGAAAGAAGCCGAACGTTGGTGCGGCTCTATACGGCGCATGCGCACCAACGTTCGGCTTCTTTCGGCATCTCGTGACGCGCTGTATGCGTCGATCGGATGCCTGTCAATGAAGCAGGCCCTCCCATCCCCGGCCGCCAGACCCGGAAGCGGCGGTGAGAGTACATGCCGAAAATGGTATGTACTGGTGTTTTTTTTTTAAACTACCAGCCGATTCTAAATGTTATTAAGAAGACACAGGCAATGTTAAAAGTTTCTTTTTAGGGGAACCTCCCCTTTAATAACAGTCGTTATAGGTTAGTGTCTGTATCTGTTTGTTGAGCAGTATGAGACTCTGAGCCGTAGACCAATGAGAACGTTTAAGATGTGACGATTCTCAAGATGAGGCTTGGTTTTGTTTACATTTTTTCGCCTTTAGAGCTGATTGGCCACCATGGTCAGCAGGTCTGCGTCGAGTAACGTTGGTGTCACGTGCTCATGATGACGTACGACGCAGTTACCCCGATCATGTGACCATACAGCATCGGGCTAGAGATGTAGTCTGATTGGCTCATGCTGTAAGGGGCAGTCCGCTGGCGGGATGGTTAGCTGGGACGCTCTTTTTTCACCAGCATCTAATGATCGCCATTGAGATTCTGCATCGTATGTAACTGTATGATTTTTGATTTTTCGGAATACCTTTTAGGTTCGTCGCTGCTTAATAACAAGACGTTTTCGATACATAAGCGGTCGTGATGCGCGCGCGCATCGGGATGCAGACGAGCCTGTGCTCTAGTCTGTCGGTATGTGCGCACGCACGCACCTGTATTGACGTTCGTGCTAACGTCATTACGTTTCCACCTGGATTACCTTTATAGGAGGATGATCTGGTGTGTCACCCGTGCCCCATGACTAAGCGTTCTTTCGCGAAACCGGTCGGGCGGGATACTGTACTACACCGGATCATCCCCCGCTGTATACCTCTTTCCTCACCTCTTTGGACGGGTTACTTGAATTGTTGGACCATTTCCGGCCGGAATCCCAGCATAACTTGACACGCCTGTTTACTATTTGTTCCATGTAAGTGAGTTTTTGTCTTCTTAATACATTTTAAAGTGACGGTTTTACACTATTGTGGCCCTTTTTGTTTCTCCTTGGCAATCCATTCCGAGGATTCAATCCTGCTCTGCTGCCGATGGGGATCAACAAGTGACCTGACCTTACACCTCCCTCCTAGTGGATAAGCATACGCTATCTGGGGTTCTCTTTTAATTAAGGGGCCACCAGAGTTCTGGTAAGCGGCCATCATTTTCTGCAAGGTGGAGGATCTTCTATCAGCACTTTTTGAATTAGAGTGTCACCCTGTTTATCAACATTATTCACATTCCTTTGCACTGATGTTGACTTTTTTCATTTATAACCGCCAATTCCATTTGTTTCTTTTGATTGGATTAATGGACATTAGTCTTTCGACTATCACCTGTGGACACTTATTTGGTTTTTAATTATCACCTGTGGACACTTATTTTGTTTTTGATTTATGTTAGTAGCGCATCCTGTTTTTTTATCTGATGTATGGGGGGCTCTCTGGGGACCCTGATGTATTGTGTGGGCTCTCTGGGGGCCCTGATGTATGGGGGGCTCTCTGGGGACCCTGATGTATTGTGTGGGCTCTCTGGGAACCCTGGTGTGGGGGGGGCTCTCTGGGGACCCTGATGTTTGGAACTGGCTCTGCAAACCCTATTGGGGGCTCTCTGGGGGCCCTGATGTATGGGGGGCTCTCTGGGGACCCTGATGTATGGGGGAGGCTGTTTGGGGACCCTGATGTATGGGGGGAACTCTGGGAACCCTGATGTAAGGGGGCTCTCTGGGAACCCTTGATGTATGGGGGGGGCTCTCTGGGGACCCTTATATTTGGAACTGGCTCTGCGAACCCTAATGGGGGGCTCTCTGGGGGGCCCTGATGTATGGGGGGCTCTCTGGGGACCCTGATGTATGGGGGAGGCTCTTTGGGGACCCTGATGTAAGGGGGGCTCTCTGGGAACCCTGATGTGAAGGGGGAGCTCTCTGGGAACCCTGATGTATGGGGGACTCTCTGGGAACCATGATGTATGGGGGACTCTCTGGGAACCATGATGTATGGTGGACTCTCTGGGAACCATGATATATGGGGGGGCTCTCTGGGGACCCTGATGTATGGGGGGGCTCTCTGGGGACCCTGATGTATGGGGGGGCTCTTTGGGGTCCCTGATGTATTGGGAGGCTCTTTGGGGACCCTGATGTATGGGGAGGCTCTCTGGGGACCCTGCTGTATGGGGGGCTCTCTGGGGACCCTGATGTATGGGGGAGGCTCTCTGGGGACCCTGATGTAAGGAGGGGCTCTCTGGGTACCCTGATGTATGGGGGAGGCTCTTTGGGGACCCTGATGTAAAGAGGGGCTTTCTGGGGACTCTGATGTATGAAGAGCTCTCTGGGGACCATGATGTATTGGGAGAGGCTCTTTGGGGACCTTGATGTATGGAGGGAGGCTCTCTGGGGACCTTGATGTAAGGGGGGCTCTCTGGGGACCCTGGTGTAAGTGGGGTGGGCTCTTTGGGGAACCCTAATGTATGGGGAGGCTTTCTGGGGACCCTGATGTATGGAAGAGGCTCTGGGAATCATGATGTATAAGGAGCTCTCTGGGAACCCTAAAGTAAGGGGGACTCTCTGTATGGGGGGGGGGCTCTCTGGGGACCTTGCTGTATGCAGAGGCTCTCGAGACCCTGATGTATGGATGGGCTCTCTGGAGACCCTGATGTATGCAGGGGCTCTCTGGAGACCCTGATGTATGGGGGGCTCTCTGGAGACCCTGATGTATGGGAATCTCTCTGGGGACCCTGATGTATGGGAAGCTCTCTGGGGACCCTGATGTATGGGGGGGCTCCCTGGGGACATTGATGTATGGGGGAGGCTCTCTGGGGACCTTGATGTATGGGGGAGCCTCTCTGGGGACCTTAATGTATGGAGGGAGACTCTCTGGGGACCCTAATGTAAGTGGGGGGCTCTTTGGGGACCCTGATGTATGGGGGAGGCTCTTTGGGCACCCTTATGTAAGGAATTGGCTCTCTGGGGACCCTGAGGCAAGAAGGATCCGCACTCAGATATGTAACGATATATATATATATATATATAACACACACACATATATTGTATACATGTGTATGCCTGCCCAAGCGTATGACTTTCTTTACTTGCTACACTGCTATGGGCCCTAGCACAAGATCTTTTGTAGACCTAGCAATGCCCATGGGGAGGGGGCCCTTCATGGTTTCTTGCACAGGAGCCCTGAAGATTCAAGTTACGCCTCTGGGCTAGTTGCTACCTTGCGGTACCTGGCAACAGGGAGAAGTCTTCAGGACTTGAAGTTCTCGACGGGCATCTCCCCCCAGGCTCTGGGCCTCATAATCCCGGAGACCTGTTCTGCCATAATCCAGGTTTTGCAGGAGGACTATATTAAGGTAAGTGGTGTCCTTTAAATGCACAAACTATGTTATTATTTTTCATATTTTTTTAATGGACAAGCCCACCTAGCCTAGTTCCTATATCCCCCTTGATTTTTGTCCTCTATTGTAGTGCTGTATTTTTTGTCCCTATATCCCCCTTGATTTTTGTCCTCTATTGTAGTGCTGTATTTTTTGTCTCTATATCCCCCTTGATTTTTGTCCTCTATTGTAGTGCTGTATTTTTTGTCCCTATATCCCCCTTGATTTTTGTCCTCTATTGTAGTGCTGTATTTTTTGTCCCTATAACCCCCTTGAATTTTGTCCTCTATTGTAGTTCTGTATTTTTTGTGCCTATATCCCCCTTGAATTTTGTCCTCTATTGTAGTGCACACCCAACCCAACACCCCCCCCCCCCCAAATCTTTTAGAATTCCCCTATTTTAGTAATTTTTTTTTTTTTTAGAGGTCACAAACTCATCTTGGGCCCCCCTCACCCTATTTTGTTTTTGTTTTGTGACCATCAGAGGGTGTGATTAATCTGCTTATTCATCCCTTATTATTTAGGATTTGTTCAATAATACTTGAACTTAACGATCTTCTTTTTTTAGGATCCAAGAATGTTTTGGGATATTTTGTTAGCAATGTTTGTTTGAATATTTTTTTTTTGTTTCTCTACAGTTCCCCACCACGCCACAGGAATGGCAGACTGTGGCAGCGGACTTCTCCCAGCGATGGAATTTTCCTAACTGTGGAGGAGCTATTGATGGCAAGCACGTCCGCATCATGCCACCACCCCATTCCGGATCATATTATTTCAATTACAAGGGGTTCCACAGTGTCGTGCTGATGGCGGTGGTGTCTGCCAATTACAAATTTCTGTACCTTGACGTTGGGAAAAATGGCCGGATGTCGGACGGCGGGGTCTTTGCCGAGACCGAGTTTGCCCAACGGCTTCAGTCGGAGGACCTGGGATTGCCACCCGCGGAGGAGAACGAAGCGGGGCTTCCTTTTGTTTTCATCGCAGATGAGGCGTTTGGCTTGGGTCCCCACCTCATGAGGCCATTTCCCCAACTTGCCCTCACCCATGAGAGGAGGGTGTTTAATTATAGGCTGGCCAGAGCCAGAAGAGTGGTAGAAAATGCGTTTGGCATCATGGCCAGCCGATTGCTTGTTTTTAACGGCCATAAACATGGCAGAATATAAATGGAATACCATTATTGTCTGTTGCTGTATCTTGCATAATTTTCTCCGAAGCCATTCTGGAAATTATTTATCATTATTGCCTGATGAGGCAGTTGATGTTCCAGAGGCGGCCCGTGAGGCAGGCCATCCAGGCTTGGCCCCTCAAAACGCACGTGCAGTGTGCCAGGCCTACATGGACTATTTTATGGGTAGGGGGGCCATTCCAATGCCAGATCTTGGCTGAATAAATAAAAAATTACATTTCTGAAAGAAACAGTCTAATTTTTATTTTTTGCATTATTGGGAATGTTTGTGTATTTTCATTGTCTCCTAGGTAATCATAGTGCTATGTGTTTTGAATGGACTAAATATCCATCATTGTTTGATGTTACCAGCAAGAACAAATCTGCCATTTATAATTTTCAGGTCAGCATTCATATAAAATAACAAGCCACACAATTGTGAGTGTCCATTATTTTTATTTTTTGCATTCTCTAAAATCAATAAATATTTTTTGAGCATTTATATACATGTTTTTGGGATTCGAAAACAGGTACAATCCTTTTTTTTCTGGTGATTCATATAAACAATTAAAATCACGTTTTTTTTTGTTTTTTTTTTCTGGTGATTCATGTAAACAATTAAAATCAAGTTTTATTTTTTTTGTTTTTTTTTTCTGGTGATTCATGTAAACAATTAAAATCAAGTTTTATTTTTATTTTTTTCTGGTGATTCATGTAAACAATTAAAATCAATTTTTTTTTTCTGGTGATTCATGTAAACAATTAAAATCAAGTTTTTTTTTTGTTTTTTTCTCTGGCGATTCATATAAACAATTAATATCAAGTTTTTTTTGGGGGGGGGGTTTGGTGATTAAAAAAAAAAAAAATAGTGTTTGTTCCTAAAATTAACAAAACTTAAAAAAATGTACATCTAAAACACTTTAAACCCTACCCAAAACATCCAGTACATTTTTGAGCTGGAGTTCCACCCTTTTCGTATTTTCTTTGATTTGTCTGGATGCTAGCTGGATGTTCTCAATTTGTTCCCTGCAGGACCAGATTTCTCGAATGAGGAAATGTGCAGTATCCTTGTCAAGTGATGAACCAGCACGACTTGCTCCTGAAATGTGCGACCAAACCATGTATTAAAAAAAAGTTTTTAAATAAACCCTCTCGTTTTTTACGCCTACACTATGGGATTGTCCCTTTGTTTTTTCCCACATGGTGTTTGATAAACACACGCTCACATACATTTATGCAAGTTCCATTTGGAAGCAGTGGTTAACCCCATGAAGAGCTGTGGATTCTACCATCTAATCTGTGGAGAGATGCGGATTCGTTCCTGACACCCCAAAGGATCAGAATTTCCTACTATGCCTGTTTAGACTACTCCTGAAAGGGATAGTCACAGGCTTTCTGGTAAGCCTTTATTTCTACTGGTGTTGGGCCACTGATGTCTGAAATCTCCCTCTTTTCTCACCTGTGGATCTCCTAATTGGACTTTCATTGTTTGCATCTTTTCATCACCTGCATTGGAAGGGGCTAATAACTCCCAGCTTTTTTTTTGTGGACTCTATTTGTTTTGCACCTCATATGCTGAATTGGTCACTTTGGGGCAGATTCACAAAACAATTACGCCTGTCTAACTGGTGTTAGACAGGAGTAATTTCAAATTTCCCGCGGCGTATCACTAGTTTGAATTCTCAAACCATGATACGCCGGCTTCGGGCTTCGATCCGAGAGGCTTACGTCTTCGTAAGCCTTCGGATCTACGCTGCCATCTATTTGCGGCGGCTGGGAGGAGTTCGCGTCGTTTTAATGCGTCGGGATATGCTAATGTGTTTTTACGGGGATTCACGAACAAACGAGCGAGCGGCGCAGTCGTTTTCGTCTATTTTTTTATACGTAAAGTTAGAGCAGCTTTTTGCTGCTCTAACTTTACGTAGCCCATGTTAAGTATGGCCGTCGTTCCCGCTTCGAATTTATTTAATTTTTTTTTTTATTTACGTAACTCGTCGGGACGTGGATCGCCCGTAAAGTACGCTACATAAACAACGAATGACGTCACGACGTGATTTCGCGCAATGCACGGCGGGAAATTTGCGAACGGAGCATGCGCAGATCGATCGCCGCGGGAACGCGCCTAATTTAAATGTTTCACGCCCCCTACTCGTCTATATGGATTGCGACGGGAGAAATACACTACGCCGCCGTCGTTTACCGTAGAAAATCTACCTGAATTCCACGTAGATCAAGGTAAAAAACGGCGGCGTAGCGTATTTCTGATACGCTACGATAATCCATTTCTCTGTGAATCTGCCCCTTTATTTTTACACTGTTTATTTATCTGTTGATATTTATAAGTACTTTATGCTCAGTGCCATATTGATTGGCACAGTGTTATAACAACCTATGCACTTATAGCTTTTGTGTATTCACATTTTGATTGTTACCATCTATAGATTAACAATCAGTTAATTTAGATACTTACAGTATGTGGTATATGCTGTCCAGCGCTACACTGTTTTTGCACATTAAAAAAAAGTTATCCTACACCTACATTACCTGTGTATCTGTGTTATCTGATACTTTACCGGATGTGGTCGCAGGTTCCCCTTCATCCAGATGCCTCGGGGGTGTGGCTTGTGAACTTGCGTCCTGCCTTGATGCTTCCTTGCGCCCTACGAAATTGAAGAAAGGGAAACCAGAAAGGTAAAAGATTAGAGGGATGAAAGATAATTCAAAATACACACTACAGAGTCCACATGTGTAGAATCCACTGCTGAGCACAGTCTCCTTTTTCTGCATATTGTTCCTATTAATTATTAACATCTACTAGGTAAACATCTACATTAAAAAAACACAATTTATGTCACATTAAAAACAAAATATGTCACAAGTTTCATGTTTGTGAGCACAATAACTGGTCGTAGGAGTTGTCGTAGGTTCAAACTGTAATCATACAAATACATTCTTTTTATAGGATACAGTGTTTGCCACGCGAACTAGGCATGAAGATCGTCGTTTATTATTTAAAAAATCGACGATTAAACGATGACTTCTACGACCAATTTTAGTGTGACCACAAACATAGATACAGTACAACCTGAAAGAAGAAGCACATGGCACAAAGAACAAACACCAAAAATGAGGCCACATCAAAATTACTTACTTTTTGCTCAAATCAGTCGTTTGATTCGCTGCATTTGCTCTGGCTCTCTTTTCTTCAGGACTGACCACCTCTTTCTGAGTTGTTCTTTACTCCTGCGTTGTCCAAATTTCTCCCTGAGCCTCCTAATGACTTTCTCCATAATGTCCGCCTTCACCTTATTGGGATGCAGGTAAGGGCCGTGCTTCCCATCATAGTCATCATTCATTAAGATGGTCACCATCTCTACCATCTCCTGGAAGGCCATGTTTGAGGCCTTGTACCTCCGCCTGGAGCTTCTTCTTGTCTGGCCCTGGCCTGCCTCATGGCTTGAGCTTGCCATATTTTTTGTCCTGTCTTGTTCCTCCATAAATCACACCCACAAAAAAAGATAGAGAAAGGGGCGTGGAAAGGACGAGACCGAACGTCAGGGGCGGGGTATGGTGTGTAGCGTCACACGTGCGCAGTGTTTAAAGGGATCCGACGTCATTGAAAGCGACGTTCACAGTCTGCGGAAGAAGGCGGAAGTCACGATCGCATAATACGACGGTATGTAACTGTATTTTGGACATTAATATAAGTGAACAGTGGATGATTTTGTGTGCTAGAGAAGATATGGTGTTAAAGCTTTTAGTAGTAGGAGTGGCTTCACTGACACTAGGTTTTTGTTTTCCATTTTACATGCAGAAAATATGGAGGCCTTTAAGGAACAAGAATTCTTTTCAGAATTTATCCAAAGATGGAGGGACCTTACCAGTGCTCTGGCAAACAAAAAACAAACAAAATAAAAACAAACAGACCAGGAAGAAAGCAATTGAGACCCTATTTGTATTTGTTAAGACAAGGGTTCCCAATGCAACAACTGAGACTGTCAAGACAAAAATTAATTCGATTAGGGGCACCTACAGGACCCAACGGTCACTAGTCCAGGCCCCAATAAGATCAGGAGCTGCAGCTGAGTCCATATATAAGCCCAACCTGTGGTACTATAATCAGCTGCAGTTCCTGAATGACCACATTGAATGCCGGTCATCCCTGTCTACCCTTCCCCCAAGGAATCAGGCCCCTCTTCCCTGCAGTCAGTCCTCCAGTCTTCCCTGCAGGCAAGAGCAGGCAACCTCGGAGGAAGAGCCCGAGTTCCTGGAGGACCCAGATTGTGACCCATGGAGCCAGGTATTGCATTTTACTAACAATTTATGAACTGCAATGTATAATAATGGTGACAAATTTATGTTACAAGTGTTGAAAATTCTATATGATTGCAGCAAAAATTAGGAACATGTCACTAGCCAATAGTCGCAAAAACAGAATGGGGACAAAATCCATAAATGCACAGGTCATAATGATTGTGTGTAATTTTCTGTTACGCCACTAGGGGGGTAAACACAATACACCTGGAAAGGGGTCGCAGATGAGAAACACCCTTTTTTGGTAATTTACATTTTGTCCACCCAAAAAAAAAAATTACCTCCATTTCTACTTTGGGGAAAGGCCCCTACTGAGCAATTTCAGCCAGCATCAACCCCCCCCCCCCCCCGCACCTCCAGGGGGCACATATCTGTAGCTGTGTAAGGGGCCACATAATTTTGGATGTGTGCCCTGTGTGTAATCTATTTTTGCAGTCAATTAGCATATGTCAGGATTTTAAAAATGGGTGTGATTTATGAGGACAACAAATTAACTATGTTCCTTTTTTAATACACAGACAGAGCAAAGCCAGGAGGAGGCAGGGCCCACAGGGAGCCAGGAGGAGGCAGGACCCACAGGGAGCCAGGAGGGGGCAGGCCCCACAGGGAGCCAGGAGGAGGCAGGACCCACAGGGAGCCAGGAGGTGGCAGGCCCCAGTGGGAGACAGGAGTCACGCCGACAAGATTGCATCTCCCAGATCCCTCCTCCTCGCACTCCCGCAAAAAGGGCCAGGAGACTGATCCAAATGGAGGAGGAGACCCAGGCCATGCTCCGTGAAGCAACTGTGGCCTGTTGTGTGTAAATAAAGAATTTTGGAAGCAACTGCGGCCATCAGAGAGCAACCCACTGAAGAAGAGGGATTCGGAGCGCTCATCGCAGCCAAGCTCCAAAAGCTGGAGCCGGGCCAGCGTGTGCGCTGCGAATTGCTCATCTTCAAGGCCATAAGCATGGCCACACTGGGCAAGCTCAATGACGACATTGACATAGGGGTGATTGGCACTCCTGTCCTTTCTGCTCTTCCTGCTCCTGCTCCTTCTCCTGCTTCTGCTCTTTCTCTTGCTCCTCCTCTTCCTGAGCCTGCTCTGGCTCCTGCCACAACCTTGGCTCCAGGAACCTAGCCCCCGACGACGCGGACTACAGGGAAGGCTGCAGGGAAGACTGCAGGGAAGGCTGCAGGGAAGACTGCAGGGAAGACTAAAAAAGGGAAGAAGAAGTGATGAGATGGTGCCCCTAATCGAATTACTTTTTGCTTGACAGACTTCATTGTTGGTTTGGTGGACCCTAGTCTTTACAAATTCAAGCAGGGTCTCCTTTGCTTTCTTCCTGGCTTCTTTGTTTTTATTTTGTTTCTATTTTTGTTTGCCAGATGTGTCTAATTTTGTTTTAGTGCTTTTATACATGAATAAATGTCTTTTTTGTTTGCGGGCAAAATTTGTACATGTGTATTTTTAACAATATATAGAAATCGTTTAGTGAGTAGGCAGACACATTTAAAACAAACAAAAAAAAACATTAACAAGGGACAACAACCTCCTTGTGGGTAATTTATAAAAAATATATATTTTTTTGACCCGGCGTAATTTCGATAGACAGGCGCATCTGTCCGCGCAAAAATGCGCTAGACACACCATTGATTTTCTATTCAAATATGCAAATGAGGGAGTTACGGGGATCCACAAAAGAACGTTGGTGCAGCGCAGGCTACGCGCTGTGCGCAACAGCTGCACGTCCTGTCTAAAATTAGACCATATAAAAGGTGGTATAAAATTAGACAATCCGTCTACATGTCAGCTAAAGCAACACTGTTAGTGAGGAGCTGAGCAGTCACACTTGCTGCACAACAAACTGTATGCCAACATGCCAGTGGCATCCATGCTCATAGCTATACTAATGACTTTAGATGAGCAAAGAAGGAGGAGGGCACGGAGGAGGGCACGGAGGAGGGCACGGGAGAGGATTTTTTTTTCCTAAAACCTTTTATTTGCTTTTATAAACATTTAAAAAAAAATATACATACATATATACATCAATATATAACATACATACAAATTACAAACACGGTCTCACTATCTTTTAATAAACCTTGATGGATATAATAAACTAATCTGATACAAGCCCCTCACTCTTCACTTGATATATCACACACGCATAGACATCTTTGGCATGAGTGATTCTGAGGTGTCTCGCATCTTCAGATTCACCCCTCATGCCATCCTGGAATTAATCACAACCCTGCAGGAGGACATCACCAGCCCAACACATGACACCACCCATGACATCTATGACAGCTACATATACAATCCTAGCCCCATCCCCACAGATTTCGAACAGAACATGTATGTGGACAGCTGGCTGGTTGGTGAGTGACATGGGTGGCAGGCATGACTGCCCCCCCATGATGCTAAAATCACAAGGGGCACATGCACTACTAACATCCTCCTGTCTTATCCCTTCAGGGTGACTCTGCATATGCACTGGGACCCCATCTCATGACTCCTATCCGGAACCCCCCATGATACCCTGTTGTATTCCCCAAACTTTGTATGCCAGATTATCGGTGCATGTTGCATGCTGCACAACTTCGCAGTGAGAAAGGGCCTGGAGATTGACATACGTGATGACCTGACCCCCGAACCAGACAATCCCCCCCTAACCGAGGCTACCCCGTCTTCTGAGGGAAGAGCAGCCAGGAGACAGCTCACATTAGGCATCTTTGCACGTTAAACACACACATTAATCATGGCACAATGAGAATGCATGCATGCACACCACTGTGGTCCCTAGCACAGACACATCAATCCTCATCAAATTGGATTGGCACAAGCCCACCATGCAGGACTTGTGAGCAGCAACGCCACGGCTCCAATTATGTCACTGTACATTCATACACCATTCACACTGACCTGGGGATCACTTCTCCACCACAAATGAGGGTGACACCCCTTTTTCGGCAGGAATGTCACCCTCAAATTCCAAAATCATTCACAAACAGAACCCCAAAAAAAAAAAATGTTTTTTTAAAAATGCCCAGCAAAATATAAAAATGCCCAGCAAAAATATAATTAAAAAAAAACACAACAAAGAAAACACAGAAAATACAAAAATCACTCTGCAAAACACTATCCAAAACAGTCAACAAATATCACAAAGACAAGTCACAAAGCAACAAACGCGAACACACAACAGAACAAAAGCACCTTGCTGTATAGGGAGGGATACAAAGGGATGTACTTTTGCAAAGGAAGTGCGTTTGTCTCTGTCTATTTAAGCTGTCTGCGTAGCTCACTAAGTTGCCCGGGTCCACTTCCAATTTCACTGATTGCGCCGTTCCCGAGTTGTGAGCATGCGCACAGAGGTGCTGACCATGGTCTGCTTCATGTGCGCATTCGCGCGATCCGGCCGGCCCTTCATTTGCATGGGGTCACGGCTCATTTCAATGTAACACGCCCACGTCCTTCCCAATTTGAATTACTCAGCCTTACGCCTCGGGAATTATGTTGCACCGGCGCAAATTTCTGCGCAAATACTACGAGGATACGGTGATTGCGCCTCTACATTGCGCCGGTCTAACGTAAAGGAGGTGCGCTACTCCGTTTAAAATATGCGCCAATGTACCTGAATCTGGCCCTAGGAGTTTAGTGTAGCATTTACTTTTAAAAAGAAACAAATGTGCTTAATCCATTCTGAACAGTAGTTTTACCAGAACAAGCGCTCCCATATGAGAAATTGCTTCTGAGCATGTGCGGGTTGAAAACGTCGTTTTCAACATCGTTTTGCCCACACACCATTACTTTTTATGACACAAAAAACGACGTTTTGAAAAACGACACTAAAAATTCAAGCATGTTCGATTTTTTTTTTGACGTTTTTTGAAGACATAAAACAACGTTTTGCCCACACACGGTCATTTTAAATGACGTTTTTGAAAACGTCGTTTTTTTTCATCACAAAAAGTGATCGTGTGTACGCGGCATCACACAATTCCACAAGGGCGAGCCCAAATCTCATCCCTACGTGCGGTGCGATGTAGTACATTGTATATGTGTGAAAGAAAGGAGTCACCGCTCCAGGTGGGATCACTATATGGTTACAGGTGGTGCAGGATACCGAGGGTGCTGGCGGTGCACTAAGCAAAATGAAGAAAAATGGATAGCCGCACTCCAAAACCTGATGGGTGGTCTTTTATTCAATAGACAACATGTACAAAAATAGGGTCACAGCAGTGGAAACAAGGAACAGCCGACGCGTTTCGCACCGGATCAGTGCTTATTCATGGCTAACGCGTCGGCTGTTCCTTGTTTCCACTGCTGTGACCCTATTTTTGTACATGTTGTCTATTGAATAAAAGACCACCCATCAGGTTTTGGAGTGCGGCTATCCATTTTTCATTGTATATGTGTGTTGGGATGCCATTAGGAATAATAACACATAAACAGCACATTATTGCGAACGCAGTAATGACTGTCACTACATGCACTGTGGGGTAAATCAATCTCAACCCCTATTCCCACCTAGTATGAGTGTATGAACCATATAGAGGCTTTTTCTTCATCTTAGGAATGGATTCTCCTTGGGCCTCATGCACACTATAGCTTTTCTGAACATTTATCTCCTGACACGAGACGTGTTAAAAATGCGCCTAAAGATGTGCTTTTCAAACAAGTTCAGGAGCATTTAGACACATTCAGGTGCTATATTGAGATGACTGGTTGCTATGGGTAACTGCAGTGGGGTGACTGGATGCTATGGATAACTGCAGTGGGGTGACTGGTTTCTATGGGGTGACTGGTTGCTATGGGTAACTGCAGTGGGGTGACTGGATGCTATAGGTGACGGCAGTAAAGTTATTGGTTGCTACAGCTAACTGTAGTGAGGTGCCTGCCTGCTTGCTATAGGTGACTTCAGTGAGGTGACTGTTTGCTATGGGTAACTTCAGTAAGAAAACTGGTTTCTATGGGTAACTACAATGCGGTGACATGTTTCTATAGTTATCTGCAGTGAAGTGACTAGTTGCTTTAGGTGACTGGTTGCCATGGGTGACTGCAGTAAAGTTACCAGTTCCTATGGGAAACTGCAGTAAGGACACTAGTTGCTATATGTAACTGCAGTGGGGTGACTGGTTGCTGCTACGGGTAACTGCAGTGAGGTGACCAGTTGCTATGAGTAATTGCAATGAGGTGACTAGTTTCTATGGGTATCTGCAGTGAAGTGACCAGTTGCTATGGGTAACTGCAGTGAAGTGACTAGTTGTTATAGGTGACTGCAGTTGAATGATTGGTTGCTACAGGTAACTGTAGTGAGGTAACTGGTTGATATGGGTGACTGCATAAAGAAACTAGTTGCTATGAGTGCATGCAGTAAAGTGCCTGGTTGCTAAAGATGACTGTAGTAAAGTGACTGGTTGCTATGGGTGATGGCAGTAAATTGACTGCAGTTATATGTTTGGTTACCATGGGTGACTACAGTGAGAGGTCACTCCTGTTTATGGGTGACTGTAGTAAGGTAACTATTGGTTGCTATTGGTAATTGCGCTAGAATCACCCTGGTTGCTATGGGTAACTGCTGTGAGTTGTCGGGATTGGGGTCATATACAAGGAGATACACCAGGTGGGAGGAGTTTAATCTTTTAGCAGGGTCGGCTGCTTTTGGTTGCTATGACTGACAGCATTTAGCTACTTCTGCTTGCTATGGTAGACTGCAGTACGCTCATTCTGGTTGCTATAGGTAACAGCAGTGCGATGACTGGTCGTCATGGTGACTGACCACACTCAGCAGAACTTGCTCAAACCGCTATCACTGTTAAAGAGTGAAGCTTCTTTCACCTGGGCGTGCCTGATCGCATATGACCGCCAATCCTGCCGCCTAACCTCCTAGCTCCGCCCATCCTGGCGCTTACGGGGCATGTCGGGAGTTGTAGTAATCGCCCCGCCTCCATCAGGTCAGACTCCCGCCCCCCGCACTACGTTTCCCGGCACTCCCCGCGCTACCTTGCCTGTTCCTTAGCTGGGCGGCGGCAGCTTTGAGTTGCCATAGAGGCGTTATTGACAGTTAATGCAGGATGGAGGTGAGTGAGCACGGGGGGACACCAACTGAGAGAGGGGCCTCTGACTAATAACGGGGGGCCTGCAGGCAAGAGGGGCTCCTTGGGAAATATAGGCTGTGAGAGGGGACAGTGAGGAGAGTCAGGGACTAATGGGGGGCTCTGACTGCAAGAGGGGGTCACAGGAGGGGGAGCTCTGACTGGAACAGGGGGATGGGGGGGTCAGCGATGATTGGAAGAGGGGGTGCCGACTTGAAATGGGGGAATACGGAGGGGGGAGTGCTGACTTTAAGAGGGGGACATGGGGAATACAGAGGGGGAGCTCTGATTGAAACAGGGGGACAGGTGGGGAGCAGCACTGACTGGTAGAGGGGCATATGGAAGGGGGGACGTGTGTGTGCGGTCATTCTATAGGAGGATACAGACCGTGTGTGTGTGCGCGATCATTCTATAGGAGGATACAGACTGTCTCTCTGTGTGTGTGTGTGCGGTCATTCTATAGGAGGATACAGACTCTGTGTGTGCGGTCATTCTATAGGAGGATACAGACTGTCTCTCTGTGTGTGTGTGCGGTCATTCTATAGGAGGATATAGACGGTCTCTCTGTGTGTGTGTGTGTGTGCGGTCATTCTATAGGAGGATACAGACTGTGTGTGTGTGTGTGTGTGTGCGGTCATTCTATAGGAGGATACAGACTGTCTCTGTGTGTGTGTGTGCGGTCATTCTATAGGAGGATACAGACTGTCTGTGTGTGTGTGCGGTCATTCTATAGGAGGATACAGACTGTCTGTGTGTGTGTGCGGTCATTCTATAGGATGACCGCGCACACACACAGAGAGACAGGGCCAGATTCTCAGCAGCGATACGACGGAGTATCTCAGATACCCCGTCGTATCGCCGTTTTTTTTTGCCTCGTATCTATGCGCGTGATGCTTTTGCATAGATACTCTTCTACATCTGACAAGTGTAAAACCATTAAAACCATTACACTTGCGGATCGTAGTTGTAATGACAACTCCGGCCACTAGGTGGTCTTTACATTGTTTTTTCATTTGCATATGCAAATGAGGCTAGTACGCCGATTCCCGATTGCTTTTACGCCGCCCCGTCGTCGTTTTCGTCCGCGTAAGGTTACCCCAGCTTCTATGTGGAGTAACCTTATGAAGTGCCGTCGGGTGCCATCGGATGCCATGTAAAGTATGGCGTCGGGTCAGCGTCGGCTTTTTCTGTCGCTTACGTTGTTTTACTAACTCGTTCGCGAATAGGGGCATTGCGTAGTGACACTCACGTCGGTTTCAACGACGCTTTCCGACGTGAGCAGGAGCATGCGCACTGGGCTTTTTCCCCGGCCGGCGCATGCGCAGTTCGTTCGACGCGAGGGCCCGCTTCATTTGAATACAAGCCGCCTCATTTGAATTACGTGGGCTTACGCTGGGCCATTGGTTAGAGAATATGGCACTTGCTCTAGTACGATGCGGCGGCGTAGTGTAAATGGCTTACGATACGCAAGCGAAATTCTATGAGAATCTGGCCCACAGTCTGTATCCTCCTATAGAATGACCGCACACACACACACAGAGACAGTCTGTATCCTCCTATAGAATGACCGCACACACACACACAGAGACAGTCTGTATCCTCCTATAGAATGACCGCACACACACACACACAGAGACAGTCTGTATCCTCCTATAGAATGACCGCACACACACACACACAGAGACAGTCTGTATCCTCCTATAGAATGACCGCACACACACACACACAGAGACAGTCTGTATCCTCCTATAGAATGACCGCACACACACACACACAGAGACAGTCTGTATCCTCCTATAGAATGACCGCACACACACACACACAGAGACAGTCTGTATCCTCCTATAGAATGACCGCACACACACACACACAGAGACAGTCTGTATCCTCCTATAGAATGACCGCACACACACACACACAGAGACAGTCTGTATCCTCCTATAGAATGACCGCACACACACACACACAGAGACAGTCTGTATCCTCCTATAGAATGACCGCACACACACACACACAGAGACAGTCTGTATCCTCCTATAGAATGACCGCACACACACACACACAGAGACAGTCTGTATCCTCCTATAGAATGACCGCACACACACACACACAGAGACAGTCTGTATCCTCCTATAGAATGACCGCACACACACACACACAGAGACAGTCTGTATCCTCCTATAGAATGACCGCACACACACACACACAGAGACAGTCTGTATCCTCCTATAGAATGACCGCACACACACACACACAGAGACAGTCTGTATCCTCCTATAGAATGACCGCACACACACACACAGAGAGACAGTCTGTATCCTCCTATAGAATGACCGCACACACACACACAGAGAGACAGTCTGTATCCTCCTATAGAATGACCGCACACACACACACAGAGAGACAGTCTGTATCCTCCTATAGAATGACCGCACACACACACACAGAGAGACAGTCTGTATCCTCCTATAGAATGACCGCACACACACACACAGAGAGACAGTCTGTATCCTCCTATAGAATGACCGCACACACACACACAGAGAGACAGTCTGTATCCTCCTATAGAATGACCGCACACACACACACAGAGAGACAGTCTGTATCCTCCTATAGAATGACCGCACACACACACACAGAGAGACAGTCTGTATCCTCCTATAGAATGACCGCACACACACACACAGAGAGACAGTCTGTATCCTCCTATAGAATGACCGCACACACACACACAGAGAGACAGTCTGTATCCTCCTATAGAATGACCGCACACACACACACAGAGAGACAGTCTGTATCCTCCTATAGAATGACCGCACACACACACACACAGAGACAGTCTGTATCCTCCTATAGAATGACCGCACACACACACACACAGAGACAGTCTGTATCCTCCTATAGAATGACCGCACACACACACACACAGAGACAGTCTGTATCCTCCTATAGAATGACCGCACACACACACACACAGAGACAGTCTGTATCCTCCTATAGAATGACCGCACACACACACACACAGAGACAGTCTGTATCCTCCTATAGAATGACCACACACACACAGAGAGACAGTCTGTATCCTCCTATAGAATGACCGCACACACACAGAGAGACAGTCTGTATCCTCCTATAGAATGACCGCACACACACAGAGAGACAGTCTGTATCCTCCTATAGAATGACCGCACACACACAGAGAGACAGTCTGTATCCTCCTATAGAATGACCGCACACACACAGAGAGACAGTCTGTATCCTCCTATAGAATGACCGCACACACACACACAGAGAGACAGTCTGTATCCTCCTATAGAATGACCGCACACACACACACAGAGAGACAGTCTGTATCCTCCTATAGAATGACCGCACACACACACACACAGAGAGACAGTCTGTATCCTCCTATAGAATGACCGCACACACACACACACAGAGACAGTCTGTATCCTCCTATAGAATGACCGCACACACACACACACAGAGACAGTCTGTATCCTCCTATAGAATGACCGCACACACACACACACAGAGAGACAGTCTGTATCCTTCTATAGAATGACCGAACACACAGAGAATGACCGTCTGTCTCCTTCTATAGAATGACCGAACACACAGAGAATGACCGTCTGTCTCTCTGTGTGTGTGCGTTCATTCTATAGGAGGATACAGACTGTCTCTCTGTGTGTGGTTAGGAGGTGGAAGGTCTGTCATGATGTTACTACAGATGGAGAGGAAGTGGAGGTTTCTTGTGTGTTGTGTGACAGGAAATTGCAGAGAGAAGTTGTGATCTGCAGCTGTGATGTCACGTGTCACTCCAGTAATGGATAAGATGTCCCTTAATATTACACAAGTCGCCATATACACCGGTCATAGAGGATTCATGTGTCAGATTTAAAGGGGTTGTAAAGGTAAAAAATGCAAATACTTCTGTTAAATGGAGTTGCAAATTGCGCTGAAGTAACACGATTTCAAAGCCACCTCGGTGACATTGTGAGGTTTCTATGAGAAGAAAATGAAGACACCCCGGGCTTGCTGGTTGGGAGATGGGAATAATGATTTTTTTAATTTTTTTTTTTCCTCCTTCAGGAAACATTTATTATACAAGATAAAAATCTTGCTCCCCCCCCCCCCCAAATCCGTTCCATTAGAATGAATATGAATGGAACACCTTTGAGAGATTTCAGATATATAAATTGTAACTCCACAGATACTGGAACGAGGTGCTGGAAACGCTTAATCAAGTGTTCCGGACAACCGTCCCCTTGGACCCGATTAATTGCATATTGGGAGTGCTGGAGGACGCTGTCCCAGAGGAGATGACTAGAATAGCATTCTCTAGGGCATTGTTCCAGGCGCGTAAGCTTATCTTGGTGGGCTGGAAGTCTCCTCACCCTCGGTAGCCTCCTGGATAACACATATGGGTAATTCCTTGATTATGGAAAAATACATATACCAGCATAGGGGATGTCCTGGCAGATTTAAAAGAATCTGGGCACCATGGCTAGATACCCCTGGACTGAGCCCCAGGGAACTGGTGCTGTCAAGGTTGTGTCAATGCCTTATGGGAGGGCAGTAATGGGATACAGTTAAATGTCTCTGATATGCCAATATGTTTACATCGGGTGAATGTACCCTTGTTAGGTTGGTAGATAAGATACTTATGTTGGACGATGTGAAGGTTGTTCATTGCGCATGGTATATTCAATTACACTGTCTGTGCATTGGAAATTGTTTGAACTTGTTTAATAAACACCTTTTTGATAAAAAAAAAAAAAAGACTGGATTCGCACCTGTGCGGTTTTGGTGCTTTTTGCAGATTTGCACTACAGAACGTGTTCCATAGGAAACCATGTAAAATGGACTGTAGTGCCAATCTTCAATGTGTGCTTTTAGTCGGAAATTTCGACCGTGTGTATGCTCCATCTGACTTTTTCTGTCGGAATTTCCGCCAACAAAAGTTTGACAGCTGGTTCTCTATTTCTCCGATGGAAAAAGTTCCTATGGGAAAATCCGCTCGTGTATATGCAATTCCAAAGTGCAAAAAACACGCATGCTCAGAATCTCGGCTCGTCGTACGTCTAGAATGCCACTGCGTTCTCAACGGTCAAAATTTCTGAGAAGAGTTGTGTGACCGTGTGTATGCAACACAAGTTTGAGCCAACACTGTTAGAAAAAATCTGCAGTTTTATTGTCGGAATTTCCGATTGTGTGTGTGGGGTACATTCTTAACCACTTCGTATCCCGGCTATAGGCAAAAGACGGCCACAAGGTGGCTCTCAAATGCCGGGAGGACGTCTATTGACGTCATCGGCTCCTCCGGCCACTGGGGGGGGCATGCAAGCGCGCTGCCGCATCACTGCGGTGCCAATGCGTGTGCCTGGCGTCCGCCAGTCACCCGCGATCGGCCGTTACACGGACAAGGACGTGGATCTGTGTGTGTAAACACACAGATCCACCTCCTGTCAGCGAGAGGAGACCGATGCTGTGTCCCTTGTACATAGGGACACAGATCGGTCACCTCCCCCAGTCAGTCCCCTTCCCCCACAGTTAGAATCACTAATAGGGAACACATTGAACCCCTTCCTCGCCCCCTAGTGTTAACCCCTTCCTTGCCAGTCACATTTATACAGAATGGTCCCAAAAATGTGTCCGATGTGTCTGCCATAATGTCACAGTCCCAATAAAAATCGCAGATCGCTACCTTTACTAGTACATTTTTTTTGTTTATAGCGCAAACAATTAAAACTGCAGAGGTGCTCAAATACCACCAAGAGAAAGCTCAATCTGTGGGGAAAGAAGGACGTCAATTTTGTTTGGGAGCCACGTCGCACGACTGCGCAATTGTCAGTTAAAGCGACGCAGTGCCGGAAGCTGACATTTCGCCAGGGCAAGAAGGGGGGTATATGTGCCCAGTAAGCAAGTGGTTAATGATAAGTCAGGTACAGGCTCAGTGGAGGGGACAAATCAGCGGAAATTCAATTTTTCAGTGAAGTTCCTCTTTAAAGCTTTCGTAAGTGTCCCATTCAGAGTTTTATATGGATTTAAAGAGGTTGTAAACCGCTGGGTGCTTTTTTTTTTTTTTTTCGTAATCTGCCTAGTTCCTGGTCCTACGTGGTTTAACTTCCTGTCCTAAGACCCCATTGCTTCCTGGGTAATGATGACGCTCATTTCCCAGGAGTCTCTGGGCATTACTGTGATGGATACGGCCACAACATGAGCTGGAGGATATACGGCAAGTGTTTGCAATGATTTCTGGAACGATTGGGGGGCTATTAATGTTTTAGGGACTATTTAATGTGATTAATTTTAGCTTGCAAAAAAACGAATTTTGCCTGAAACCCCGCTTTAAGATATGGGAATGAGCCCTCAATTGGCTCCCTCTTTAGATGCATTTTCAGAATGCTGTTTCTGGGTCCTAAATTGTTTATTTTGCCTCTTGGCAAATCTATAGATCTTGTGATTGTTGTTGGACATCGTCCAATTTTTTCAATTAAAGAATCTGGTTGTGTAAGTGCTGTGTGACCTATTCCTGTCTTCGGGTGTGTTGGCCTCATGTGATGTAGCTGGGAGCTCAGCCCTGGGGACGGGCCCTATGTGTTCCTGGGAGTGTTGGGTCCCTGGCAACTATCTTACTAGCACAATGATCCTGGAAACCGTGACAGTCCTGCATGTGTACTAGAAGCCGGGGGTGAGCCGTTTGTGGCTTTTATGCAAGAGGTGCGACCTCCTGTGATAGAGAAAAGAAGAAAAAGAAATGTAAAAGTCAATGAAGACATTAAAAAAAAGCCGCCTACAGATTGGGAAGCTGCAATTTTATGTGATGGGGGGGGGGGGGTGGGGGATAGATCTAAAAGAACAAAATAACTTTTTATTTCTTATTAACTTATTTGGACTGGACAGGTGTGTGGTGTTTTTTTTTTTTTTTTTAGTTTTTGGATACAATGGAGAGTGATTGAAACACCTGTCAGGTCTTTATAGCTGTCTGTGCCCCCTGTTAGAGAAATTCACCCTTCTCTATTTGTTCTGGGATATATATATATTACACACGCACTATATTACCAAAAGTATTGGGCAGATGAACTTTAATTTGCATTCCAGTCTTAGTCTGTAGGGTTCAATATTGAGTTGGCCCACCCTTTGCAGCTAGAACAGCTTCTACTCTTCTGGGACGGCTGTCCACAAGGTTTAGGAGTGTGTCTATGGGAATGTTTGACCATTCTTCCAGAAGAGCATTTGTGAGGTCAGACATTGATGTTGGACGAGAAGGCCTGACTCAGTCTCTGCTGTAATTCATCTCAAAAGTGTTCTGTGGGGTTGAAGTCAGGACTCTGTGCAGACCAGTCAAGTTCCTCCTCCCAAAAACTCGCTCATCCATCTCTTTATGGACCTTGCTTTGTGCACTGGTGAAAGAGGAGTTCCCTTCACTTGAACTAAGTGGCCAAGCCCAACCGTTGGGGGGGCTATAGAGCCTGCAAAGCACCCTGAAAGAGCCTCTCCTTCCTTTCACTCCAGTGTGAAAGCCTGACGAGGGCTTTCACACTGGAGCGGTGTGCTGGCAGGAAGGTAAAAAAAAGTCCCGCTAGCCGCATCTTTTGAGGCACTGTAGAAGCGGTGTATACACTGCTCCTAAAGCGCCCCTGCCCATTGAAAACAATAGGGCAGCAGTACTTTGCGGGTGGTCTTTTTCGGCCACTAGCACCTCCAAAAACCACTGTCAAGCGCTGCTAATATGCCTAAGCCCTGGTTCACACTGGGCTGCGGGAGTGAAATCACGCGATTTCACTCCCTCTGGCAGTCCCAATTTTTGGCGCGATTTAGGAGACCTCTGTGCAGGTTTCTGCACAGATGTCAATGTAAATCGCGTCCTGAAATCGCAAAAAGTAGTACAGGAACTACTTTTTGAAATCGGTGCAGTGCCGCAGATGCGGCGTCGCACCGATTAGGATGGTGTCATTGCCGGCAATTGCCGCCGATTTGAGATGCGATTTCACATGTGAAATCGCGTCTCAAATCGAACTAAATTGTACCCAGTGTGAACCTGGGCTCAGAGTGAGAGCGGCCTTATATTTGCAAAGGGTGGGCCAACTCAATATTGAAACCTACAGACTAATGCTGGCCATTTAAAAAAAAAAAAAAATCTGATGAACGATAAATTGAAAGTTTAATGCGTTTCCTGTCCTGTCCTATCTGTCTGCATTAGGTATATGTAAAAAAATAAATAAATGCATTCGTTCATCATGTCCACTGACAAATTTTATCAGTCATTAGATGATGGCACTATCGTTTGCGCTCACGGTCGAATGTTCGTTTTTTCAAAAATGGTTTCGTATAGTGCATGGCCAGCATAAGACTGGGATGCCGTTTAAAGTTCATGTGCAATACAGTATATTCATATTCTGTATATCTCATTGAAAGTAAAAGAAAATCACAAATTGTTGTCCCCAGAAAAGTAATAGAAATAAAATCTTACAATGGTGACCTGGGGGGTCCCTCTAGGGATTCCCTTTATTTGCAGAGATTTCCTCCCACTTCCTGTTTTGGCTATGGGAAAGGAAATAAAGTTAAATCTCCCCAAGGGGACGCAGATGGCAAAACGGACCAGAGCTTGTATTGCTGTCTGTGCCCCGTTAAAGATTTGCCACAGGATTATCATTTTTTTTCAAACCCACATTTCAGTGTGAGTTTGGGAACGATTTGAAAGGCATCTGTGCGGGTTTATTCACAAATGTCTATTGTAATCGCCCCTGAAGTCGCCAAAAGTACCGTATTTATCTGGCTATAACGCACCCCGGCATATAGCGCGCACCACCAACCTAGAAGGAAAATTCCTGTAAAAAACAACAACTTAGAGTTTGGATGCCCCTAGTCGGTGTCTTGCCCGCCGTCCATCGGCGTCCTTCTGCGGCTATCGTGGTGTCCTCCCCGTGCTGGGTTTGAACCACTCCGCCGACATATACCGAGCGCAGTACACTCGGGTATAGTCGGGTAGGCTCGGCTCCTCACGCGTACAGGACGCACAGGACGTGACCGCGAGTGCAGCCGAGCCTGCCCAACTAAACCCGAGTGTACTGCGCTCGGTATATGTCGGCCAGTGGTTCAAACACAGCACGGGAAGCGGGTATTGGCATATATCGCGCACCCACGATTTTGCCCTGATTTTCAGGGCAAAAAAGCGCGCGCTATACGCCGATAAATATGGTAGTTCATGATCTTAGAGCGAATGTTCAGAAAATGAAAATTTTATAGCAAAATTCTACCGGTGTATGGCCAACTTTAGAACTGCCTGGCCTCTGGGCTCTAAATGCTCTGCAGCTGAATGGATGTTTTAATTTTTTTTTTTGGTTCCAAACTATAGAGAATATATGAAATGTTTTCTAATCCTGCTAAATGTGTTTATTTCTAAAAGTACATTTTTGGTGAATTCTGCAGGTTATCGATTGACTGCAATGAATGATGATGTCACAGCTATAAAAGCCGACAGGTCAGTGCCACACCCGCAGCTTGAGGATCAGTTCTGCAGCCCTAGAAGTAAGTGACAGCCTGCTGTGTATATTGGGGTGCAGCTGAAACCCAACACTAAATCTGTAGTGTTGGCATAAGACCGATCAAACATGGTTCAAATCTCAGCCGGTTCAGCAGAAACCGGGCGAAATGTATTGGCAGGCTAAATGTACCAAGTTTAGTGTTCACTCAACTTGGGTGTAACCAACCTGCCAGATTAATTTGTGATTATCGCTAGTGGCTACTATAATCGCTAGCAATAATCGCTTCTCTCGTCTGCCCCTGCCCCCCCTGTTGGGAGCAGACAATAGCTCGGCAGGAGGGATTTCCCTGACAGCATTGTGTGTCGATGGGGGAATTGTGCAAAATTGCAGGAAAGAAATTGGCACAGGGGACCTGTCTGCGGTTGGTTGTCTGAATGGACTAGCTGTCTGTTTACTCCCGACTGCCCTTGGATCCCAATCCCCTTTTTAATTATTAGTGGATCAGATTGGCGGTAGACAGATGGAAAAGTCTGGAAAAAGACTAAGCACTAGTTCCAGTGCGAAACGAGTCAGTTGCCAAAGATTCATTTCATCTTGTTGCTGTGACTTGTAGTGCTGTCCTCATTTTAATAAAGGCTACCATTTGTTCAGAGTGTGGCTGTCCAGAAACACCTTTTGTTCCTGCCTAGATGGAAAAGTCAGTCTACACCCACCGGTCTATAGGGATACATGGACCATCTGATCAGGTCTGCTTGAAAAACTCACAGGCAGACCTGATTGAATTTCCCACTTATAGAGGGCCTAAAGCATTGGGGTATCCAGTTTGAATCCTGACCTGGACACTGTTTGCATGGAGTTATCATGTTCCTCCGGGTACTTCAGTTTCCTCCCACACTTCTAAGACCTGCTGCTAATTTAGAGGGCTTCTGTTCTAAATTGGCCTTAGAAAGTGCAAGTAAACCTATAAGCTAGGAACCCTAGATTGTAAGTTCCTCCAGGGAAGGGACTGATGAGATTGCAAGTATGTAAAGCACTGCGTAAATTGTTGACTCTATAAATGCCTGTAGAATTCATATGAACTTACAAAGGCAAACTGTAGTTCCGCTTTAACCACTTCCTTACTGGGCACATATACCCCTTCCTGACCAGGTGAAATTTCAGCTTGTGGCACTGCATCAATTTAACTGACAATTGCGCGGTCGTGCAACGTGGCTCCCAAACAAAATTGGCGTTTTTTTCCCCCCACTAATAGAGCTTTCTTTTGGTGGTATTTGATCGCCTGCGGTTTTTATTTTTTGCGCTATAAACAAAAATAGAGGGACAATTTTGAAAAAAAAACTATTTTTTACTTGTTGCTGTAATAAATAGCCAATTTTTTTTAAAAAAAACGTTTTTTTTCTCAGTCTAGGCGATACGTATTCTTCTAAATATTTTTGGTAAAAAAAAAAAGCGCAATAAGCATCTGGTTTGCGCAAAAGTTATTGCGCTTACAAAATAGGGGACAGAATTATTATTATTATTTTTTTTTTTTATACTACTAATGGCGGCGATCAGCATTTTTTTCGTGACGGAGACATCAGACACTTTTGATACGTTTTTGGCGCCATTCACATTTATACAGCGATCAGTGCTATAAATATGCACTAATTACTGTATAAATGTGACTGGCATTGAAGGGGTTAACACTAGGGGGTGAGGAAGGGGTTAATGTGTACCCTAAATTGTGTTCTAACTTGGGGGGGGGGGGGGTGACTGGGGGAGGTGACCGATGCTGTGTCCCTATGTACAAGGGACACAGATCGGTCTCCTCTCTCCCCTGACAGGACATGGATCTCTGTGTTTACACACAGAGATCCACGTCTTGTCCCTGTAGCCGCCGTTCCCGAGTGCCTGGCGGACATCACGGCCACCAGGCACGCGCATCGGCATGTCAGCGATGCGGCGGGCGCTCGCGCGCCCCCCAGTGGCCTGGCGAAGCGCAGGCCGTAAAAACACGGCCAGTCAGAGATTCCGGACATCCCTTCGGCCGTATAAAGTCGTACGGCCGTCGGGTAGTGGTTAATTACTAATAATCTTTAAAAGACAAGTATGGACTTTGTTAAAAGCAAACATTTTATTCTCACCCAGGTTGATTCGGCATCAACGATCTGACTTTGCTTCTGTCCCCCCACCAGCTCTGCAGTGATAACTGAGTGACCAAACACTGCTGATCAGAAAGCTGGTGACTGTCATCCTCCAGCTGTCTGAAATGCTCCTCTAGTGCTCCCCGGAACGCTGGGCTGTGGAGGAGGTGGGAGGGGCTGGCTCAGGTTCTCAGCAGATTGCTAAGAGACTGAGCCATGTGGCACAAGGAAGAGGCCGGTAAATGACGGCTTTACCAGCTCCTTCCTCCGCTTTCTAACCTGACAGAACCGGAACAGGGGGGACCAGAGGAGGACACAGGACAGTTGGGGGTGATCAGTGCAGCAATGGGGGGGGGGGGAGAGTTACAAGCACCGATCTCCCTGTATAGATTTCAATAGAGCAGCTGAAAGCTGCGGGGGGGGGGGGGGGGGGGGGGAGAGAGAGAGGAGGAGAAGCAGTTGCCAGCTGCTTTATGGAAACCTATACAGGGAGATCAGTCCTTGTAACTGCCCTCACCGATCATCCCTGACAGCCCAGGTATCGTGTCAAGCATCAGAGCATTTGCACGTGTACAAGTACTTGTGTAAATGCTCGGTATCGGCAGAGATACTAGTATCCGTATTGGTGCAACCCTAAAATCCTCTCCCCAAAGGTGCCACATGTGGCAGGGAGTGAGGGTGGCGAACAAGCAAAGCTTCCACTTTTGGGTGGATCTCTGCTTTAACCCTAAAAATCAGCACAAATGTAATTTTTTTTACACCTAAGGGGAGATTTACTAACACTGGTGCACACCGAATCTGATTGTGTTGGGGGGGGGGGGGGGTTCAAACAATCACATGGAAATTCAGAGAAATTGTTCAGCACTATTCAATAGTCCCATTATGGACTCAATTTTATTTGAAAAACCTGAGGAATTCCATTTAATGCCAATCTTTCCAATTCACAATTCTATTTGGGATGCATGTTACAATAAGTACGATTTTATTTCTGAATGAAAACCACATTCACAGTTACTATTTTGTTTATTTGAGAAAAAAATTCTGTGCCTCCTTAAAGTGGAAGTTCACCCAAAAATACATTTCTAATAATACCTTGAGCTGACCGGTTATACTGCGAGGATGCTGTTGATTGACGTTCCTCCGACCGCTGCATACCGCCTGCGCAATGACGTTCGGCTTCTTTCGGAAAGTCGTGATGCGCAGTATGCGGCGGTCGGAGGAACGTCAATCAACTAGGAAAGCCCAACCCCGCTAGACTCGTACCCGGAAGCCAAGGGATGAAACTCCGCTAACAAGGTATGTATGAAAAAAAAAAAAAACAGCATCCTCACAGTAATATTTATTATTATTAGAAATTTATTTTTGGGTGAACTTCCAGTTTAAGTTTTTTGCCTTCCTCTGGATCAACTGTTGGTATGGAGTTGGGTGTATAGGATTGTACTATGTTTTTTAATTTGTTTATTTTTTTTGTGGTTGAACTGGATGGACTTTTTTCAACCTGACTAACTATATAACTATGTAATTACCACTTAGGAAGTTTATCAAATGTTCTAAAAACGGTTTGTGTTTACAAAATAATAATTGTGCCGCTTGGGTCTTGCAGATCCTGCAGTTCCTCATCTGCTGCCTAGGGGGCAGTGCAGGACTACTCTGTGCCTCATACCTTCTGTGATAAACTTTGGTGGGGATGCATCTTCCTCGCTCGCTGCTTTTTCTATTAAGCAGTATTTTATTAGCTGACAGCCGTCAGCTCCGCAGGGTGCCGCCAGCTCCCCAGCTGCTGACTGATGGTTATGAGGCTATTAATGAGCGCCATTCCTCAGCACTGGGAAACGAACAAGCATTTCAGTGTACCCCCCCAAAGTGACTTTTTGTACGTTACTCTCAGTGCTGGGTGTACCCAGCATATCCCTGCAATACGTGGGTCACCCTGCAGCCGGCTAGCCATGCCCTGCCTATTATCCTTTATTGACAGTACATCTCTGCGATAGACAGGAGCTGCAGGGAATTCTCAGGGCTCAGTCTAATGATATTTATTGTATTATCAAAGTGTTTATTATGGTGAGCGATCGTTTCCTCTCTGCCACTCGGCTGGAAAGTAATCTTCTGTTCTCTTGTTCAAGAGACAGCAGCGTGGGAGAGCGGGGACATCAGTGCGCACAACAGTAACGGCATTACAGGTGACAGTTTAATAGAGATGTCACAGTGTGTAGCCAGCGGTGTGTAATATATGATCTGACAAGAGATATGGTACTTTTCATCCTCCGCTCACCATGCTCTATTCTTCTGCAGACAATGCTAGTGTGTGTGTTCTCGCTTTGCATCACTGTATAGGCCTCTCCCATTGGTTAGTCTTGTGTGCGGAATACATTTGGATCACTGATATTCATCAATAAGCCCTGCGGTGCATTTTTAGACTCCCATGAATGTGATGCATGTACTAACTCTATTTGGATTATGGCCATTGCAGGGCCAAGGGTTTGGGGGTAGGGTGACTATTTATTTTATTTTTTCCGGCTATGATTATTGTCAGGCTGAAACATCACATTGTATGTTCTATAAGAACTGATGAGCTCACGTTTGTTCTATGAGAACAATTTTTTTCTATAAGTATAATATAACATGGCAGTGACGCAAAGACAAATGATACCCTATTAACCAGGTCTAATTGCATTGTGCCCTTAGACTGTTTCAATCCAAACCAAAAGTGCACTGTGCCAAAAACACTGTAATTAGAGATCCATACATACAAGACACCAAAACAAATACATTCAGAAATGAAGTTCTGTGTAATAAAATTGAATCGCACAGGGAAAAAGTTTTGAACACATGACAAAAGGGAGGTGCAAAAAAGCATGTAAAGCCAAGACAACAGCTGAAATTTATCAGTACAGTAATTGGAAAGCAGTCCTGCCCCTTGTTGGTGCAAATTAATATCGAATGGTTTATTCTCGGCTGATGGCCCTTTAGAAAGGGGTCTCATTACTAAGGTGTCACACAAGAAACCTCTCATGATGGGTAAAAGCAAGTAGCTCTTGACCTTTACAACCTTATTGCTGCAAAAAATACTGATGGCATTGGTTACAGAATGATTTCTAAGCTTCTGATTGCTCCAGTGAGCACTGGTTGAGCCATATTCTGGAAGTGGAAAGAACATAATTTCACCATAAACCAGGAGCTTGTCGCAAGATTTCTGACAGAGTGAAAAGAATTATCAGAAAAGTTGTCCAAGAGCCATGGACCACTTGTGGAGAACATCAGAAAAAACTGGCATTAGCAGGTACAATTGTGTCTAAGATAATAAGTAATGCCCTCACACACCATGGCCTGTATACATGTTCACCCTGTAAGACTCCTTTGCTAAAGAAAAAGCATGTTGAAGCTTGTTTAAAGTTTGCTGCACAACATCAAGAGAAACCTGTGAAATATGGGTAAAATATAGTCTGGTCAGATGAGACCAAAATGGAACTCTTTGGATGCCATAATACACACCATGTTTGGAGGTCAAATGGCACATCACCCCAAAAACCGCAAGGTTTGGAGGTGGGAACGTCATGATGTGGGCGGGGCTGTTTTTCAGCATACGGTACTGGCAAACTTCATATCATTGAAGGATGGATGGCAAGACAATCATCCCAAACACAAAGCCAAGGAAACTCTCAATTGGTTTCAAAGAATGGCCCAGCCAATCACCTGACTTGAATCCAATAGAAAATCTATGGAAAGAACTGAAGATCAGAGTTCATAGAAGAGGCCCACGGAACCTTGGAGATTTGAAGACTGTGTGGAAGAATGGGCCAAAATCCCACCTGAGCAACACATGTGACTAGTTTCTCCATACAGGAGCCTGCGTCTTAAAACTGTCATTACTAACAAAGGATTTTGTACCAAGTATTGAACTTCAGTAAGTGTTAATTACTTTTCCTGTGTCATTTTATTTCACACAACTTCATTTCTGAACTTTTGTTTGTTTTTTGGTTGCTTTTGTATGTATGGTTTGCATGGGTTGTTACTGACGTGGTGAGAATTTCATGTCAATAGCACCTTTTTAGAAATATGGTGACGTGTTCAATAATTTTGTCCGCTGTATAGATGCACACTAGATTACCAAAACTATTGGGACGCCTGCCTTTATGCACACGCGTGAAGTTTAATGGCATGCCAGTCTTGGTCCATAGGGTTCAATATTGAGTTGGCCCACCCTTTGCAGCTATAACAGCTTCAACTCTTCTGGGAAGGCTGTCCACAAGGTTTAGGAGTGTGTCTATGGGAATGTTTGACCATTCTTCTAGAAGCGTATTTATGAGGTCAGGCACTGATGTTGGACCAGAAGGCTTGGCTCGCTGTCTCCACTCTACTTCATCCCAAAGGTGTTCTATCGGGTTGAGATCAGGACTCTGTGTAGGCCAGTCCTCCACCCCAAACTCGCTCATCCATATCTTTATGCACCTTGCTTTGTGCACTGGTCCAAATCAAATCGTGTTGGGCTTGGCCCCTTGGTTCCAGTGAAGGAAACTCCTGAGGCGTCGGCATACCAAGATATATTGGACAATTTCATGCTCCCAACATGATTGGGGTGGTGGAACATGACTGGCCTGCACAGAGTCTTGACCTCAACCTGATGGCCCACCTTTGGGGTGGGTGTGATGTTAGACATTTGGATATCGGGTGGGCTTTGTCTGACTTGCTGCAGATGCGCGCATGCACACACACTGTGAGAAGCTCACAGTGTGCTGTGAAATCGAAGGAAGCCATTTCAGTCCATGAGAAAAGCCTGTACAACTGCAAGACTGAATGGAGGGCAAGGTCAGCTTTAAAGTGGATGTAAACCCCCAAAAAAAAATTTTTTTTTGATGTCACAATGTAGAGTATAAGATTTCCTATCATCTGTGCCCAGTCTTGCCACGCAGAGTTAATCCAGCGCTGAGTAATCCTCTTTTAAAGTCCAGTGCAAATTAACCGGACTTCAGATAAAAACCTGCCAAATTAGGTTAAGTCCGTTTCTCTGTTTTTGCTTTCAGTAACAGGTTATTTACAAATATAGCGTGGACATGTTTATCATAACAAGAGGTGATCCAAAGTTCATTGTATATTACTAGGATGTGTTATGATGTTATATCACCTCATGTTATGATAAACAAAACATAACATATGATAAACATGTCCTAGCTATATTTGTAAATAACCTCTCACTCAAAGCAAGAAGAGAGATTCCGGACTTTTTGATTTAGGCAGGGTTTTATCTGGAAGGCTGTTCGTTTTCACTGAACATAAAAGAGGATTACTCAGCGCTGGATTAACTCTGTGTGGCAAGACTGGGCACAAATGATAGGAAATATTATACTCTACATTGTGACATAAAAAAAAAACTTTTTGGGGGGGTTTACATCCACTTTAAGTGAGTTTTTATTTTATTTTTTTCTTCATGTTAATCAACTTTCTTCACTGTGAATCTAAACCAATGATTGCACAGTTCACTTATTTTTTTTGTTTGGATTTTTGGCACTCTGCGATTGGGAATTTTGGTTATTTTTGTTTTAAAAATGGTAAAAAAAAATACAGTAAATTTCAATTTGATGATTATTATTTTTTTTTTTTTTTTTTAGGGATGGGTGAACTTCAAAACAAAATGCATTCTTGGCTTGATCTGACAACTGTGGTTCCCCTGTTTATTTACATCCAGCACAACAAACTGTCCTGGCCACATTACAGCCTAATGGACCATCTCCTATTGTCTTCTGACCTAGGGAAGTGTGTGGGGACCCTAATGCTCATGTATGGGCAGGTCAGTGAAGAATTGCGGTGCTGGATGTAAACAAGCAGGTGAACCATGGCTTTTGGATTGGGCAAAGTTTCCATCTTTGCAGAGGAAGGGGGCCAGGGGGTCAAAAGGATAAATTCCCCTTATTTTAAAGTGCACTTATCCTTTTTACATGTATGCTTTACTAACGGGTGCTATTTGTTACAGTATAACGTTTTTATAATGTATATGGCACCTGTTTTTTTTCTTGGCTGAACCATTGCTTCGGCCCAGCTACTCTCTCAGAATGAGCTCCTCTAAACCTGTAAATATAACATTTTCGCTGTTCTATGCTAGGAGGGAGATAATGCTGCACTGGGAAGGCGGTCGAACCCCCACCCTTAAATCCTGAAGAAAGGCGGTGGAATCGGTGTTACCTTTTTACAAACTCGCGTATGAGAGTAGGAAGTGCCCTGCTAAATACGACAAGGTCTGGTCGGCTTGGGTGGAGGCCCACGGGTGAGGGGCTGGGGAGGCGGTCTGCCCCCCCCCCTCCCCCTGCTTGGCCTGAGGGTCTGTTGCCACCCCTCTTTATGCTGGGCGCCGCCCAATCCTGCCTGATCTTGATCTAGCGCTGTGCCTGTGAGGAGTTGGTGGGGCCGAAATGCACTGTGTGTGTGTCAACAGAGTCCGGCTAGGGATTCAGCCAGCACGAGTACCCCCATAGCTAGTTGCTTGCTATAGGGGTACTCTGAAGTCAGGTGGAGCCAGAAGTGCTGGTGGGGGATACCAGAAGAGGAGGGGATTGATGCTGCTCTGTGCAATACCATTACAGAGAGCAGGTAAGTATGACATATTTGTTTTTTACAAAAATCCAATGTTTACAATCAATCACTTAACCGGTTCCTGATTGGCTCACACAGATTTACTGTGGCAGAATGTCTCTCCTGGGCTAAAACCCGTACATATATGGCTTCTCCCAGGAGAGCCCCCAGAGGGCGTGCCCGCTGCACAGTGGGGAAGCCGATGCGTGTGGCTGGTGGGCGTTTTTTGCATGCACTAGCGACAGCGTGTGCATACGCACAAATCCCTGTGCTGTCAGAGGAGAGAAGACAGGTTGTGTGTTTCTACAAAGTAGAAACCACAATCTGTCACCTCTCCTAGTTGGTCCCATTCCCCCACAGTTAAAACACAATAGAGAACACAGTTGGCCCCCTAATGTTAACCCCTTTCCCGCCAGTGACATTTACATAGTAATCGGTGCATATTTATAGCACTGATCGCTCTGTAAATGTCAATTGTCCCAAAAATGTGTCAAGTGTCCGCAGCAACGTCGCAGTACCGCAAAAAAATGCAGATCACGGCCATTACTAGTGAAAAAAATAAAATAATGAAAACTCCATATAAATGGCATAAATATTTCTCATAGTTTGATAAAGGTTAACTTTTGCACAAACCAATCACTATACATTTATTGTTTTTTTTTTTTTCCCCCTCAATTCTCTAAATTAGGATATTTACTATAGCAAAAAGTAAAAGCTATTGTGTTTGTGTGGGTTTTATTTTTTTTGTGTGTGTGTGTGTTTTTTTTTTAATTTTTTTTATTTTTTATTGTCGCTCTTTTTTTGTTTTTT
Source organism: Rana kukunoris (assembly GCA_029574335.1). Taxonomy (NCBI): domain Eukaryota; kingdom Metazoa; phylum Chordata; class Amphibia; order Anura; family Ranidae; genus Rana; species Rana kukunoris. The sequence continues at coordinate 170,150,982 of CM056059.1, read as the reverse complement.
AGCGCAAAAAATAAAAATCCGAGGTGATAAAATACCACCAAAACAAAGCTCTGTTTGTGGGTGGGGGGGGGGAAGCATTTATTTTGTTTCAATTCAGTATCTCACGATCACACAATTGTCAGTTAAAGTAACACAGTTCCATATCGCAAAAAATGGCCTGGTCATAAAGGGGAGGTCAAGTGGTTAAGGCCTCTTGTACACTGGAACTTTGAAAAAGCTCAGTACAGCCTACGTGTTTTTTTTTTCTTTTTTTTTTCTCTGATCTAAAATGCAGTACATTGTTAAAATGTGCCTGTACACACGGATGTGTAAATAATCACTGCTTATTTTTGAATAAAAAAAAAAATCTGCATTTCTTTGATCATTATGCGCTGGTACTTGCAAATGCGTGTAAATGTGCACATAAATATTAATTAATTTTCCCTAGGAATGGTGTGTGTGTGTGTGTGTGTGTGTGTTCACATAAATATGTGCAAAACAAACGCCTGAAATTACGTCCAAAAAAGGGGAGAGCGAGATTGTACTCTGGAGGGGGCGGGTGAGGCTGACTTAGGCGCTAATGCTACATGGAGAGGCTGAGCCAGCTGCTGATTAGATATGTGGGTGGATCCAGACACTATTGTCTTACTCCAGAGACTGGAGAGGTTCTGTAATGTCAGCTGACAGTAGGCTTTAGGCACTCTTGCCTGTGGATTGAAATTTAACCGGTCCCTGCTGAACCAGATGAATTTTGATCCGTGTATGGTTGGCTTAAAGGAAAATGTTTTTTCACCTTAATGCAATCTATGCATTAAGGTTAAAAAACATCTGATACTGCCGGCCAGTCCTCCCCCCGAGCCCCCCTTATACTTACATGACTCCTCGAAAGTCCCGCGCGCGATCATCTTCGCCACTCAGCCTGGCCGCTGATTGGCTAGAGTGGATGGATTGAGAGCAGCACAGCCATTGGCTGCTGTCAGTCACATCCAGTGACGCAGCACGCCGAGGGGCGGGGCCGAGTGATGCAGTGAGCGGCTATGGCCACTAGCTGTATCACAGGAGCGCGCCCGCAATTAGTGACCACCATGCGAGCTCTCGCATGACTGCTGACTAATTGCGGGGAGGACCAGAGACAGCCACTGATGGACCCCAGAAGACGTGGATCGGGGCCACTCTGTGCAAAATGAACTGCACAGTGGAGGCAAGTATAACATATTTGTTATTTATTTAAAAAAAAAAAAAAAATAACCACTTAAGACCCGGAACAAAATGCAGCTAAAGAACCAGGCACCTTTTTGCAAATTGGCACTGCGTTGCTTTAACTGACAATTGCGCGGTCGTGCGACGTGGCTCCCAAACAAAATTGGTGTTATTTTTTCGCCACAAATAGAGCTTTCTTTTGTTGGTATTTGATCACCTGTATGGTTTTTATTTTTTGTGCTATAAACAAAAATAGAGCGACAATTTTGAAAAAAATGCAATGTTTTTTGCTAAAATAAATATCCCCCTAAGTTTAGGCAGATACGTATTCTTCTACATATAAAGAAGAAAATTGCGCTAACCAAAATTTAAATTTAAAATATTGGGTGTGAACACCAGAAGGCTGCATACACGTGTAACAAACACAGCTATCATTGGAAGAAAGGGAACTGTGCCAACTATTAAATAATTCAATAAAGCAGTCCAAATTAATGAATTAAAAAGTCCAATATAGTGGAGTGTATATCAAAAAACAAACAGCACCCAAGTGCACTTTGACTTCAGTGAAGACCACCACCACATGGAGAGAAGCTTACCAGATGACAGATAAGTTGTAGCAATGTATAATGATCCAGAGATGGGTTCCAGCCAGAGTAGACAGAAATGCAATAGGAATCCCTCAAGTGGTAAAGGAGCGTACCAAATGGTCAATTTGTAGGTCACAACATAAACAAAGGAAACCAGACCATGGCGTAATAACGTTTAAATAAAATGTAATAGTATAAAATACTACTCACAGAGGTCCGTGAAGTATGAGCATAAAAACAAATTCCGGCCGGCACAACAGGAGCCCTTCCTCCTTGCGTAGAACGTGGTGACGTCACTGCACTCCATCCCAGGCGCGTTTCGTCATAAATCTGACATTCTCAATGGGAATTCTCACATGGCTGGGTAGTAGTACCTGTACGTGGATTTGCCCAGCCGTGCCATTCTGCCGACGTATATGTGCAGGAGGCGGTCCCTAAGTAACCCTTTAAGGGAGGTTACTGAGTGTACAGAAGGCTAACTGTTTGGTAAGGGAGGTTGATTCTTTCTGAAAGGCAAATGAAAGGGGGGGGGGGGGGTTACTAAGCATAATTGAGGCTTAAGCTGTCCAGACTCAGCCTGTTGGCACCGACTGGCTGAACGAAAGAAAACAAAACATTCTGTAACGTTAGTTTATTTTATTTTATACACATGATATAATATTTACAGATCCATTATATCTCATTGTATTATCTTGCACACTTTATCACAAACCATAAAGTCTTCCATTCTGGAGCTGTCTTGGCAGTTTACTGCTTCTATCGTCATCTTTTCTTTATGTAATTTTTTTTTTTTTACCAGATTTGTTTACGGGTTTATTTTTAATTTTTTTATAACAATAACTTTTGAGTGTAAGATTTGTTTTTATGGCCAACAATTTTCTGCCTATTGTGAGAACATCAGTCTGTTTCTACTCGAGGAGGATAATAAAAGCCATAGAAGTTTACAGCCCCGCGGGTTTGCTTGGGAGTTTACTTATTGTGAAATTTGCTGGATAATTATTTAATATAGCGAGCAACTGAGTTAGGCGAAATCTGCGTATTAAATATAACGACTATATGCATAACTACAACCAGAGATGATAAACAACTAACTAACATTAGATTCACACTCAAGTCGTCAAAAAAAAATGCGCTGGGTTGAGAGGGCTTGAGTGGTTCATTAATTTCTGGACACACCGTGTGTGTGTATATTTTTTGTTGCAGGGGATGCCTGAAATCTGACTTGTATCTTAGTGAAGACTTCTGGGAAAATCTGTGAGCCAATTACACAAGGATGAAATAAAATTTTTTGGGGGGTTCTGTTCACCTTATATAGAACACCTCCAGGTAGCCATATTGTACTACGGCAGGTTGGCATATATATATATAAAAAAATTTTTTTTATATAGTGTAAACACAGAAGGTGATCAAATGCCACCAAAAGGAAACTTTATTTGTGGGGGGGGGGGTTGGAGAAAGGACTTCATTTTTTTTTTTTTTGGGGTTCAGCATCGCCAGGCTGCGCAGAATTGCAAAAAAACTAAAAAAAGACAGCCTGGTCAATAAGGTGGAAAAATTGGACAGTTTGTCTGTGAAGGGTTAAATAAAAAAATCTGATGTGTGTGTGTGTGTATATGTATGTGTGTGTGTGTGTGTGTGTATATGTGTGTGTATGTATATGTGTGTGTGTGTGTGTGTGTGTGTATATATATATATATATATATATATATATATATATATATATATATATATATATATATATATAATTTTTTTTTTTTTTTTACTAACATTTTAATCCACTCTGGTTTTTATTCCTCCTACACATTGAGCTCAAAATATGCCTCTAATCGTCCTAATTTGTATGGACACATAGGATAACATTGAGCTGCTTAGATTTTTAAGCCAGTGTGCAATGGAGCCTTTAAACAACAACAAAAAAAAAGTTTGCCTTAATTGTGACATTAGTGCCGGTGAAGTCCCTCCCTGCACATTCTGGAGTGTTTATTTTACATGGCCTTAACCAGAGAGCAGGTAAAGGGATTTCTTGTGCATTGGGGTTATCGTGTAAACGCACAAATTGGCGCTGTAATTGCCGCCTCTAATCTTGGAACAGAATGCACACTAGCCATGTGAGCCGGAAGACAATTGGCCAAGTGGGGTATTTGTGGGGTGAGCGCTCACACGGTCACTTTATTGCTGTTTCTGCTAAACAGTAATTATCCAAACCCTCGGCAGCTTTACACTGACACGGCTGCAATTAGTTCCACAATTAGAGCTTTTCATGTGGGCATCTCTGCACAGAGAGTAGGGCTGCTCCCTCCGGTTGGCAGCAATAAGGTGCTTCTTCTCAGTCCAATCAGAGGAAAATTTTAGAGCACAGCGTCTGCCCGGAGCAATCGGGGGGGGGGGGTTGGCTGTAAAAATGTCCATGTAATGACTATTCCATTCCTAAACAATTCCTTGTTAAACGCTCGTCACCCCAACGAGCAGAGCTGAAATATTTCTTAATTGGCGAGTAATCTCTGCACACATTAGCGCTGGGAGTCCAAGGGCTGCCTCTGCCCACCCCTTATTATCTGCATCATAAAGCAGAGCCCGGCTCGTCTTTTTGTAGTAAAATGATGAGTTGAGACTGGCCACAGTTTTCATATCTCCTGCCTCACCTACAAATGATAAATTACAGGGACGTGAAGATGTAATGTACCCATTTGTTGTCACATAAGTTTTGTAAAAAGTGATGTTAAAGGGGTTGTAAAGGTAAACCTCCCCCCCCCCCCCCTAAAATAGCTTCCTTTTACCTTAGTGCAGTCCTCCTTCACTTACCTCATCCTTCCATTTTGCTTTTAAATGTCCTTATTTTTTCTGAGAAATCCTCACTTCCTGTTCTTCTGTCTGTAACTCCACACGGTAATGAGAGGCTTTCTCCCTGGTGTGGAGAAACCCTCTTGAGGGGGGAGGAGGCGAGCAGGAGGGTCAGGACACTCTCTACTTTGCAGATAAAGGAGCTGTGTGTTAGTGGGCGTCCTGACACTCCTGCTCGCCCCCCCCTCAAGAGTCTTTCTCCACACCAGGGAGAAAGTGTCGCATTACTGTGTGTAGTTAGACAGAAGAACAGGAAGTGGGGATTTCTCAGAAGAAATAAGGACATTTAAAAGCAAAATGGAAGGATGGGGTAAGTGAAGGAGGACTGCACTAAAGTAAAGGAAGCTATTTACGATTTTTTTTTTTTTTTACCCTTTACTTACCTTTTCCTTCAATTTCCCTTCTAAATGTTTTCTTTTTCTTTGTCTGAATTTCTCACTTCCTGTTCCTCCTCAGTAAGCTTGCCCCCATCATCCGAACGATTCTGGCTGGTTAGTCGGCGTGCTCACCCCCTCCCTTAGGACAAAATCCCTGCGCGGAGACGCTGTGAACACATGCAGTCCCAAGGGAGGAGGCGAGCACACTGGAAGACCCGTCTTGGTAGTGTCACGCATATCGGTAAATCTCATTCCATTTACTATGTAATATAACCTGGAACACACCTGCTGGTGATACTGTAACGCCCCCCCCCCTCTTGGCAGTGTTTCGCACACCATTGCACCCCACCCCTTTTCCAGTTTTGCATTCATTAGAAATTACCATATTAAAGAATCCACTGCGCAGCAGACATCCGGCTGAGAGTGGGAGTGTCTACACTGCTAGCCAGTACTGTGGTATTTGTTGTTTACACAGTGCATATAACATATCTGTTCATAGATAATTGTTTGTCTGTGGTCTCTTGTCATCTGGAAATCGGGTTGTTATGGGAATATATTATACAAAAAAGGCAATCTAGTTGCTATGGGTTACTGCCCCTCGCATAAAATTCTGTTGTTTGGCTTGGCCTTATTGAATAAGCTTGAGGAGTGTATGAGCTGCAAGCATCAGCCAATCATCAATTTGTACCTGTCATTGTTTTCTAGTGTAGATTAGAAAATAAAAGCTGGTTGCTATGGACAACAATGTTATTTCCCTGCTAGTGGCAATTTTAGCATTTTATGGCTTTTGTGCTTGAGACCACTGGACTCTGGCATAAGCAAATATATTCTAGATACATTCAGCATGTGTAGTCTTTCTTGGTGTTCTTTGAGCATGTCTTCTAGGTCTGTGCAATAATCCAGCCTCCTGTAATATAGACCAGTTGCTGCTGTTCTCTTCTTGTGCAGAGTGACTGGTCTTCTCTCCATCCCTCTCCTGTTTTCAACAGGCAGTCTATAATGGGTGAGTAAATATAGGGTTATGCCGTGCTAGATCATATAGTAATTAAACATATATACAGCAGCAACAAAAACTCTAAGATATCTCAAGTTCACAAACATATAAATTAAATAAGTTGTGCTCATATAAAATGACTATAGTGATCACAAAAACAATGTTGGATAAAGTGCAGGTGAGATACAAATATCAAAAGAACTAACTGAAATAATTGAATACAAAGACTTCTCATGTATTGAAAATGTGAAGCTAGATTCTTAAAGGGGTTGTAAAGGGAAAAAAAAATGTTTTCATAATAAGCATCCTTTACCTGCAGACATTCCTCTTTTCACTTCCTCATTGTTCGTTTTTGCTTAGAAGTTGCTTTATTTCTTCTCTGTTCTGTTCACTTCCTGCTTGTCTGATTTTACTGACCACCGTGAAGGGAGGCTTTACTGCGGTGGTCAGTGACGTGCTCGCCCCCTCCTGGAAACAACATCTGTGAGGCAGGACACTCTCTACGTGTTAGAGACTTCAAGGAGGTGTGAATTACTGGGCGTGACGCAATTTATACTGGGAAATGTAGTTCTTACATGAACAAGTGATGTAAACCAGGAAGTGAATGAGAGAACAGAAACTAGAACACCGGAGGTGATATAGATGAAGGAATTTAATAGGTATTTACTCGTTTGTTAACAGAATCATTACACTATTCTGTCTACCTTGCAGACATTAATTTTAGGCAAAACCATTTTTTTCCTTTACAACTCCTTTAAGTCCTCATAGAAAAAGATTTCACAATGTGAAAAACGATTCCAATGAAGTGATGTGTTCCAAAATATTTCTGCCGCCTCTGCCCCTCACAGACAATTATGTTTGGCTTGGCCTTATTGAATGAGCTTGGTGAGTGTATGCGCTGCAAGCGGCAGCCAATCGTCAATTTGTATCTTTCATTGTTTTCTAGTGTAGATTATAAAATAAAAGCTGGTTGCTGTGGATAACAATGTTATTTCCCTGCTAGTGGCAATTCCAAGTCCTCCACAGTATCCTGCTTGGAGCAAGAACAGCCCGTCTAAAGAACGCACTCAATCGTGTGTCACGAGGTGCAGGAAAAGTATGATGCCAATGGTGTATTATCGTTTAAAAGGGGGTAGCCTTTATTGCTAAAAATCAGATGCATACATCTGCAGTAAACGTGAACAATTGCCAGCAAAAATATGTAAAACGCCCATACTTCTGGGGTCACGTGGGGCGTGATGACGTCAACTCATAGCTCCACCCAGTCTGAGTGAAGCTACTCGGGCCCCCCCCCCCCCAGCTCTGCCCAGGCTATGTACATCACAATGATGTCACTACTTCTTCTACATTTTAATATCTAGGTTTGTAAGTACATTTTGGTGAACTTAATATGGATTTATACCCTTTGTTGCTATTGAAGAATAATATGTATGTCTACGTTTTTTGTGCCCGTTGGTCCGCTTTAATGGTTGCGCCTCTTCACTCTGCAGTAACTAGAGCCAGTCATGGCAGAATCATCCAGCGACTCTGACACCTATCTGCGCAGTCGAGCCAGCAGACGCGGCCCCCTTCGTGCCACCCACTCGCATTCCAGGACCGGAGCAGCAGCAGTGGAAGTATCTGATAAGATTCATAAGTTGGCCAATACGCTGCAGGTGCTTGATGTTGTACTCCACCCTGATATCCATCCTGATATTGCACTACATTCCACCCTGACATCCAAATCCTTCCTCCTGATGTTGCACTACATTCCACCCTGGCATCCAAATCCTTCCTCCTGATGTTGCACTACATTCCACCCTGGCATCCAAATCCTTTCTCCTGATGTTGCACTACATTCCACCCTGGCATCTAAATCCTTTCTCCTGATGTTGCACTACATTCCACCCTGACATCCAAATCCTTTCTCCTGATGTTGCACTACATTCCACCCTGACATCCAAATCCTTTCTCCTGATGTTGCACTACATTCCACCCTGACATCCAAATCCTTTCTCCTGATGTTGCACTACATTCCACCCTGACATCCAAATCCTTCCTCCTGATATTGCACTGCACTCTACCTTCACATTCAAATCTTGTCTGCACCTTCTCCTGTACTTTTTTTGTTTTTTAACTTTTCTCCATTCCTACACTTCACCTTGACATCTTCCATTTCTACATCCTAACATAATGATACTAAATGTACTAATATAATGGAAAGAAGATAAAAGCCTACATCTACCTGAATTCTCGCTCACTCTAATTACAGCACATTCATTTACATTTCCTCACCTCCATCTTCATTCTTTTTTTAATTACAGCACATCCCGTTATATTTCCTCACATCCACCTTAATCCTCTCATCCTTCTAATTACAGCACGCCCTGTTTTATATTTCCTCACTTCTAATCATCTCATTTACAGCACAATTATCTTTGCCATTAAAATATATTGTCTTTCCTTCTAAGGACACCAGTCGTAATCTGAAGCAAGTGGACGAGATGCTTGGGCAATACAGGGAATATACCTCTGACCAGACAGAAGCCATCACATCGGTAAGTTTTTGACAAGATGCATATCTGGTACTGGTGAGTTTGCACAGGTCATAACTTGGGCCCCTTTTCGCACTGGGGCGGCGTTGGCGGTAAAGTGCCGCTATTTTTAGTGGCGCTTTACCGTCAATTTCGCTGCGCTATTCAGCCGCTAGCAGGACAGTTTTACCCCCGCTAGTGGCCGATAAAGGGTTAAAAACCAACGCAAAGCACCTTTGAAGATGCATATAGCCGCAGTGCCCCATTGATTTCATTGGGCAGGAGCGGTGAAGGAATGGTATACACACCGCTTCTTCACTACTCTAAAATCCTGGGACTTGTAGTTTTGCAACGGCATGAGGTCCACTAATTGCATATCCCTGATCTATATCGATCCCTCACCATTCCTCCACTCAACCCCTTAAATCTCTCTCCCCTCCATCCTGACATAACCCTCCCCCTTTTTTCTCCACCTGACCATGACATTCCACTCCTGCCCTTTTTTCCCCTCATACTGACTTCACTCTCCATTTTTTAATTTAATTTTCTCCATCTTGATATAATTCTCCACACCCCTCATGCACCTTCCCTTCTCGCCACAGCAACCGATCATCACCCTAGAATCCCTATCCTTCCACTCCATACTGTCATTCCCACTACACTCCTGTCCTCCCCTTGTCGCCACTCCACCATGACATCACCATCTCCTTCTCTCCATTACACCCTGATATCACCTTCTTCTCTAAATAATTACAGCACATTCCAAATTTTCACTTTAAAAGGACCTGTTCCAGCCAAGGTTCTCATCTACAAGAGGCCCAGCTATAAAAAGAGGCTCTAGGGTAGATCATGAATGACACCAAGGTTGATTTACTAAAACTGGAGAGTGCAAAATCTGGTGCAGCTCTGCATGGTAGAGACAAAATAAAATGTATACAAATGAATGGACTACTCAGAAATGGTAAGGAAGGCTAAAAGAGAAACTTTTAAATGGAAACTGGGACGAAAAAAAATCTGCTCCAGCCTCTGATGCTTTTGAGAGGCATAAGTGGCTTCAGCCCATTGCAAGAGTGCTTTCTCATGGGATATTGAGCTCCCACCAGAAGCCTAAATCTTCTATAAACGTCTCCATGTCTGAGTAAGCACGTAGGCAGAGAAAACACTGACTACTCGGGACCGAGACTTGCAGGGATGTAGACATTAGTCAATAAATTATGGCTAAGACAGTGCACACGCCTTTTTAACCTTCTTATGGTTGCAGACAGTTTGTGTTAGGACTCTGTAGATTGCAGTGCAGTCATCTCCTGTTCCTGTGTCACTCTCTGTAAAGATCTTTAATTGCATTTCTTGTCCTGATGTCACCTCCGATGATCGTCAGTCCTGTGCATTAATACGGCAGGTCCCCGGCTCCATTTATTCCACCAGCGCTCTCTCCATAGCCCAGTCTTGTCAATGCGGTTTGGACAGCTTTCATGGGGCTGACCTCCTGCGAGTAATTAAAGGGACCAGATAACGGAGGGGAAATGAGCTTCAGTCTGTAATTAGCTGTGATAATGAACTGCGTAGGAAGTGCGCTCGCTGTCACAGGAGGCAAAGTGAGGGGGCAGGTGACGTTCCACCGAGCATACAGTAATACAATGTACCATCCTGGGAGCACAGCTTCCATCAGACTTGCCTCTCTGTAAATGACATAGAATGCTGTGTGTGTGTGTGTGACCTTTTCTTTCTCGTACATCACGGGACACAGAGCAGCATATTCATTACTATATGGGTTATATGGAGTACCTTCAGGTGTGGACACTGGCAATCTCAAACAGGAAGTCCCCTCCCTATATAACCCCCTCCCCTAGAGGGAGTCCCTCAGTTTTTTCGCCAGTGTCTTAGGTGTTGGTCACGGAATAGCTTTGCCTCCACATCCTTGGGATTAAGGCGGGCTAACCGGATCTGTCCAAGGAGCCTCAGTGCCAAAGTGGACAGTACCCGGGCCCCAAACCGTGGGGTTTTGCCTATAATGCTCCTCTCTAGAGGGCTGGACCCTGGGCCCAGGACTTGGAGTTTTCTAAACCAAAAGATCCTGTTTGCCAGGGTGCTGTATAGGTCCAGGACAGCGGTTCCTTCCAGGACCCCAGTGCCTGAAGGTCTACTACGCTACCCACGGAGATGGGAGAAGATTGGACCGTTTTGCAAACGTCCTGCGGCATGGGAGCAGGTAAGAGGGGAGCCTGCGGGACTTGGTTCGACAGCAGGCTCTCCAGGGGAGATCTTAAGGGGGGTAGCCTGAGTATGCTCTGCATTGGCACCATGGTCACTATGTCTGATGGACAGGATGCCCTGAAATGTTCCCCCCCCCCCCATCACTTGATCCCCCTACCTATCTATGTATGTTTGCTAGCTACCTGCTGCTCGCTGGTTGAAGATCTTTTAAAAAAAAAAAAAACAACAGATCTGTCTCTAGGCTAAAGGGACTCCTTAGGGGCCTGTTTTTAGCCTTACCTAGCCGGGATTCAAATCTGCCGCCTGATGCGTCCTCCAGCCTGCATTCCTGGGTTCCAGAGTGCGTCTCCTCCTGGGCTCTCCTCCCCCGACAGTCGCGCGCGCGCGCACGCGCGCATGCATATAGAAAAATTTTCGGGACGGGTGGGGGGGGGGATGGGTGAAGGCGGGCAGCGTGACTGCAGTATAGAGTGGGCGTGCCTTCAATTGCTGTTATACACAGCAGGTGCGTTCTTAGCTCAGTTCAGAGCTGAGCTGGAAGAGAGAGGACGTAGAGCTGGCAGCACATTGACTCCCGGTGGCGAGAAGGGGTACTACATGCTGGAGTCAGCTCCAATACTTTTGTTAAGCCAAAAATCCCCTTGGCAACAGGTTGAATGCTGGCAAACATGTTGGGGGTGGGGCTGTATGTTGTGAAAAACAATAATATTATAAAGGAAAACATACTGAGCCCCACCGTTTTTGGGCATTAGTGATCCTATTGTCCCCTAAACCTTATTTTTTTGTACTCCTGGCTATAACAGTCTGTTGTTGTAGGCGGAGTCCCTCGGTTTTGTATTATGGCTTCCAAGGGTTCAAGAAAAAAAAAAAAAAAGAAAAGACAAAGGGATTCCTCCTCTGGTTCTGATGATATGCCAATACTTTCCCCACAGGTTATTCCTATAGGGGTCACCTTGGATAAGCCATTAAGGGGGTCTGGTGCTGAGGCTGGCCCAGGTCGGCCCAACCCTGTGTTATCACAGAGGAGATGCTAGCCGTCACCCAAGGGGGCCTAGAGAAAAAAGTTAACAGCTATGATTGCTGGCTCTTTTTCTGGCAAGAAGCGGACTAGATCCCCATCGCCAAAAGGTGTATCCTCGGATGCTGAGATTCTCTCTCTGGAGGAATTAGAATTTCAGGAGGATCGGTTGGAACCTAGAGGAAGGATCTACCACTGAAGAATCGTTTTCAGCCTCCCAGACGGAGAGTCTGTGGGTCCAGTCTTTGACAGACATGGTCCGCTCGGCATTTAATTTGCCATTTCCAGAGCCTCAGGTTCCTGCGGTATCCTCTTTGGGTTCTTTTAAAAGCGCCTTTAACCACTTAAGACCCGGACCAATACGCTGGCAAATGACCCAAGGGGTTTTTGCGATTCGGCACTGCGTCGCTTTAACAGACAATTGCGCGGTCGTGCGACGTGGCTCCCAAACAAAATTCGCGTCCTTTTTTCCCACCGTCCTTTTGGTGGTATTTGATCGCCTCTGCGATTTTTTATTTTTTGCGCTATATACAAAAATAGAGCGACATTTTTGAAAAAAAATCAATATGTTTTACTTTTTGTTATAATAAAAAACCAATAAACTAAATTTTAGTCAAACATTTAGGCCAAAATTTATTTAGCCACATGTCTTTAGTAAAAAAAAAAAATTGCATTAAAAAAAAATTAGCTACCTAGCGGGAATAGCGACACTAATACAGCGATCAGAAAAATGATCGCTTAGTGATGCTGGCAATAGGGAGTGAAAGGGTTAACTAGGGCAGTGATCAAGGGGTTAAAACTTTATTGGGGGTGGTGGGGGGGGCTACCCTGACACTAACACTGACTGACTGTCACACTGTCTGTCACACTGACACTAAATACAGTAATCATACATGTATGATTACTGCATTCAGTGACACTGTGACAGGGGGGAGGGGGGGGGGGCGATCGCGGGGGTTAAATGTGTTTGTGTCTGTGTGTAAGTGTGCTGTTGGTGCAGACTTACTTGTAGTGTTGTGATCTCTCCTCAGCGGCGCTTGAAACAAACGCAGAGGGAGAGATCACGTCGCTTCCTCCTTCCTGTGTTTACACAGGAGGAGGAAGTGACAGGGCAGGCGGGCGCGCGCATTGGCTGGGAGCGATCCGGAGGGGGCGGGTGAAAACGGATAGCCGCCCCCACTTGTCGGATCGCTCCTGCAGCCGCGCGGACCGCCGCATGTACGGGGGGGGGGGTCCGATCGGACCCCCGATCCCCCCCCAAGGCACCAACGTATATATACGTCGATGTGCCTGTCAGTGCCATTCTGCCGACGTAAATGTACATGCGGTGGTCCTTAAGTGGTTAAGCAACGCAGCTTTTCCGGTCCATCCTCTGTTAGAAGAATTGGTTTTTCCAGGATTGGGACGACCGGACAGAACTTTTTCTGCCGCCTAAAGCTGACGGTAGGGTAGTCTTTATGCACGTCTGCCAGGAAATATTTGTGCTTTCAGGCACTCTTTCCCCTGACCAATTGCTCTTTAAAAGGGGCCCGGATGGCTCAGTCGGTAGAGCATCGGACGTTTGGTCTGAGGGTCCAGGGTTCAAGTCCCGGTTCGGGCGCTGCTTTTCAACTACCCGTGAGGTCCTTGAGGCCACATCACCCTGAAAGGCCGGATCTCGTCTGATCTCGGAGGCTAAGCAGGGTCGGGCCTGGTTAGTGCCTGGATGGGAGACCGCCTGGAAGGTTTTCTGTTATTTACCCTATGGAAAATACATTTTTCTAAGAAAGGGGCGCTCCCAACTGTGGACGCAGCCATCTCATGGGTGAATAAATCATTAACTGGCCTGAGGGGAAACATACAAATGTTTAAGGTCCCGGTCGATAAACGTTTAGAGACACTTTTTCTAGCATCCTTTGCTACGGCAGGAGCAGTGGTACAGCCAGCAGTGGCTGCAATTGGAGTTTGTCAGGCGTTAAAGGACCAGACAAAACAGATGCTTAAAGACATCCCTGCCCAGTAGGCAGAGGAGTTATTGGATATTCCCAGAGCTCTGTGCTTTGCGGTAGAGGCTATAAAAGACTCCATCCAGCAGGCGTCTCATTTGTCACTATTTTTAGCGCATATGAGAAAGCTCTTATGGTTGAAGAACTGGGCGGCCGAGCCCCATGCAAAAGACTACTGGCAGGCTTTCCCTTCCATGGAAAGATCTGGATAAATACATTCAGACTGTTCAAGTGGCAAAAGTACCCTTTTACCAGTCAAAAGAAGTTCCGGGGTCCTGCGTTTTTAAAAGGCAGCTCCCCCCTGTTCCGGGGCCCTCAAATTCCAGGCAGTATCGGGCCTCCTGCGCGATCAAACTTTTAACAATGGATCGCAAGGACAGGCCTCTGGGGGATCCCCGACAGAGGGGGTCCGATCATCTGTGGCCACAGGCTACAGATTAGAATTTCTAAAGTTTCCTCCACAAGGAAGGCCTCAATGCGGGCGGCATTGGATCATCTGCTTTACCAGGGCATAATGGTAGAGGTACCAGCCCAAGAACAGGGGCTAGGTTTCTATTCCAATCTGTTTGTCATACCAAAGCCCATCGGCGATGTCAGACCAATTTTGGACCTAAAAGGTTTAAATGCTTACCTAAGGGTTCGCTCTTTCCGGATGGAATCCGTTCGGTCAGCAGCTGCCACACTCCAGAAGGACGACTTTCTGGCTTCTATAGACATGAAGGATGGTTACCTTCATGTACCAATCTTTCAGCCACATCAAAGATTCTTTACGCTTCGCAGTGATACAGCGTCACTTCTAATTTGTGGCGCTCCCCTTCGGGCTGGCTATGGTCCCCGGGTATTCACGAAGGTCCTAGCTCCAATTCTAGTCAAATCTAAGGATCCAAGGGGTCTCGGTCCTAGCATACCTGGACGACCTCTTAATCATAGATCACTCGCTTCCTTGGCTGGAATGCGCAATAGCCCTCATGGTTCAGTACCTCGAGAGGTTCGGCTGGGTCTTAAACCGGGGAAAAATCAGCATTTCAACCTACAAAGCAGTTGGAATATCTCGGCATGAGATTAGACACAGAACAGCAAAAAGTGTTCCTGCCCCTGGTAAAGGTCGAGGCTATCAAAAAACTGATTCAGTTGGTTCTAAGCAAAAGAGAACCAACTGTTCGCCTATGTATGCGATTGCTAGGCAAACTAATGGCCATGTTCGAGGCGATACTGCACGCTTCCACACTCGCGTCCTACAGAAGCGAGGCGCTGTGGCTTAGTTGGTGAAAGTGCCTGTCTAGTAAACTGGAGATCCTGAGTTCAGATCTCAGCAGTGCCTGCCGTGGCGTCCTTCCAAACAATTCTAGCAGCTTGGAGCAAGGGAGCAGAGGCCTTGGAGTTTCCTGTGACGCCGTCATTAAAGGTCCAGGAGAGGCTATGCTGGTGGTTAAACCCTCAGAACCTTCTGAAGGGGAGTCTTTTTGCCCAGTGGTCTGGAAGGCTACAGAGCGGTCTTGAACGAGTTCACTCGCCAAGGAACTTGGGCAGAGGCGGAGAGGCAGCTGCCCATCAATATCTGGGAGATCGGAGCGGCTCGACTAGCCCTCCTGGCATAGACATCCAGATTACAGGGGTCCTCGGTGAGAATTCATTCAGACAATGCCACAGCGGTGGCATATGTGAACCACCAAGGGGGAACCAAGAGTCAAGCCACTCAGAGAAAGATGAGCTTTGGTTTTTCGGTGGGCAGAGGTTTATGTACCCTGCATATCGGCGATATTCATTCCTGGGGTGGACAACCTGCAGGCGTACTTCCTAAGTCGCCAAACCCTGTTGCCGGGGGAGTGGTCTCTGCATCCACAGGTCTTTCAGACAATCTGCCAGAAGTGGGGAGTGCCAGACATGGACGTCGTGGCATCAGGATTCAACAAGAAGCTAGACGGGTTCATGTCTCGAACGAGGGACCCTATGGTCTGCGGAACCGATGCGTTGGTTTGCCCTTGGCATCAATCATAACTTCTATATGCATTTCCCCCGCTGCAGTTACTACCCCGCCTGTTGCGCAGGATCATAGCACAGGCCGGTTATCCTGGTAGCCCCAGCTTGGTACCGAAGTGCATGGTACTCACTAGTCCTGAAATTGGCAGCGGGAGGCCCTTGGACTCTTCCTCTATGGCCAGACCTACTCTCACAAGGCCCGATCCTCCACCCTGCATTACGGCGTCTAAATTTGACGGCCTGGCGGCTGAAGCCCTGATTCTCAGGGGTAGAGGTCTGTCTAGGCAGGTAATCCCTACCCTCATTAAGGCTAGAAAGCCGGCCTCCAGGGTAATTTGTTACAGGGTTTGGAGGGCCTACGTAGGCTGGTGTGAGTCTAAGAGATGGTTTTCCCACAAGTATACCATTGATAGAGTATTAAGTTTTCTCCAGCTAGGAGTGGATAAAGGCCTGGCATTAAGCACGATCTAGGGACAGTTTTCAGCCTTATCAGTGTGGTTTCAGAGGCCGCTGGCCGCCCACTCGCTGGTTAAGACCTTCATACAGGGAGTCTTGCGTGTTAATCCTCCAGTCAAATCACCACTTTGTCCATGGGACTTAAATCTTGTTCTGTCAACTCTACAGAAACAACCCTTTGAGCCGTTGGCTGAGGTACCTTTGGTTTTTACTGACTAGAAAGTCGGTATTTCTGATCACCATAGTTTCGGCCAGGAGAGTATCGGAATTGGCAGCCTTATCTTGTAAGGAACCATATCTCATTTTACATAAGGATAGGGCGGTTTTCCGTCCTCATCCTTCCTTTCTAGCAAAGGTTATATCCAGTTTCCACCTGAACCAGGATGTGGTACTTCCATCCTTCTTTCCAAAACCCACCTCTAGAAGGGAGGGGTTGCTGCATACGTTGGATATTTTCAGGGCCATAAAGGCCTATCTTAAAGCTACAGAGAAGGTTCGGAAAACAGATGTGGTGTTCGTTTTACCGGACGGGCCCAAGATGGGTCAGGCAGCTGCTTGATCCACCATCGCAAGATGGATTAAACAATTAATCGTTCAGGCCTGTGGTTTGAAGAGGTTGCCCCCTCCTTTGTCGGTAAAGGCCCATTCTACCAGGGCCATGGGCACCTCCTGGGCAGCACATCATCAGATCTCTATGGCTCGAATATGCAAGGCAGCAACGTGGTCGTCAGTCCACATGTTTACAACATTTTTATCAATTGGACGTAAGAAGGAATGCGGATACAGCCTTTGGGCAGGCAGTACTACAGGCCGCGATTCAAGCTCCTCAGGATCTGAGGGGGCTCCCTTGATTTAGATTTGAGATTTACATTTCTTGTCTAAGTTGGATTTACTAGTATTTGAGTATACCTCTAAATTAAATCCTTTTTTGGAAGATGTCTCCCTCCCCTCATTAAAGCATTGCTTTCGGACATCCCATATAGTAATGAATATGCTGCTCTGTGTCCCGTGATGTACGAGAAAGAAAAAGGGATTTTTTAATACAGCTTACCTGTAAAATCCTTTTCTTGGAGTACATTATTACATTATTTGCACATGAGTGGATTTTATTTATTTTTTGCTGAAATTAATTTATTAGGATTGATTTCAACAGTAACAAACTTGTGTTTGTCATTTTCTCTATATTAAATGTAGACAACCAAGCAAGCAGCATTTTAGGAGGAGCTTGGCAATGGCAGCACCCATATTTCTCTTTTCTTTATAGGGTCAGCCTTCCCAAAAGTGTACACCCCACAGATCATTGGTGTAAGATAACACATGCAGTTTTAAAAACATTTGTTTGGTGCTGGTTGCACTTGTTGGGTAGGTGCAGCATGGTGTGGTAGGCAGAAAACACTCGTTTTGCAAAGCATGTTGTATTGCAACAGCAATTTTTTATTTCCCAAAAGTTTTTATTGTCAAAGAAACAAAGTACAAAATCATAGCACAGTGACAAGAAAAGTGTCACTCTGAGTTTTACAATTTCATACATTAGCTACTATAAAACATACATGGGAGGGGGGGGTGGCCTGGAGCAGCATGAGATAGGACATGAGTGAGCTGAGCTCCGCCGGCCGAACATCCTGCATCGATATCCTGAGATCCTAAAAAGCCTCACAAACACCCGCTGTGGACCCCTCCCGGATCGGGCAACCCTGGACAATACTGCCATGCGGGAGCCGACCCTGTGGAGCAAGATGGCGCCACTGCACAGGAGGAGGAGGTAGCTCGTGGGACAGACACGGCCAGGCTCCTTCAGGCTATAACAGCCTGTCAGGAGGCAGTTACATCCTGCCAAACTAATATAACAGCGCGGATTGAAGAAGTAAAAGTGGGTATATCCCTGGTCAGACAGGACTTCCAGAAGCTCAGGGAAAGAGTCACGGAAGCAGAGACTAGACTCGGCACGGTTGAGGACTCCCTCCCCCTCTGCAAGTCTCCACAGATGCCATACAACTTCAAGTGCATCGATTGCTGCAGAAGCAAGACGAAATGGAGAACAGGTTGCGTGTAACCTTTGCTTCATTGGCCTACCGGAGGGGGGGGGGCGAGACCCCCCCCCCCCCCCCCGACTTTCTTTCTTGGAGACATTACTTTCTGATACTCATGGGAGAGAGTCGTTTTCACCGATGTTTGTCGTGGAGCGAGCGCATCATATGTCAGGCAGACCACCGCCTGTTGGAGCACCTCCCCGCACATTCATTGCCAAATTCCTAAATTTCAGGGATTGGGATGCCATCCTCCGCCTCAGCAGGGAAAAAGGCAATATTCCTTTCGGAAACAAGATGGTCGCCGTCTTCCCCGACTTCTCAGCGGAGGTGCAAAGAAAACGGAAAACCTTTACTGAGGTTAAGCGCCGCTTGTGGATAAAGAATGTGAAGTACGCCATGTTTCCGGCTCGCCTCCGTGTAGAGGATGAAGACAGGGCGCACTTTTTTGAAGATCCGGAGGCGGCTATGGCGTGGCTCGATCGGCGTGATGCGCACTGATGAGCATTTCCACATTTTCACATGCCCTTACACCTTCTGCTCTCCTTGAGCTGTTCCTATGGACTTTGGAGTTTCTTTAAAGGGGGGGGGGAAGAATATCCCCTTTTCTTTGTTTTAAATGTCTTTAACAAAAATGTTTATTTTATGTTATTGAATCTGACTTTTACACATTTCTCTCTGACCGGCAGAGGGAAGCACTATATGGGCGGACTCGCTCTAATTAGTAAGCACAGTCCTACAATGTGTCATGTGTCAAGTTTCGCCCTATGCTTTGAAGTGTGCAATCTGGGTTGGAATATATGGCTTGCGGTCGGATTTCTGACTGTCAGAACCTCTGTATATGTTATAACACTGCTTTTCTTTCACAGGTTGCACACTGTTTATGCCATGTTGGCAGTTACGGGTAGGAGACCGCACCAGTTGGGGTCAGTGCAGTGAAGGGCGGGGAGGGGGGTGGTTGGGTTTATTTTGTTGATGGGATGGTCTTTCTTTTTTATTACACTATTTGGTCGACATGGGTATTGCACCAATGTACTGATATCATTGGAAGTCGCACCCGGCCGGGAGCGGCCACCTCAGATCCTGGTGTCTTGCATTGGTTTTGTTTTGGTCCATGGCCACATTAAAGGTTCTTACGTGGAATGTACAGGGGTGAGAGATCCCATTAAGAGATCTGCAGTATTTGGTCAGTTGAAAAAACTGAGGGCAGATGTGGTGGCCCTAGTGGAGACACACGCAGAGGGTTCAGTAGTGGGAACACTCAAACGGCTGTGGATAGGCTGGGCTTATCACTCGGTCCACACTCCTCATTCCAGAGGGGTGTCTGTTTTGATTGCTAAAACTACCCATTTTGAACCCCAGGATCTGGTACTGGACCCATTGGGTAGATTCATTTTTGCAAAGGCAAAACTATATGGTGATATGGTCTTTTTATTGGCTTTTTATATACCACCCCCGTTTTCAATTTAATGTGCTGGCTGAGGGGTTCAACTTTATGGCACTGCACCCTGCTATACCTGCTATATGGCTGGGGGATTTCAATAACCTACTGGATAGAACTCTTGACAGGCTGACTGGACCCTCTCAGCTCTTGACTTGCCCACACCCAACAAGATTTGCGCGCCTTCTCTGTGACTTTAATCTGGTTGATACTTGGAGATATAGGAGCCCTACTGTGCAAGCCTATTCATGCTTTTCTGAATCCCATCACTCTGTCCCTCCATAGACCTCATTCTTTTTTCCAGATCACTTCTCCCTAGACTGACAGATGCTGGGTTTTGTCCCAGGTCGCTATCTGACCATTGCCCCTATTGGGTTAAATTGTCCCTGCCCCATACACATCCTCTGACGTCGTGGCGATTGTAAGACTCTTCTGTACCACTACAGGAGACTGTGGTCTATAGCCTCTGCAAAACTACACATACCGCCCATTCACACCTTCACCCCCCTGTGGCATAACTCTGCCCTCCCCTGAGTTTGGTCAGATTCCAGATGCTGGGTGGTGCTCTATTTGTCTCGCATAGTTGCTAATGGGAGGCTGAGATCCTTGTCTGCCCTACAGTCGGAGTTTGCACTCCCACAGCAAATACACTTTAGATATGTACAGGTACGTCACGCCTTCCAAGCGGAATTCCCCTTGGATGATCTCTCTCTGGGAGACAACCGGCTGATGGCAGCCATAAAGTACCCTGACCCTAAAACTCATTTTCACAATTTTACACTATGCTGTCGCTCCCCTCGGCGACTGTGGGGGCTTATGCAGTGAAAGCTAGGTGGGAGGAAGATCTGGACCTCATCGCGGATGATGAGTGGAGTGATGCTTTGGACACATGCAAGCTAGTTTCCCCCAAGCCGTCGGACTGGTTAACCCAGATCTTTCTAACGCATAGATCATATCTTACACCTCTCAGACTCTCGAAATATAAATGCAATTATTCCACTGCGTGCCCTATGTGTGCTCAGGCGGCGGCTAATTTTTTTCATCTCTTATGGAATTGTCCCAAACTGCAGGCGTTCTGGTCGCAGGTGGTGGGATTCCTCCATGACAAGATGGGCTCCCCTGTAACGCTTCAACCGAAGTTATGTCTTCTGGGAATTTTCCCAAATCCAGACTGTAATAAACTTGTTAAAGGGGTGTTCCAGCCAAATGTTATGTTTATTAAAAGTCAGCAGCTCTGCTCCCCCCCCCCCCCCCCCCCCGGCGTCTTCATTCTAACTGTGGGCACCCAGCCGTGACAGCCTTCGGCTTCACAGCTGGGCACCCGCTGTGCATGCACGAGCAGCACTGCGCATAAGCGTGGCACGGCCCGCCGCTGATTGGACAGCCGATTGTCTAGGACCTGTTAGTGTCCTAGGCGGTTGCCTACATGGAGGGGCTGCTGTAGGCGATTAAGCTTAATCGCCTAACCAGCCCCTCGGCGGAAGGAGGAAGTGGGACAGGAAGTCCCACTCCTCCTGAAGCCCCCACCCCCCAAAAAAAAAATTACATGCCAAATGTGGCATGTAAGGGGGTGTGGCGTGGATTAAGCGGAATTTCCATTTTTGGATGGAACTCCGCTTCAAGCTATTCCTACATGAGACGCTCTTTTCAGCCCGTAAAGTAATTGCCAGGGTCTGGATGAGACCAGATCCTCCGCGGTTGTCGCATTGGATTGCGGAGGTCAATGCAGTATTGCCATACAAAAAACTTATTTACACCCCCCATTGCTAGAGGCAGTCCGGGGTGATCTCTCGCAATGGACGCGTACGGCCTTCACGTGGTTGGGTCGAGTGAGCATTGTAAAAATGAACATTCTACCTTGCATACTTTTTTTACTTACAGATGCTACCACTCCCCTTGCCTAGACATTTTTTTGACCGACTGTCTAGTATGCTGACTGACTTTATTTGGAATGCCCGCAAGCCCAAAATAGCTATGTGCCTACTAAGACGGCCAAAGCGTGGGGGCGGATTGAGAGTCCCTGACATCCAGCAATACTATAGAGCCATAGCCCTTCAGGGGATACTCAATTGGCGATTTCATGCTCATTCAAAGCTGTGGGTCTCGTTAGAAAAATGTTTGGCTGGTAGGAATTTATCCTACGCACCCTGGCTGCCCCGGGTACACAGGGGGTTGTCTGAGACGACCTCCCCTCTGACAGCCCAGGTGCTGTCAGTTTGGGATCGGACCAATTCGCTGCTGAAGCTGGCTCCCCCTGTGTCCCCTCTGGCTCCTCTAGGTGGGTTCCCCCGGGCAAACATATGGGCTTTTTGGGCCCTGGCATGATGATGGATATGCCAGTTGTGGTAAACTTATGAAGGATGGCAGGCTCCTGGGCTACGATGCTTTGCCCACAGGGCTACACAATACGCGCCTGAACTTTTGGAAGTACAGGCAACTACATCACTTTTTTCAGGTGCACGGCCGCTCAATTCGAGACCCCCTCCTCCCTGAACCCATTCGAACGTCTTTGTTGCGGATGAACCGACCCCCCCCCCATCCCCCACCTTGTGTCAGAATTATATCACCTCCTGGGTGCAGCTGCCCCCTCAACCGCTCCACCATATGTTCGGCGTTGGGAGACAGACTTAGGGCTGACTTTCACTGACCAGCAGTTATCCCACTTATACTACCTCACCCACTTGTCCTCGGTGGACTCTAGGACGAATTTTAAGGTACTAACTAGGTGGTATCGGGTGCTTGTGGAGCTGGATCGTATCTATCCCTCAGCGTCCGAGTTGTGTTGGAAGGGGTGTGGGCACCGGGGGACGCTGGTCCACATTTGGTGGGATTGCCCCCTAGTTAAAGGGGTAATTCCCCCAAAAACCTTTCTTTAACATTGATTGAGGCTCATTTTGTCAAGGGGAATCGGGTGTTTTTCTTTTAGAATCTAAGCAGTACTTACCGTTTTAGAGATGCATCGTCTCCGTCGCTTCCGGGTATGATCGTCTGGTCTGGGCGTGCCTATTTGATTGACAGGCTTCTGACGGTCGCATACATCGCATCACGAGTAGCCGAAAGAAGCCGAGCGCCGGTGCGGCTCTATACTGCGCCTGCGCACCGTCGTTCGGCTACTTTTGGAAAATCGTGACGCGATGTATCTGACCGTCGGAAGCCTTGTCAAATAGGAACGCCCTTCCCCGAAGACCATACCCGGAAGCGTCGGAGACGATACATCTCTAAAACGGTAAGTACTGCTTCGATTCTAAAAAAAAACCACCCGATTCCCCTTGACAAAACGAGCCTCAATCAATGTTAAAAAAAAGGTTTTTGGGGGAACTACCCCTTTTAAGCCCTTTTGGGAGGATCTGCAGGGCCAAATAGAGATAGTGACTGGTATAGACGTTCCTCTCTCCCCGAAACATTTTCTTCTCCATGTCCCTTCGCTACCACTCAGTCAATATAAATATAGTGTGCTACCCCATCTTTTGAATGTAGCACGACGCTGATTCCAATCCATTGGAAGACGCCCAGGATTTCCACTCGGGAAGAATGGATTAAAGGAGTGAATGCTGTTCGTGAGGCTGAGGACTGGGTCGCTACTTGTGAGGGGATTGAGGAACGTTTTCGTGCTGTTTGGGCGCCCTGGTATGAAAATGTTTCGGACCCGGTTCATGTGCCCTCGCGCTTAGATGCCGCTCTGTTAGAATTAGCAGATCCCGCGCTTAAGGCTCTCAGACTAGCTAGAATGCGAGGGACAACGATTTGACCCACTGGTGTTTGCTGTGTGTTTGGAGACTCCGGACCCTCATTGCGGTGCGCTCGGTGCAGACTTGGATTCAACATGCAAGTAACCTGGCTCTTGTGATCTTTGTTTTTAGTCTTTATTCTCCTTTGCTTTTCTTCCCTTTTCTCTTCACCTTTGCTCTCTACTGTAAGCTCCGTACCTTTTTCTACTATGCCCCCCTTCCCCATATCTCATGCTTCCTTGTGGATGCTTTTTTGAAAATGTATGCTGACCTGATGGGAGCGGCTGACCCATACAGTTCCGCAACCCGCGGGACGGCCCCAATGTCTCTTGGGGAGCTGGCGTTCCCGTCTGGGCGGCCTTGGTGTGTGTAGGGGTGCAGGGTGGTTAGATGAAGGCGATTTGCCCCCCCCCCTCCGTCGCGGATCGTCGGGGCTTATCCCTCACTGGTACTCCTCTCTCGGTTTTGAGTCAGCCCCTCCCCCCGGGCTTTATTCCCCCACCACCTACCTTCTCCCCTCCCCCCCCTTCCCTCCCTTCTTAGTTATATTTTGTCTGAATTCTGCAAACACCCAGTTATGTTTTTTGTTGAAATGTGATCTCAGGATATGTATGTCTGTGTTTGACATGGTTGCTATTCACTGCCTATTCTTTGACCCTGCGTGGTCCATGGCTCTACGCTTTGTTTTATTTGACGTGTCATGTCCTTGGTTGTTATATAAATAAAAATTGATTATACTAAAAACGTATTTACACTCACAGGGGGTGCCCTTCCAAATATATGAACGTTTGGGATGATTAGCTTAAAGCTCCTGATACTTATGTGTGATTTGATAACATTTCTCGAATGTTGCATTGGTGGGATGGGGTGGTGGAACCCTCCGTCAGTGCAATGGGTTATGAGACTATGTACCATGCTTCCTAATAATAACACTGATTTTCTAGATATGTATGTAGCCAAATGGTGTTATGTTGGATGCTACTACTTGGAGAAAATGTAGAATGAATGTATGTACCATAGTGTGATTATACTTTTATATGTACCATCTCTTTTTTTTTTTATTCAATAAAATGACCTTCATTTAAAAAAAAAACGCTGACCATTCAGGGCAACAGCAATTAAATATTATAAATGGGCCCAACGGGAAGCTCATCCGTCTGGTGCCATTTACAACTTTGCAGCGGACGGAAGGCTCTTGCCGATGGCAACTGTCACAAGGAGCGAAGTGCGGCATGGCCATTCTGACCCGAAAGGGAGGCTTCCTGAAGAGGTAGATGTGTAGACCCTGCTCTCTCCTTTCTCCAACAGAACTTTTTCCTGTCGCTTCCACTGTATGGAACAGACAGGGAACCTGTCCCTAACTTGTCCTCTTGCATCAAGTGCGCCAAGCCCAGGAGCCAGGGTCTTCAATACACTCTTCCTGACATAAGATAGCCACCAAATTAACATGGGGTGCAGATAGTTGGCTCCTTGTGACTGAGGATACCATAGAGGAACCATATGCACTGATGTTGCGGTCAAGAGCCACCTGCAGTGGAGAATATACCTGCCACCTGCCACACACACCTAAGATATAACAATTTGCCTTCTGTAGAAGTAAAATGTTTAAACTGAAAGAAAATTTTATTTCATGCTAGTTCCTTACACATCACCGGCCCTGAACTTTGCAGTATCAGGGCCTACAACTTGTACACCGCAATATGTAGTCTAAATGAGACCTCCTAAGGAACTTGCATGTATAGTGAAAATAAACCTAAATCAAAATGGCAGATAAATACAACTAATTTCACTTGCAGAGAAAACTGTGCCCTGGGCATAGTATAAAGTATCCAGATCTAAAGCAATATTGTCCAGTGAATAGTAAACATGTTAATATACAGTGTGTATGAATTTTACGTAGGCTCTCACTGGCAGCAAGATCTGCTGATCAGTTTGTGCTAGCACCACTAATTACACATTGTTGACCTATATATGTCGGCAGTGAGGGCCAATAAAGTTAATTTGCGCTGTACACTAAATGTAAAGGTTGCATGCATAAAGTGTACTGGCAGGATTTTACATGGGATGTTGCTGTGGCAAGACCCTGTCACATGACAGTTGTACACAATGGATTGCTTGCTTTTGTCGTCCATTCTGTACAATTGTTTTGCTAGCTGTGATTGGTCAATTTGATCACATGGTACAGACAGGGCTAATTAAAACCGGTCATTTACCATGTAATTTGGCTTTGACCCATCATAATTGCAACAAAACAAACCTGATCTTGTTTCATTCACTGAACTGCTTGCTTATACTGTAGCAATGTAATTCTATGCTATAGGTAAACATAATGTGTAAAAAATGTTGATCATTTCTCCTCTTCACTTCTCTGAGTGATACAATGTGTTTTAGAGGTAACAACATATTTCTCTGATCACACAGTGTGTTTTAAACAAACAAAAAAAAAAATCCTTAACCACTTCCATACCGCCATACGACTATAGACGTCCTCACTTTAAAGATGGATATCTCGGTAACGGCAGCAGCTGCTGCCACAACCAAGGTATTCATCTTAAAAGATAACGGCGATCGGGGTCCTGCCGTCTGCTGTGTGGGAATGTGAGTGAGGGCAACATGGCCCCCACCTGTCACCATAGCTCTGCTGAGCGGAAGTGACGTCAAAACGTCAGTCCCGCCCATGCGTCTTAAAGAAACATTTTTTTTTTATCATTTGAAAGAATTACAGTTTCAATATTATTATTTTTTTGCATGCATGCAAGTCTAAATATGAGATCTGAGATCTTTGACCCCAGATCTCATATTTAAGAGGACCTGTCATGCTTTTATCTATTACAAGGGATGTTTTCAAAAAAAGTGCGCTTGTAGGACCGCTGCGCAAAAATGGTGTGACAAAAAGTATTGCAATGACCGCCTTTTTATTCTCTAGGGTGTTAGAAAAAAAATATATATAATGTTTGGGGGTTTTAAGTAATTTTCTAGCAAAAAAAAAAAGTTTTAGTCTTGTAAACACCAAATCTGAAAAACACCCAAGGTACTGAAGTGGTTAAAGGGGGGGAAAGAATCGCATTTTTAAATATAATTTTATTTTTGGGTACTCTCACCAGTCTGTGTCCCTGATCACCGACACAAGTTTGATACTGTACTGGCGACAATATGTTTTTTTGGAAAATGAAGAAAAATACCCCCAGAATTCACATCTTCCAAAAACCCACCATTCCGCTTACTTCAGGGGTCGACAATATCTGGGCACCAGGTCGCAATTGCGACAAGAAATTGTGACCTGTCGCCCGCGGCGCGCTGGTAATTGAGGCCGCGGCTTTGTGGCCTACGAGGCTGCGAAGCCGCGGCCTCAATTACCAGCTGCTGCGACCGCGAGGCAGGGGAGGTGGGGGCGCACGGAGGCACAGGATCTTGTGTCTCTGTGCGCCCACACCTACCCCGCTGCGCGATTGCGGCCTTGTGAAGTCCCTTCTGTGTCTTTCTGTGAGCTGGCGCCATCTGGTGGTCGCCGTTGGCATTACAAGTTAAACAGCAATTCTAATGTCATTTTTTTACTATTTTCACTGCCATCTCCTTCCCTCACATTAGAACCCGCAAACAGTATATATATTTTTGATTCTAACACCCTAGAGAATAAAATGGCGATTGTTGCAATACTTTCTGTCACGCCGTATTTGCACAGCGGTCTTACAAGAGCACTTTTTTTAAATGAAAAAATAAGACCGCAGTAAAGTTATCCCATTTTTTATTTTATTTTTTTATATATTGTGAAAGATAATATTATGCTGAGTAAATTGATACCCAACATGTCACGCTTCAAAATTGCGTCCGCTCGTGGAATGCCGACAAACTTTTACCCTTTAAAATCTCCATAGGCGACGTTTAAAAAATCCTACAGGTTGCATCTTTTGAGTTACAGAAAGAGGTCTAGAGCTAGAATTATTGCTCTTGCTCTAACGATCACGGTGATACCTCACGTGTGGTTTGAATACCGTATACATATGCGGGCGCTACTCACGTATGTGTTTGCTTCTGCACGCAAGCTCGTCGGGACGCGTGCGCTTTTCTGGCTCCTTACTTTTTTAGCTGCCTCCTAGATTCCAAGCAAATTGTCAAACCCTGGCTTACTTAATACCTTGGATTATCTACTTTCCAAAAAGGGGTAATTTTGAGGGGCCTCAAGAAATGAGTCTGTCAGTACATCAGGATTTATGAATTTCCAGGTATAGAGTCCACAAACTATGCGCTATAACTTTTACACAGACCAAATAATATATATTGATTTTGGTTATTTTCACCAAAGAAAACATTTGGGCAAAATTTTTGAACAAATATTTGCAAAATGTTATAACCATAACAAAAATAAATAAATGTGTATGTGTGTGTATGTATGTGTATATATATATATATATATATATATATATATATATATATATATATATATATATATATATATATATATATATATATATATATAATATATATATATATAATGTGTGTATGTATGTGTTTTTCATTACATTTTCAATATATTTTTGGTTTAGCAAAAAAAAAAAACCCCAGTGGTAATTAAATACCACCAAAAGAAAGCTCTAATTGTGTGAAAAAAATTATAAAAATTTAGTTTGTGTACAGTGTTGCATGATCGCGCAATTGTCATTCAAAGTGTGACAGCGCTAAAAGCTGAAAATTGGCATGAGCAGGAAGGGGGTAGAAGTGCCCTGTATTGAAGTGGTTAAAAAGTATAAGCACTTATTTTTAATGTTTTACATGGCTGCAAAAGGGGCCAGCCAGAAGTGATCCAGCAGGACTTAATTTTCCTACTAAAGTTCCACTTTAATTCGGTCTTTAGTATTCTAAGCACAGAATTATTTTTTATATTAAACTTCTATAATTGAACAAATTTTCTCCTCCCATACAGCTGAAGGAAAATCTGGAGCAGTCCATCGACCATCTTAGAAGTCAGCGTCTGTCCCGTCTATCTGGAGGAAGGAGCGCTTCTCTGTCCAGCCTGTGTGCCAGTGATCTGGAGGCTCCTACAGGTCTTTCTGGATTATTATGTCTATCAATCCCCCACCCCCATGCGCTGATCAAATGCACATTTTTCAACAGCCAAGCTCAAGGGGAGTCCATCACTGGATTGACTCCTCTTAAACTGGAATGGCCATAGATAGATCACTAGGTTGACTCCTCCTAAATTGGAACGGCCATAGATTTCAATCCATCTATGGCCAGCTTTAAAGTGGACACGAAAAGGTGACCTAAAGCTATGTAAACAGTCTTGCTGGGATTAACAATAATTCAATCATTTATTTCCTAAAGGCTCCAGGCTCCTTCTTGTGCCAGTCATTTAGCTTGTGGTCCAGGATCTCTGCTGAATCAGCCAATCGAAAATGTGATCCTTCCTTTCAGCAGAAATTGCACAAGAAAATAAATGTAGTCTTTTTAGGTAATTGCTGGCTCTGTGGATAGCCATGGAGAGTTGTGGTCCAACTGTCGCTTAAGTGTGCAGGGTCTGATGGCCACAGCTAGCTGCTCACATGTAGCAGAAACAGCTGCAGGAATCAGATTCTTGCCATTGTCATCTGCACCAGGGCTAATTGCTGTGTGAATATAGCCTTGCTGTCCTTTTGTGAATAGAATTTATACTGCACTTATTCAGGTCTTTTGGTGCTCTCTCCCTCCGAATGCCCTTCAGACCACTCCAGGGACCCTCTGTGATGCCCACATGACAAAAAGCTTCCTCCAAAAGCTAGATCCTGGATAACCTGGAGTCCTGTGCTCCCAGCACATATTGAGGGAGATTTGCTAAAACTGGTTCACACAGAATCTGGTGCATCTTTGAATAGTAACCAGTCAGCTTTCAGGTTTTATTGTCCAAGCTTAAAGTGGTTGTAAACTTTAATGTTGTAATAAGGCTTACCTATAGGTACTGTAAATATCTCATGAACATGCTCCGTTTAGGAGATATTTACTATATATGCAGCTGATGAAGTCAGTGGTGCATGCGCTATGAAGTAACGGCACATGGACCTTTCCTTCAGAATCCTGTGCCATAAATGGTGGCTCCCCCAAACATGTGCGGGAGTGACATCACGGCACCTCCGGCCAGTCACACAGCTGGAGTCCGTGGACTGGGGTTAAAATGGAAGTGGCCTCCAGCGATGATATAGCATTGCTTGGTTGCTGATTGGCACACCTGCACCAGATTCTGTTTTCACCAGCTTTAGAAAACCTTTTCCATTGTGTCTGAATGTTCTCATGGTAGTGGGGTTGATTTACTAAAACTGGAGCGTACAAAACCTGGTGCAGCATTGCATAGAAACCAATCGGCTTCTACCTTCAGGTTGTTCAATTAGCATAAAAACCTGGAAGCCGATTTAGTTTGTATGCAGAACTGCACCAGATTTTGCACACTGTCTTTAAAGTAAATTAAGTGGCTGTGTAATATCCCACAATTGTTCTGTTATGTCTAGCATTACCGTTTTTCTGTTCTGTTGTCTGCATTTGTTCATTAAAATGTCCCTACCTTTTTATCTTCTGTCTCAGGATCCAGAAACCGACGCTTTCAGCCAACCTCTCCGCTTAAGGACTACACAGATGTGGGAGTTCAGCAACGGCGCCGTTCCCGATCAGCAGTGCGGTTTTTAGATGAAGTGGGGAACAATGAGCAGGTAAGGCAATGTGAAAAGATGAATAATAAAATGTCTCATTGGAACTTTCACTGCAATCAATAGGATCCATGTCTTTACCTGCCAAATGTCACCTGCAACTTTTTTTTTTTTTTAATTAGGTTGTATCTATAGTGTTACTGCACAGAATTTGTCTAAATGAAACACAAAACCATTTAGGCTCCTTTCATAGCTTTAGGACTTATCCCACGTTTTGTGATGGCAAAGTAGCATGACAAGTCGTTTCCCATGATTTCCAATGACAACCATTCATATTAGTACGACTTCACAGTAGTCCCTGCACTACTTTGGTCTGATTTTGATGCCACTTACATAGGCATTACCTGAAATCGTGCGACTTTGAAGTTGCAGTAGTGTGAAAGGGGCCTTAGGCAGATCCAGACCAAGCCACATTTAGCCATGTTTTGGCATTTTTCACATTGTAGTGAGTGTTTTTTATTGAAAAAAGCCAAGAACCACTAATGCCAAAAACGCAAATAAACTTCCATAAACGGTGCGTTAACACTGCTTTTTCCTGGCAGAAGCTCTGGCATTTTTTAAGCGTCCTGTGTGCATGAGCAATAGCAGATTGAATATGTCAAAGGGAAGGAATGGGTGGAGTCCCTTTCATGGTATGAATAATAAAGTTTTACTGTATAAATTTAAATGTTTCTCTACATGTTAAAGAGTGGAGATGATGGAATTAGCTGGAGAGAAGTGCAGATCCTGGGAGCGGTAATTGATACAGGGGAGAGAAATCTAAACAAATGGTAAAGCATATAGGGGTTGATTTACTTAAAGTGGAGGTCTACCTGAAATTTGTATTTAAAAAAATAAATAAGCCAGCAGCTACAAATACTGTAGCTGCTGACTTTTAAAAAATGAACACTTACCTGTCCAGCGTGCCCACAATATCGGCAGCCGAGGCCGAGCAATCGCTTGTCTCTCCGCTGCCCCGCCGCCTTCTTCGGTGAGGGAATCGGGAAGTGAAGTGTTGCGGCCCCACTGCCCTGTTCCCTAGTGCGCGAGTAGCACGGCGCACCCTCACTGGTCCCTGGTCTCTCCTAAGGTATTTCCCAAGGGGGGAGTGGCGTGACTCCCATGAGAGTCTATACCCACAAGTGGGTGCAAATACCTTTCTTAGACGGATATCTGCACCCCCCCTCCCCCTGAACGGTGACACTGGAGTGGGGGAGGGTTTCCAAAAAGCAGAAGTTCAATTTTTGAGTGGACCTCCGCTTTAAGGCAAATCCACTTTGCACTTGAAAGTGCAGTGGCTTTAGATCTAAGGGGGAGCTCTGCTGATTTTTATCATCCAATCATGTAAAAGAAAAAAATGCTGTTTTTTTTTTTTTTTCCTTGCATGTCCCCCTCAGATCTACAGTAATTGCACTTCCACGTGTGCTTGCAGTGCACTTATAGTGCAAAGTGGATTTGCCTTTAGTTAAAAAAAACAGAGTACAATCTGTACAATTTCCTTTAGATTTATTAGTAACTGTGCAATTTAAAGGACCACCCCCCCCCCCCTTTTTTTTTTTGGTGCTAAATTGATAGATTTTTTTAGTTAACATACTTGATTTCTAGGACCACTTTGAAGTGTAGGTGGATTTTAAGTCTACCTACACTGAACTCAGTCTAGCCCCCTTCCTCAGCATATTTCTGAATGGAACCTTATAACTGTAATACAATAAACTGTTCTCCGGCTGAAATAAACAACACTCTGTATGTTTACATCCACTCATCTGTGACCGCCATTTCTGTACATGTGTGGGCCAATACCAACAGATTCTGTATATGATATATTGATAACGAGGTTTTGTTTAAGATGCTTTTGGTTCTTCTATGTTTTAGCTTCATTCCCTGCATCAGTCCCTTCGTGATCTCAGCAGCGACCAGCTACGGTTAAATGATGACCTGGGCCGCGAGCTTTCTCGGAGAAACAGGTACGCTTTTCTTTAGTGCCGACCAAAATATTAGCTTTCTTCTGTAAAACTACAAATCTTATCATACCTGTCAGTTTTTTGTCTGTTGTCCCTCAAAGTGTCTAACCCAGGGGTCGCCAATGTATACGGGCGCCAGGTCACAATTGCGACAAATTGTGACCTGGCGCCCGCAAGTAATTGAGGATGCGAAGCCGTGGCCTCAATTGCCGCCGCGATCGCGCGGCGGGGATGCACGGGGGCACAGGATCCTGTGTCTCCGTGCAACCCCACCTCCCTGCCGCGCGATCGTGCGCCGGTTGGTAATTGAGGCCGTGGCTTTGCGGCTGTTTGAAGTCCCTTCTGTGAGCTGGTGCCATCTGGTGGTGGCCGTTGGCATTACACGTTAAACAGCAATTCTGTGTAATTTTTCACTATTATATATATTTTTGATTCGAACACCCTAGAGTAATAAAATGGCGATCGTTGCAATACTTTCTGTCACGCCATATTTGCGCTGCGGTCTTACAAGCGCACTTTTTTGGGGAAAAAAAATACACTTTTTTAAATTAAAAAATAAGACAACAGTAAAGTTATCCCAATTTTTTTTTATATTGTGAAACATAATGTTACGCTGAATAAATTGATACCCAACATGTCACGCTTCAAAATTGCGTCCGCTCGTGGAATGCGAACAAAGTTTTACCCTTTAAAATCTCCATAGACGACGTTTAAAAAAATCTACAGGTTGCATGTTTTGAGTTAGAGGAGGTCTAGGGCTAGAATTATTGCTCTGGCGATACGATGCCTCATGTGTGGTTTGAATACCATTTACATATGCGGGCGCTACTCACGTATGTGTTTGTTTCTGCACGTGAGCTCGTCGGGACGGGCCTGTTTTCTGGCTCCTAACTTTTTTAGCTGACTCCTAGATTCCAAGCAAATTTGTCAAACCCTGGTCTAACCCCCATAATTTTGTTTGTATTTGCTTGCTTTAAATATTAGGCTGCGTACACATGATCAGACATGTCCGATGAAACATGTCCGACAGACCGTTTTCATCGGACCAGGTTGAAGTGGTCTGTTGGTCTGATGTGCATACACACAATCGGACCAAAATCCCCTCGGACCAGAACGCGGTGACGTAGAACACAACGACATGATGCTTCCAAGCATGCGTCGACTTGATTCTGAGCATGCGCGGGATTTTGGTCTGAATTCGTGTACTAACCATCGAACATGTCCGAGGGACAGGTTTCCAGCGTTTCTAAGCATGTTTGGAAACTTTTGTCCGCTAGAAAGCGGTCCGATAGGCCGTACACACGATCGAACATGTCCGCTGAAACTAGTGTGTACGCGGCCTTCGTGTTGCACCGAAAATTTACATTACACATATATGTGCCTTTGATGTTGGTTTTAAATGTAGCCTGTGTTTTATTCAAATCTTTACTCATTATGACCACGCCAAGTACAAAAGCCATGGCATGGTTAGTTTGAATCCATCAGCTCCTAATTAGAGCAAGAGGACACTGTGCTGATGATTAAGTTGCCTGGTCTGGTTAAAAAAAAAAAAAAAAAACCCCTCATGACCAGGCCATTATTTGCAATAAAGAAATCAGATCATCACAGAGTGGTCTGCGTCTATTGACGTCCTGCAGGATTTCATGCCGGCGAGCGCCCGTGGGGGTGCACAGCGTGGCGATCGGTGATGCTCTGAGGCTCTTTACCATATGATCAGACGTGTCCAATCACGGCTGATCACGATGTAAACAGGAAGAGCCGTTGATGGCTCTTCCTCACTTGCGTCTGACAGACGCGAGTAGAGGAGAGCCGATCCCCCTCGGATCGCCACACTGGACCACCAGGGAAGCCCACACTGGACTACCAGGGAAGGGCAATTAAAAAAACAAAAAAGCAGTAAAAGATGCCAATCAGTGCCCACAAATGGGCACTGACTGGCTACATGGATCCATCAGTGCCACCCCACAGTGTCCATGCCTCATCTGTGCCGCCTCATCTGTGTCCATCGGTGCCCATCAGTGCCGTCATATCAGTGCCCGTAATTGAAAGAGAAAACATACTTATTTACAAAAAAATGAACAGGAAAAAAAACAATTTTTTTTCAAAATTGTCAGTCTTTTTTTAGTTGTTGCGCAAAAAATAAAAACCGCAGAGGTGATCAATTGCCACCAAAAGAAAGCTCTATTTGTGGGGGGGAAAAAGGACTGTTTTGGTACAGTGTAGCATGACCGCACAATTGTCATTCAAAGTGCGACAACGCTGAAAATTGGCTTGGGCGGGAAGGTGCGTAAGTGCCTGGTATGGAAGTGGTTAAGTACACAGTGCCACGTCCCAATAACTCAGATTGGAAAGAAAAATATATGGCAGTTGATTGACTTTAGAGGCGTATTATATAAAAAATTGAATATTTATTAAAAAAAGACATAGAAAATATAAAAAAACATATAAATCACAAATGAACACAAGAAAATGGCATAACACAGCACCTATAACCTGAGGGTACAGTGAATATCTACAAGTGGAGGACTAGCAGCCACTTCCTACTAATAATTGTAAAACACCCCCTATCGTTTGCAGAAGGTGATGTGTAATGCGAAGCTCAGCCCGACATGTTGTGCGTTATTGAGTTGAAAGCTTCTTCAGGAGCTTTAGATGAGTTCTACAAAGTAATAATAACATATTTTTTTTACAAATCAAGAACACAACAAATAAACAAATAATTATTAGTCTTTGCCTTTAAATGTTTGAGCGTTAAAGCACAGCCCAGAAACTAGTCCAACCAAGAGAGGCAAAAAAAAAAGGGGGAAGGACCCCCCTTGATGCATAAAATTAGTAATGATAACAATCATAATAGTACCCAAGGCATTCAGTATGTATAGTATGAATAACTTACATTTTAAGCGTGGAAAATGAGAATTGGTTGGACTCGTTTCTGGGCTGTGCAGTAACGCTCAAAACATTTAAAGGCAAAGACTAATAATTGTATTTGTTTATTTGTTGTGTTCTTGATTTGTAAAAATGTCCGTTATTACTTTGTAGAACTCGTCTAAAGCTCTTAAAGAAGCTTTCATCTCAATAACACGCAACATGTCGGGCTGAGCTTCGTATGTCGGGCTGCTAGTCCTCCACTCTTAGATATTTACTGTACCCTCAGGTTATAGGTGCTGTGTTATGCCATTTTCTTGTGTTCTTATGCATTCTTAAGAACGGCCTCATTTTGTGATTTTATGTGTTTTATTTTTTTATTTTTTTTTATATTTCCGATGTGTTTTTTTCAATAAATATTACATTTTTAATATACTACGCCTTGAAAGTTTATCATCTGCCATATATGCTTCTTTCCAATCTGAGGCCATTATTTGCGATATGGCACTGAGATATTTTAAATGACAAATTGCATGCTGTACCCAAATAAGATTTATGTCCTTTTTCTTTTTCTCCACAAATAGAGCTTTCTTTTGGTGGCATTTGATCACCTCTACGGTTTTATTTTCTCTTATCGTCCATGGACGGACACAGCTCCTTAAGTCTTGGATTATGTTGGTTATTGCCTGGGTTATGTTCCCTGTTTACAGGAGAGGACTAGGCAGAAACATGTTAGATAATTAAATACATGTTACATTAACAGAGTTGAATAACACCGCCCAGGGGGCGGTCCCTCCAGACATAACCCTCCTCACTGCATCATGCAGCCTCAGTTTCGTTCTGCCTAGCAAGGAGGAGGACGTATGGCTCCATTTGGGCCCAGCGTCCTGAGGAGAAATTTAAATGTATTTTACTTTTTCTTAAAGAATCTTCTTTCAACTGTCGGCTGAGAGACAGGCTGCATAATATAGATCCTTGTAGTCTACTCAGTCCGACCAGCAAGCATGGTCACACCTTTGCAAAGAGGCTGGGTCTGCCGCGCCATACCCCATGACTCCTGGGGTGGCTGGTGAGCTTTGCTCCGAGGTCCACATATGACTGGGCTGTGGTGTTGTCTCACTCACATTGGACCAGGTCGACAGCTACCTCCATTGTGGTTGTAGTTCTGTCAGGAATGCGCCAGCGAGTCCTCGCTCGGACGGGTAAGTACAGTCCCTCCGGTTTCCTCCAAAAGCATGTGTGCATACACACTATGTGTGTGTATTATTTATGGGAAACCCTCTCAGGCTGTCAAAGGCCCAGCTGGGGGACTAATCCGTCCCTGGGTGCATAAGCCGATCAGGCCGGCACCCAAATCATGCCAATGTATGTAGCCTTCCCTCCCTGTCTCTAGGTGGGAGGGGCGGCTTGCAGGTTCACAATTCGGTGAAACCTTCCTGCTCTCCGACCAGTGGGTCTGCGAGGTGGTTTCTTCGGAGTACTAGATAGGGTTTCGTCTTATCCACAGAACAAAGTTCTTACTTGTGTCTTCCTCTCCCGGCCCGTCGGTCTGCCTTTGGCATTGTGGGACGTGCTAAGCTGCGGAGTAATTTTACCTTTCCTGCAGGACGAGAGGTTTGGGGGTTTTCTATGGGCCTTGAATACCTTTGTGAACGTCGGGTAGTTCCGCATGCAATCCATTCATTCAATGATAGCCGCGCTCCATCTCTGGGACGTCCTGGCGTTTTCGGACATCAGGGACGCATACATGTATGTCCTGTTTTTGCGCATGTCGGTGTTTTTTTATGTGCTTTGTGATGAGAGAGGGTCTCTGTCAGCCTGTGGCCCTCCCTTTTGATCTGGCATCAGCACCATGGGTTTTCAGCTAGGAGCTCGCACCTATCCTAACTTTGTTGGGACAGCGAGACTTTGCGTCATTGGCTACTTGGACGACTTTCTTCTGTGAGCAGCTTCTGTCTTAGACCTAGTGGATGTGTTATTCCCATTCAGACCCTCCGAAGATTCTGGTGGGTTTTAAACATTTAGGCGTAGCTCAGTGGCAACAAGCCTGCCCTCCATGTGTGCGACCCAGGGTTCTGGGTCGCACACATGGGCATGCTAGGTTCCGACTCGGCATTGGAGTATCTAGGGTTGATCCGGATTCCGGATTCCTAGTGACGAAGGTCCTTATTCCCCTGGAGAAATTGCAGACTCTTCAATCTGCAGTGAAGGTATTGGCATCACGCAATCGGTCTTCCCTTCGGGCACCTGCTGGTCCGGGGCCTGTGGGCTGCCTCCTTCGAGGCGGTACTGTATGCCCAGTTCCACACTCGGGGTTTCCAGGGGAAATACTGTCTAGGTGGTAATAATCTCTTGTCTCTGAAATCACGAGATTCCGGTGCGCCACCTAGTCAGAGTCTCTCTGAGTTGGTGACGGAGATCCCCGACTCTTCGGTTCGGGAAGTTGTCTCTTCCTTCCAGTGGTCTGTGTTTATGACGGATGCCAGCCTCACGGGTTGTGGGGGCACCTGGGGGGTCCAGTCAGCCCTGAGTCGCTGGACTTGCGTGGACCTACGGCCACACCTAACTGAATGTGGCCGCACTCGTCTGGTCTCCGTAGCTACCCAGGTTCGGGCCTGGCTAGTGCCTGGGTGGGAGACCCGCCTGGGAATACCAGGTGCTGTCTACCGTTCATTGTCCTACTATTTTAGGCGATCAGGCTATGCTTCTCCTCGTGTTCGAAGCAGGTTGCAAGGTCGTCTGATCTGGTTTCAGCCGGACAACGCCACGGCCGTGGCTTCGGTCTACCATCAGGTATACCTGCAGGCGGACTACTGCAGTTGCCAGATGCTGGACCAGGCCGACTGGTCTTTGTGCTTGGGGTGTTTTGGCTCCCTTGCAGGAGGTGAGCCTCACAGGGCATGGATCTCCTGGCCGCTCGTCTCCACCGCAAGGGTGTCAAGTTAGTGGCCAGGACTAGTGATCTGGTACTGACGCCTCAGTCGCGCTGGTGGCGACTTTTTGCCGTTCCTCCATTGTAGTTGCTTCCTCAGCTGCTCCACAGAGTGGAGGCTGAGGGGATCCCGATGATTCTAATCGCTCCAGATTGACCTCGGCGTCCTTGGTACGCTGATATTGGGTGTCTGGTAGCAGAGGTACCCTGGCGATTGCCAGGGCGGGAGGTCCCTCTGTCTCGAGGTCCCATACTTCCTCCTGTTGTACAGTCACTGACTTGCTCAACATGGATATTAGAAGCCAGACTTTAAATGACCGGAGCCTATTTGACTCGGTCAGCTCAACAATGCTGAGGGCACGGTAGTCTTCTTCCGGAGGATCTACTGTCGCACCTGGCAGGCCTACATCTCTTGGTGCGAAGGAATGGAGTGACGTACTCGGTGTCCAGGGTCCTGCTGTTTTTACAGCTTGGAGTGGATCTAAAAATGGCTTAAAGCACTGTTTGTGGGCAGATTTCAGCCTTGGCTGTGTTCTTTCAGTGGCCTTTTTGCGGCCCATTTCCTGGTGGGTCCTTTTTTTGTGTGCAGGGGGTTTGTCATATATTTTCCCCTCTTGGCCCATCTCTTCCCCCATGAGTTTTGACTCTGGTGCTCTCGGTTCTTCAGGAACCTTCCTTTTGGAAACATCAGAGAGATTTTCTCAGAAGATTTATCTCAGAAGGTGGCCCCTTTAGTGGCCTTTACCCCTGTAAAAGGGGTTTCTGAGGTGGCGGTCTTGTCTTGCAAGCCGCCATGCTTGATCCTCCATAAGGATTAGGTGGTGGTGCGCCGGCGACCTTCCCTTTTTCCAAAGGTGGTTTCGGCCTTTCGCCAGAATAAGGACATTGTTCTTCCATCCTTCTGTCCTTGGCCGGCGCATCCTACAAAGGTTGCCTTTCATACTTTAGGCGTGGTACGTGCTTTGCGAGTGTACCAGCCTGCTACGGCTCCGTTTCGGAGTTCTGACTCTTTTGTGTCAGTGTCTGGTCCACAAAAGGGCCTGGCGGTCTCGTGGACCACCATTTCTCGTGGATCAGGCAGGCTGTCATACAGGCCTATGTTCTTAAGGGGCGGGCCCCCCTTTCCGGTTACAGCACTTTCGATCAGGGCAATTGGTGCTTCCTGGGTTTTTTCCCGACATCATGCGTCGGTCTCACTGGTGTGTGAGGCGGCGACTTGCTCGTCCATTCACGATTTTTCCAGAATTTACATGGTTGCTGTGAGTGCATCTTCTGATGCTTTTTTTCAGCCGCTAGTTTTTGCCGGCGGCTGTTTAAAGTTGCACCTCCTCGGTTGAGGAGGTCTGCTTGTTTTGGGGTGAAGTTAAAATTCGTTTTTACTGATGAATTTCCCACCCGTCGTTTTTGAGACTGCTTGGGGACGTCCCACTTGTCAAGATTTAAGGAGCTGTGTCCGTCCATGGACGATAGGAGAAAGTACGATTTTTTGTACTCGCTGTAAAAAAGATGGCCGGACATGGCACCCACCCCTCCTTTTTAGGTTTGTACTGCTTGTTACGAACTGAGGCTGCATGCTGCAGTGAGAAGGGTTATGTCTGGAGGGACCGCCCCCTGGGCGGGGCTGTTCAACTCAGATAATTAAATACATGTTACATTAACCACTTAAGGACCGCCGCATGTCCATTTACGTCGGCAGAATGGCACCGACAGGCACATCAACGTATATATACGTTGGTGCCCTGGGGGGGTTCGGGAGTCCGATCGGACCCCCCCCCCCCCCGTACATGCGGCGGTCCGGTTACCTGGCTGAGCGATCTGACAAGAGGGGGCGCCCCCCCGCCCTGTCACTTCCTCCTCCTGTGTAAACACAGGAAGGAGGAAGCGATGTGATCTCTCCCTCAGCGTTTTTTTCCACCACCGCTGAGGAGAGATCACCACACAGTAAGTCCTGCACCAACACTACACTACACACAGGCACATTTAACCCCCCGATCGCCCCCCCCCCCCCCCTGTCACAGTGTCACTGAATGCAGTAATCATACGTATGATTACTGTATTTAGTGTCAGTGTGACAGGCAGTGTAAAAGTCAGTTAGTGTTAGGTTCAGGGTAGCCCTGTACCCCCCCCCCATATAAAGTTTTAACCCCTTGATCACTGCCCTAGTTAACCCTTTCACTCCCTATTGCCAGCGTCACTAAGCGATCATTTTTTCTGATCGCTGTATTAGTGTCGCTGTTCCCGCTAGGTAGCTAATTTTTTTTTTTATTGCGATTTTTTTTTTTTTACTAAAGACATGTGGCTAAATACATTTTGGCCTAAATGTTTGACTAAAATTTAGTTTATTGATTTTTCTTATAACCAAAAGTAAAAAAAATATATATATATTTTTTTTTTTTAAATGTCGCTCTATTTTTGTATATAGCGCAAAAAATAAAAATCGCAGAGGCGATTAAATACCACCAAAAGAATGTGTTCCTAGAGAATGCTTATAATTGTGGGGGAGGTGCTTGTACTGTGGGAAGGCAAAGATCAGTTTTTTTGCTTGGTAGAAATACAAGATCACTGCCTTCTCCTGTGTCAGAATGACAAATCTGCCCTTTTTACATAGGCAGATCACCTTTCTGCCTGTCTTCCGATTGATTTGCGGGGTCCTGGTGGACATCATGACCGCCGGACCTGCTGATTGACTGACACTATGTCCAATCATAGCGGGAGCGGGTCGCTGGTGATGTGTGTGTGTGTGTGTGCTCCGGGCGTGCAGAATCGCATACAGGTATGTGGTTCTGCCCAGAGTAGCTACCCAGCCACAGTGAATGTGCTTGGGGCAGTCGGCATCTGGGGAAGGTTTGAACTAAATAGAGGAACAATTTGAATCCTAAAGCAAACACAATACTGTAAGAGTTGTACAATGGTACATGGGGGGGGGATCTGATAAATGAAACTAAAGATGGGTGTGCCACATCCCGTAGATCAGT
The DNA here is from genome assembly GCA_029574335.1 of Rana kukunoris. Lineage (NCBI taxonomy): Eukaryota > Metazoa > Chordata > Amphibia > Anura > Ranidae > Rana > Rana kukunoris. The sequence goes on along the minus strand of CM056059.1, from coordinate 170,110,259 downwards.
GGTCTCCAAACTGTGGCCCGAGGGCCTGATGTGGCCCTTTGCTTGCTTTTATCCGTCCCTTGGGACACTATCCCCTCCCACTGATACCAAACACTATTCTGCCATCTGGCACCGACAATGGAGCACCATTTCTCCCACTGACACAACTAATAGAGCACTATTCCTCCCTATGATACTAGCAATGGGGCACTATTCCTCCCCCTAATACCAGATGTTTACTAACACAGATGCCAGGGAAATTTCCACTCCCGCTGGCCAAAGTCCAGCCCTCCCAGAGTCTGAAGGACAATAAACCGGCCCTTTTGTTTAGAATGTTTGGAGACCCCTGCCGTAGATTATAGAAAAAGAGGAAACCCCTAGGGTGGGACTTTAAAGGCACTAACACAAAAATAATAATGGTGTCAAAGTATAAACATTCTTATGAAGACCAATGATGCAACTGTAATTTCAAGGCCCGCTAGGAATGGGGTCCAGGGAGGATCCCAGGCGCCCAACCAAGCCAGGTGTAAGCATACATTACATGCGGGAGCGTGTTAAAACAACAAACTGACACATCCATGGAATACTGTACGTAAAATAGAAGCCAATGGGTATGATATTAGTTGCAACCTTCTGGCATCCGTTCACAGCGCAGAGCTCTGTGTTGACATTCTGTGTCTCTCATCCCTGCAAAACCGGGATGAGAAACTTGGAGATCAGTTAGTAAAAGCATCACACTTTACACACATTACACATAGTTGGGCACATATTTAACCCCTTGATTGCCATTAGATGTTAACCCCTTCTCAGCTAGTGTCATTAGTACATTGACCGTGTATAGTATTATCACTGAGCACTGTATTAATGTCAGTGACAGCTATAAATAAATAAAGGGGGATTGGGTACCTAAGGACCCTGGGACTATTAAACAGTGCAGATAAATTGTGAAGGACACAATAGTATAGAAAAATAGAAAGATTTTTAATAAATTTTTGACAAATAAATAAATACAAGACCAGCTGAAGTAGATACATGGAAACTTCAGTTCGGTATAACAATTTGTTGCAGTTTTAGTTGGCTTAACATGTTTCGCTCGTTAGAGCTTCTTCAGGAGTAATTCAAACTGACTGCACTAGATCAAAAGAGAAAAATCAATATAAAGCAGATGGTCAATACAAACGCAGTAATGAATACAATTATACAAATTGATATGTCTTGGCATAAATTTTTGATTCAAAGTATCATGGTAATTACATGGACTATCAATATTGTAAATATAACAATTTCTGATTTGGAACTATTATGAACAGAAGGGGAGCGCAACACCTCTTACCTCAACATATATGGTTAAAAACAGTTTGTGTCATGTGTCAGTATTTATTTGTCAAAAATGTATTAAAAATCTTTCTATTTTTCTATACTATTGTGTCCTTCACAATGTATCTGCACTGTTTAGAGTCCCAGGGTCCTTTGGTACCCAATCCCCCTTTATTTACAGTTCTTAAGGGATGAGGTGCTTCACAATTTGAGGATCTGCTTATCCATACAATAATTGTCAGTGACGGCTAGTTCCCCTCAGCATCAGTTAGTGTCAGATTATCCACTGCACTATGCAGTCCCATCATAAGTCTCTGATTGCCGCTGTGAAGCCCCGTACACACAACCGAGCTTCTCGACAGAATCCAGCGAGAAGCTTGCTGGGATCCATATTCTGCTGACGTCCTCTGTCGTGTGTACACTTCCGACAAGCGTCCCGTCGGGAAGCTTGTCGAGCCAAAAAAGAGAGCACGCTCTCTTTTTCCTCGTTGTTTAATGAGGACTTTGGGTCGACAAGCTTTTCCGACCTCGGAACGATGGGTTTAGCCCGACGAGGTTCTCGTACGTGTGTACGCGGCCTTAGAGGTATAACAAAAATAATGCTCTGTTTCACACAAACAAGTCAATATACACTTATTGGGATTTTTATTTTCCCAAAGACGTTCCAAATTTGGTTCCAAATTTATGAAGACATTTTTTTTTTTTTTTTGGATATGTTTTATAGAATAAAGCAAAAAAAAAAGCTCAATTTTTGTGGAAAAAAATGATATCTATTTAGTTTGGGTACAGCATGGCATGACTACGCAAGTTCCAAATTTATGAAGAAATTTTATTTATTTTTTTGGATATGTTTTATAGAATAAAGCAAAAAAAAAAGCTCAATTTTTGTGGAAAAAAATGATATCTATTTAGTTTGGGTACAGCATGGCATGACTACGCAATATGCCATATATTCCAAATATAAGGGGGGGGGGGATATTAATAGTAGAGCCATAATTGAACGTGGGTATATAAAAACATCCCTAGCAAAATATAATATGACATATAAAATTGACAAAAAGTGAAAATTAGTTGAACCCACTTCCAGGGTAAACGAAAAGATAAATCGATTGTTTTATTACAATTTACTCACTGTTAGCGCTACACTTTTCTCACATATACTATATATATTTAATATGGACACTTAGAATACTCACAATGTTCCGATATTGATCAAGTCCTTCCTATTTTAAGAGTAATTTTACATTTTTTTTACCTTTTTTTTTTTTTTTCTCTAATTTCAGATTTTTATCTAAATCTTTTTAGATACAAATATATTTTTTTAATATATTATCTTCAAGGTTGCCTATTGCAATTTAACTTGATATTTTTGTTAATATGAGTTTTCTTTGTTATATGACAGGCACGGTTCCCCCTTTATTCCTGAGAGGGTTTTTGCTTTCATGTTTCTGGGACAATTTTTACCTAGATGTACATGTCTATATGCCCATTTAACCCGTGGGGTGGGTTGCTATGTTTTTCCTGTATGTATACATTCCATTAAGATCGCGTGATGTTTATATTCTAAGCCTTTCTTGGAGCGCATAGCTATACTTCCTAATGGGGCTTGGTAGTGTGATCATGTGACGGCAACCTACCAATAAGGACGTGGAGCGCTCAGCCTTTCCTGTAACATTAGAATGAGGCTTGGTCCTTGGATCATGTGACCTGCTGTGATGCGCGCTACTAGCGTGGAACGCAGGCGATTACATCCTTATTGACACGCTATGATATACTTAAATCACTGGTAAAGCTATAACGGACTCCATTTCAACTAACTAGCCGGCATGTAGCCTGGGACACTATGTCTGTTGAGGCAGGATGGCTGTAGTATCCATATATCTCCCCTTGAAGAGGCTGGTACATATAAAAAATAAAAATAAATGCCCTATCCTATACAAAGGATTGTCTTCAATCAGTAGCTGCATGTCTTATCTGTTTTCCAACACTATGGGCAGTAAAAAGACATGCCTGGTGTTTCGCTTACTAGGGTTGTCCAGATACCGATACTAGTATCGGTATTGGGACCGATACCGAGTATATGAAAAAAAGTATCGGTACTTGTACTCGGTCCTAAAAAAGTAGTATCGGGACAACCCTATCGCTTACCATGCTTTCCAAAGACGGAAGCTTAAGTGTTAGCTGGTCTATTGTGCGACCCACTTCCTCCGCTTCAGGCTCTACCACGGTGGTGTGGGGAGGTCCCTCGTAGTCCGGGTGCACGGCGCTCATTGGGGGATCTCTCTCTCCCCCCGCCTCCACCATTTCTCTGCGTGTGCGAGGGGGAGCGTGCTTTGTAGGCGGGGGGACAATGTGGTTTCCGTTGACGCACGTGCACGTGCTCACCGGCTCATGGTGCAGATGCAGAGAGGGCTCTTCAAAAAGGCCCAGATGTCAGAGCTCTGTAAAGCTAGGGAGATGCACAAAAGCACCTTGTGTGAGTTGGATACAGATTCATCTAAGACGCCTACTCAGCGTCTAGCTGTGCAGATTAGCAGGCATTGTTTGTTGCCAGACTAAGTTCAGCTGTGGATGCACCTGGGTTAAGTTCCTCTGCTTTTAGCTTAGGACTTTTGTCTCCCCATAGGAAAAGGTCAGGAGTAGGAATATAAAAAGGAATCGCCACCTGAACCTGGTGGCCCTTATAATGCTTGCATGATACTATCCTCCCCTGTAGAGACTTGAGACAGCTCACAGATTGAGCCATCAGACCTGTCAGGCCATGCAGCCTCCCCCAACATTGCAGCCACTCTGCATATGTTTTTTTGCATTGCATTTGTTGGTCTATAAGAGGTTAACTGCTATATTCGCAGCATCCTCACAAGAAGGATTGTTCTGCTTTTCTGCTCTTTACCGCCACCCTTTGGTTAACTTCTGCTATTGTTGGTTGATTTTAACATTGGTTCTGAGCATGCATATTTGCACTTTGTACAAAAGTTGATTGGATTGCTGTACACACGGTCACACAAGGCACCATTGGACTTTTGTTGCCGAAAAGTTGGTCCGTTCGCAGACCCCACTTTTTGTCAGATGAAACCAGAAAAAGTTGGTCCAATGGAGCGTACACACGATCGGACAAATTTGAAAAGTTGCAGATTTTGAAGTTGGTTGGCCAAAAGTCCGACCGTGTGTATGGGGCTTTAGGCTTCATTTCCATGGAGGTTTTTACAGCCACTTTTTTTAGCCTTTTTTACAGCTTAAAAACGCCTGTCCATGGGTTTTTATTACATTTTTTGAGCTGGAGCTCAAAAACGCCGCTGTAGCGTTTTTGTGTGTTTTTGAGCGTTTTTTATGTCTGGCGTTTTTTACAGCTCTAACGCTGGAGCTTCAGAATGCACTGGTCCTGGTTTTATTTTTGCAGCTTAAAAAGGGCTCAGCCATCTACAGTTCAAAAACATCATGGTGGGCATGAGGCCATAGACTAACATGGAGAGCCGTTTTTAAGCTGCAAAAAACGCTCAGAAAAGTGGCTGTAAAAACGTCCATGGAAATGAAGCCTTAAACAAAGGGATTAGAAGACCTGGGGATGAAAGTTCACTGTCAGAGGACAGGAGACAGCTGCAGCCTAACGAGGAGAAGCTATCAGAAGCCCCACAGGTTCTGGTTGCACCTGCAGTCTTTTCAGAGATTCATGCTGCATATAACTTCCCTCAGCCTATACGGCCAAGGCCTCTATCTTCTCCTTGGAGTTTAAAGAGAGGTTTTTCCTATAGGTGGCTAGAAAGACCTCCATATGGTCCCCAGCCTGGTGTTGGCTTCAGGCTAACCAAATGCAAATCTGAGGGATGCACAGTTGCTGGTGAACATTGCTAACTTCTCTTAATTGAGGAAACGCACATCTGCAGACGATAATTTCCTTGTTACCAGTCCGCATGTTTGCATAAGATACATGAGTTTGGAATGTTCAAAATGCATGTGGGGTAAAGACAAGCAACAGAAAATGTTTTATTGTTGATCACATAAAAATACATGTATGGTTACCTGATCACCCAAGTCCTTGATTACCCAAGGATATTTGGTCACACACAGAGGCTTTTTTCCACAGAAATGCCAAAAGTCGCATAAAGATGCTTGAATGCATAAAAATGCTGGATCGCACATGATTACCTGATCACCCAAGTCCTTGATTTCCCAAGGATATTTGGTCACACAGAGAGGCTTGTTTCTACAAAAATGCCTAAGATCGCATAAAGATGCTTGAATGCATAAAGAAGCTGGATCACACATGGTTGTCTGATACACTGAGTTCTTGATTACCCAGGGATATTTGATCACATAGAGCGGCTTGTTTTCACAGAAATGCCTAAAGTCGCATTAAGATGCTTGATTGCATAAGGATGCTGGATCACACAGGGGTGCTTGGTCACAAGAGTCCTTGGTCACACAAGGGTTCTTGTCCGCACAGTAGTGTTTAAAATGCATAAGATGTTGATCGTATGGAAAATGCTGAATCGCATAAGGATGCATTATTGCTTTAACCACTTGGTAACCTCCTCATTGTCAAAATAAGTCCTGTTTTTAAAGATGGATATCTCGGTAACGGCAGCAGCTGCTGCCACAACCGAGATATTCATCTCTTCATGGGGCGGTTCTGTACATAACGGCGGTCTCCGCGGCGGATTCGCCGCAAGATCGCCGTTATCGGTGGCGGGAGAGGGGCCTCTCTCCCGCGCCCTCCGCCGCTTACCGTAGCCGTCGGTAGCATCGGAGGCGATCGGGTCCGTTCGGCTCCTCAGCGGGGATGCGTGTGAGGGAAAAATCGCCCCCGCCCGTCCCCATAGCTCTGCTGGGCGGAAGTGACATCAAAACGTCAGTCCCGCCCAGCGTCTTAAAGAAACATTTTTTTCTTTATCGTACATCACGGGACACAGAGTGCATAGCCATTACACTTGGGTTATATGGGTACCTTCAGGTGATGGACACTGGTGTAATCAATTTCACAGGAAGTTTCCTCCCTATATAACCCCCTCCCACTGGGAGTGCTTCAGTTTTTTCGCCAGTGTCTTAGGTGTTGGTCACGTCTAGCTGTCCCTCGGAGGTCTCGGGACCCAGGATAGCTAGCCGGATCCGTCCGAAGTGCTTCAAAGCCAAGGTGTACGGTACCAGGGCCCTGCTTGCGTGGGGTTTTGCCTATAATGCCTCTCCTTGGAGGGCTGGATTCTGGGCTCCAGTGCCTTAGTCTCTTCCAAGAACTAAACGCTACTGATGCCAGGATGCTATATAGGTCCAGGTGTGTGGGTTCCTTAACACAGGACCCCGGTCCCTGAAGGTCCAAGACAATACCCACGGAGATGGGGGAAGATTGGGCCTCTTGCATTTTGCAATACCCTGCGGCGTGGAGCAGGTAAGAGGGAGCCTGCGGGACTTGGTTCGACAGTAGGTATCCCCCTGGGGGTTCTGGGTCGGCTAATGGTATGCTTGTGCATCAGCCACTATCTCCACTATGTCTTTTGAGGCAGGATGGGATGTACTAATGTTTACCCAGATAAACATGTAGGTATATGTATGCTTTTAAAGATATGTATTTGCTACTCCCCCCAGATCTGCCTGTTAGCATGATACTGCAGCCCCACGTGCTATAAGGAGGAAATGCTGGCAAAACTCCTGTTTCTTAGGAAGCCTATGGGGACAGCTTCGGATGGATTGTGTGCACTACAATAAGATTAGTGTCTTGCCTGGTGTCTGTTGGGTTGCTAGCGCTGGTCCAGGCTTCTCCTCTGCTTTCTGCTTCCTCCATGTTGGTTTCAGCGAGGGGGGGGGGGGGGGCGCGCGCGCGCCACCTTTTACAGCGTCAGCGTGCGTGGGGGGGGGGCGGGCCAGCAGCGTCAGGTCTCAGTTAAAGCAGCAAAGCATTTCCTGGCTGGTCATTCCCTCCTGAAAGCAGAGGAGGCTGAGGACACAGAGCGCGCAGCTGAGCCATTTCTGGCTATACAGTGACACCCAGTGGGGGTTTGTGGATCTTCAGCTCCATACTGACCAGAGAAAAAAAAAAGGATTTTTTTCCTAAAGGGACTCAGCCTTAGATCTGGCAGTATCTGAGTCGGTGCAACCTTGGGCTCCAGCTAACGGGCATTGGTGTGGCAATACTCACAGGACTTCCTCGGTATTGCCGCCTTCTCGGGCGTATGGAAATTTGGAAAATTTTTACTATAGCCTGTTCTTATTAATGGTTCACTTCTAGCTACAACAGTTGGGTGTTGGCTTTAGGGGTGTCTCAAGGTTGTGCAATGGCTCCCAAGGGATCAGGACCAGCTAAGGCTGCAAAAGGTACCAAAAAACTAAAGGGGTCTCCGTCGGGGTCAGAGGATTTGGGCCAGGCTCCAGCGGTCCCACCCTCACCAGATAGACCACCGAACAGCATGTTGCAGGAGCCATTGAGGGTGCTAGGGGCAGAGGCGGCCCCCAATCAACCCATTCCCGTTTACGTTACGGAAGAAATGCTAGCGACCACCCTGGGTGGGCTAGAGGAAAGGTTAACTGCTTTAATTGCCCGCTCTTTGCCAGGTGGCAAGCGGGCTAGATCCCCGTCACCTAGATTGGTGTTTTCAGATGCAGAGGTCCTCTCTTCGGAGGAATTGGACCCACAGGGGGATCAAGCGGACCCGAGTCCCGACGGTTCAGACATTGAGGGTTCCACTGTAGATGAATTTTTTTTCGGCTTCTCAAGCGGAGAGCCTGTGGATCCAGTCTGACAGATATGGTTCGCACTGCTTTTAAACTTCCAGTGTCAGAACAATTAGCCCCCACGGTATCCTCTTTAGGTTCCTTGAAGGCACCGTTGAGTTGTGATTCTTTTCCGGTTCACCCCCTTCTGGAGAGCGTGATTTTTCAGGATTGGGCTCGACCTGATAGGATTTTTATCCCTCCTAAAAGGTTCACTATTCTCTATCCTATGGAAGAGGAATTTGCAAAGAAATGAGCACTCCCTATCGTGGACGCAGCCATTTCCTGCGTGAATAAATCCCTGACCTGTCCGGTTGAAAATGTCCAGATGTTTAAAGATCCGGTCGACAAAAAGTTGGAGACCCTACTGAAGGCTTCTTTTACCACAGTAGGTGCCGTGGTTCAGCCAGCGGTGGCAGCCATTGGCGTTTGTCAGGCTTTAAAGGATCAGACTAAACAAATATTAAGGGACATACCGGCTCAGCAAGCTTGTGAATTGGCTGACCTCCCAAGGGCTCTCTGCTTTGCAGTAGATGCTATTAAGGACTCCATTCAACAGGCGTCCCGTTTATCTCTGCTATTGGTTCATATGCGTCGCCTTTTGTGGCTGAAGAATTGGTCAGCAGAGGCACCCTGCAAAAGGCTTTTAGCAGGATTTCCCTTTCATGGTGGGAGACTATTCGGTGAAGACCTAGATAAATATATCCAGACCATATCAAGTGGTAAAAGTTCTTTCTTACCTGTCAAGAAAAGACCGCGTGGGCCCGCATTTAAGCGACAGGCTTTCGCAGGCTCGGCCCCTTCAACTTCCCGTCAGTATCGACGGCCTCCCGGGCGTTCAGCATTTAATAGCCGCCCACAAGGACAAGCCACAGCAGGCAAGAGGCCATGGTCTCGCAAGCCGGTTAAACCAGTCATCAAGTCAGATTCATGAAGGGGCGCCCCCACTCTCTTGGGTGGGGGGAAGGCTTCGGTTTTTCTCCGAAGTGTGGGAGGCCAGAATTCCCGACTCTTGGGTACTGTCCGTGGTAGCCACGGGCTACAAGCTAGAGTTTCGGGAAGTCCCCCCTCCTCATATTTCAGGGGTCAAGTCTTCCAAGAGACCCAATGGCGACGTCAGGCCTATCTTAGACCTCAAACGCCTAAATCGCTTTCTATAGATTCAGACCTTTCGTATGGAGTCCATACGTTCGGTGGCAGCCAGCCTACATCAAGACGACTTTCTAGCATCTATAGACATAAAGGATGCGTATCTGCACGTGCCGATCTACCCGGCACATCACAAGTTTCTTCGTTTTATGATAGATCACCGTCATTACCAGTTCGTAGCCCTTCCTTTCGGGTTGGCAACAGCTCCGCGGGTATTCACAAAGGTGTTGGCCCCGGTGCTAGCCGTCCTAAGGACAGAAGGCATTTTGGTCCTGGCATACTGGGACGATCTTCTGGTTATCGACAGATCAGCTTCCAACCTCAATCATGCAGTAGTTCGCACAGTTCGGCATCTAGAGGAATTCGGATGGATTGTGAACCAAGAAAAATCGATATTGCAACCCATAAAGCAGTTGGAATATCTAGGCCTTCGGCTAGATACAGACTGCCAGAGGATATTTTTACCTCAAGCAAAGGGCAGATCAATAACTCAAGCAGTTCAAGTGGTCTTAGGCAAGAGGAGGCCGACTATTCGCCTATGTATGCGACTGCTGGGGAAGATGGTGGCCGCCTTCGAGGCAGTGCCCTACGCCCAGATCCATACCAGATATCTCCAGGCAGCCATTCTCTCTGCTTGGAACAAGTCCATTCAGGCGTTAGATCGTCCGTTAGTTCTCTCCCCAGGGGTCCGGTGCAGCCTGTTCTGGTGGCTGGTCCCTCAAAATTTGTCAAAGGGGAAATCCTTTTGCCCCATCACGTGGAAGATAGTAGCCACGGATGCCAGCCTGTCAGGTTGGGGGGCAGTTCTAGAAGGACAGACCCAGCAAGGGCAGTGGTCGGAGGCAGAAAAACTGCTTCCCATCAATATCCTAGAGAGAGATCAGAGCTGCTCGGCTGGCCCTGGTCGCCTGGACTCTTCCCCTTCAGGGTCTGCCAGTAAGGATACAGTCCGACAATGCCACTGCGGTGGCATACATAAACCACCAGGGGGGCACGAGGAGCCTAGCGGCCCAAAGGGAAGTAAACCTGATTTTCTCATGGGCCGAAGCCCATGTACCCTGCATCTCGGCAGTGTTCATCCCAGGGATAGACCATTCTCAAGCAGATTTTTTGAGGCGTCAACAGTTGCTCCCGGGGGAGTGGTCTCTTCACCCCCAGGTATTCCAAGAGATTTGCCAAAGATTCGGAGTTCCAGATGTGGACATTATGGCAACGAGATCCAACAAAAGGTTGGACAAATTCATATCCCGAGCCAGGGATCCCTCGGCCTACGGGACCGATGCGTTGGTTTGCCCCTGGCACCAGTTTTCTCTCCTGTATGTGTTCCCTCCACTGCAGATGATTCCCCGCCTTCTACGGAGGATCAGGGTGGAGCGCAGGCCTGTGATCCTGGTGGCCCCAGCCTGGCCCAGGAGGGCTTGGTACGCACTCATCGTGAGGATGTCAGTAGGGGCGCCGTAACCGCTCCCCCTGCGCCCAGATCGGCTGTCTCAGGGCCCAATCTGCCACCCTGCTTCACAGCAGCTAAATTTGACGGCTTGGCGGCTGAATCCCTAATTCTTAAGGGCAGAGGCCTCTCAGCTCAGGTCATATCTACGTTGATTCAGGCTAGGAAACCAGTCTCTAGAAATATTTATTACAGAGTCTGGAGGACCTATGTGGAGTGGTGCGAAAAAAATGGCATCCTCAAAAAAAAATTTTATTGACAGGATCTTGCGATTCCTCCAGGTTGGCGTTGACAAAGGGTTGGCTCTTAGTACTCTAAAGGGGCAGGTGTCGGCTTTATCGATATGGTTTCAAAGACCCTTGGCCACCCATTCGCTTATGAAAACCTTCTTGCAGGGGGTCTTGCATGTGAATCCCCCTATTAGAGCTCCCCTCTGCCCCTGGAATTTAAATCTGGTCTTGTCAGCTTTACAAAGGCAGCCGTTTTAACCTCTGACAGAAATCCCTCTTGTGCTACTAACCCGAAAGTTGGTTTTCTTGGTGGCTATGGCTTCGGCCAGAAGGGTTTCCGAGCTGGCAGCCTTGTCATGCAGGGAGCCATACCTTATTCTGCATAAGGACAGAGTGGTTCTGCGGCCTCAACCTTCTTTCCTTCCTAAGGTCATATCCAGTTTTCACTTGAATCAGGATCTAGTCCTACCATCCTTCTTTCCTACTCCCCAGTCCAGAGAGGAAAGACTGCTTCATACTTTGGACATGGTTCGAGCCATGAGGGTCTATCTCAAGGCTACAGAGAAGATTCGGAAAACAGATGTGCTTTTTGTTCTTCCGGATGGCCCCAAGAAGGGTCAGCCGGCTGCCAAGTCTTCCTTGGCTAGGTGGATTAAGCAGCTGATTTTTCAGGCATATGGTCTGAAGCGCGTTCCACCTCCCTTATCAGTTAAAGCCCATTCTACGAGGGCCATGAGTGCCTCCTGGGAGGCACACCATCAGATCTCTATGGCACAGGTTTGCAAGGCGGCAACCTGGTCTTCCGTACATACGTTTACTAAATTTTATAAGTTGGACGTTGCAAAGGGTACGGACGCAGCATTTGGGCAGGCGGTCCTACGGGCAGTAGTATAGAATCCTCGGGCCCGGGTCACGCCCCCTTTTCTCTGTTGGTGGAGCTACTTTACTTCCTGATAATTTTTTTGTTTGGCTATTCTTGGCCTTACGGTCTCCCTCCCTTCATAGAGCATTGCTTTAGGACATCCCAAGTGTAATGGCTATGCGCTCTGTGTCCCGTGATGTAAGATAAAGAAAAAAGGATTTTTAATAAACAGCTTACCTGTAAAATCCTTTTCTTGAAGTACATCACGGGACACAGAGCTCCCACCCCTCTTTTGGGGGAACATTGTGTAACCTCGGAGGAATTGCTTGCTACAAAACTGAAGCACTCCCAGTGGGAGGGGGTTATATAGGGAGGAAACTTCCTGTGAAATTGATTACACCAGTGTCCATCACCTGAAGGTACCCATATAACCCAAGTGTAATGGCTATGCGCTCTGTGTCCCGTGATGTACTTCAAGAAAAGGATTTTACAGGTAAGCTGTTTATTAAAAATCCTTTTTTTTCCTCCTGGATACACTTCCTGTGTTAAAAGTGAGGCTTGACCCGCACGCCAGACTCTCCATTTCACTAACCAGGAAGTGGCGAGTTACTACCAGCTTGCTATTGGAGCCCTGTTGTGAACATGGGGGTCCTCTGATGTATTATTTAAGGGTAAGTGTAGCAGGATGACAGCACCCCAGATGAAGTTCTTTGTAACGATACATGTCGGGATGGACTGCTGTTGTCACTGCTACCCTAATTTTATGAGCTCGTTTTACCACTGCAAAATGTGAGTTTCTTTCCTTTTTAATAAATTTCTTGTTTCTATACGGAATTACGTGCACTCCAAATTTTTTTTTTCTTTCTCATACTCATCGTTTGGTTAATTGATATGCCCCTGTTGGGATTTGCCGTATACCATTGCTTGGCATGAACCACTCCTGAATTGCCTCTCTGAGGTCTTTATCAAAAATACCAGATCGTGAGACATCTATGGTGTACTCCTCCCAGTGTCTCATCTATACAAGCTTTATTGGCCTAGTGGGTACATGCCCTTCTGGGTACAATCCATCCGGTAAGCCCCTTTTCATAAGTGGTGGTGGATTCTCTATTTTCTCACCGTTGGATTTTGTTCACTCATCCAATCACTGGACTTTTTTCCTTTCTTCAACTAATCATTTCTGACGCTGGTCGGATCTTATTATTTATTATCACTCATTCATTTAAAGCGATTGTATACCCGCTATGGAATTTTTTTTTTCACCACCTGAAAGGCAAAAGGCATAATCAGCTGGTATGCACCGCATACTAGCTGATTATGAAATACTTACCTCTGAACGAAGTTAAGAGCACTTACCTGGTCCACGCCGAACGAGATGTCATCTTGCTCCGGCGTATCTTTCGGTTATCGCCGCTCCAGCACTGTGATTGGCTGGAGCGGCGATGTCATCACTCCCGCGCATGGGAGACTTCAATTCAGCAAGGTCCGGCGGCTGACGGTTCTTTCGCCGAGGATCCCCGCTGCGCATGCGCCGCTGCAATCGGCGGCGCATTGTGGGGGGAATATCTCCTAAACCGTACAGGTTTAGGAGATATTCTTTATACTTACAAGTAAGCCTTATTATAGGCTTACCTGTAAGTGAAAGTGGTAGTATAGAGTATACTACCACTTTAAAGAATTATGGACTAATTTTAATACTACTTATCATTATCAGTCACATGTGGTGTTGTATATTAAGCATATAGATTGTTTTATTACAATTTACTCACTGTTAGCGCTACACTTTTCCACACATGTTTTTTTTTTTTAGCAACTTTGATCTTTCTTGCTGTGTTAGCTGCTTCATTTATTGCTAGATAGCGCAGTATTTTTTCTTTTGTAATAATTTGTTGTATATAGTCTGTGGAGACACACGATCAGAAAATCGTACGACAAATACCGCTTTCGAAGCGATCGTATGATAATCTGATCCTTATTGCACAGCTTTCGAGTGATGATCATGACAGTTCATCTGATTATATCCAATCATACATGCGCAATCCTATTTTATTTTTCATTTGCCAGATCGTACGATTTTCATTTAATCCGTACAGTTGTAGCTTGAAAATGCAATACAAATACACTACAACACAATACTTCACTTCCGAATTTTTATTCTGTCGTACGAGAATTTTGGTGACTTTTAGTAAACTTTCAGGTTCGATGTGAAATTTGGCATGCAAAAAAACGGCAATCATTCGTCCTAAATGGCTTCCTTTACCTTAGTGCAGTCCTCCTTCACTTACCTCATCCTTCCATTTTGCTTTTAAATGTCCTAATTTCTTCTGAGAAATCCTCACTTCCTGTTCTTCTGTCTGTAACTCCACACAGTAATGCAAGGCTTTCTCCATGGTGTTTGGAGGGTCGTGCTCGCCCCCTTTCTTTTGGACTACAGGAGAGTCGGGATGCTCTCTACGTTGCAGATAAAGGAGCTGTGTGTTAGTGTGCGTCCTGACTCTTCTGTAGTCCAAGGGAGGGGGCGAGCACGACACTCCACACCAGGGAGAAAGCCTCGCATTACTGTGTGGAGTTACAAACAGAAGAACAGGAAGTGAGGATTTCTCAGAAGAAATGAGGAAAATTAAAAGCAAAATCAAAGGATGAGGTAAGTGAAGGATGACTGCACTAAGGTAAAGGACGCTATTTAGGGAAAAAAACATTGTACCTTTACAACCCCTTTAAAGTTCATGTGCGTGTAAGGCAGGTGTCCCAATATTTTTGGAAATTTATAGTGTATGTGTAACAAGTCTGCCTGAGGCGCATGACACCACCAACAAGAGACAGGGATTGAACAGTATTTTGAATAGGGGAGATTAGGGGTGTGGCACTATTCAGAAACCAGCTTATATCCCGCTTCATGATTCTTATTTATTGAAGAGTGGGATGACAGAGATGATCTGGTTGGAGTCTGGATTTTGGTATGCAGATCAGACTTCCACTGGTCTAGGAACTGAGGAGTGTTTTGAAAGACCCTTGACAGAAGGAATTTATAAATGAATGAAAGCGCATAATGGAAGTGCCCCTTGTCCTGGCATTCCCGCTCGAACGCTGTAAGAGGGACATCTAAACAAGTGAGAAGTAAGAAAGTAGATGCTGTTTTTCTTTTTAAAGCGCTCTGGTAGACAAGTGTTAAAAAAACTCTACCTCCAACCTGTTGGCTGAGGAAGCCCCCACCCTGATCTTGTGCTGCTCAACATGGCATAATGCCAAGGCTCTGATCATGTGTTCTCAGTGGTATAATGTGGCATGAAGATCAGGGTTCGAGGAGGAAAGGCTGCTTGATTCAGACTTGGTCAACTTCAATATGGCGTCATGACAGTTGAGACCTTTATCTTATTGTGAAAGCAGTCAGTGATATCCCCTTCAGAGGATGGTGTGACAGGAACAATTACAGCTGTGCTGCCGTGTGTTACTATTGTAAGATTAGTTTTAGTCCCCTTTCACACTAATACGACTTGTCTCACGATTTTGTACTGCAAAATCGTATGACAAGTCATTCTCCATGATTTTCAATGAACACCATTCATACTGGCACGACTTGAAGTAGTGCCGACTTCAAAGTAGTCCCTGCACTACTTTGGTACAACTTCCATGTGAGTTGCTGTCCATAGACCTCAATGTTAAACCCTCAAGTAGCATGCAAATCGTACCTGAATAATATAGACACGATTTTCAGTACGATTTTCAGTACATCTTTGTAAGCACAAGCAGCTTTTTAACCCTTGTCCCACCCAATGCTTTCAGCATACTAGCCCTTCCCAAGCACATTTTTCCACCACACATTCACTTCCTGGTTATTCCCTCAGGAACAATGTGCTCCAAACAGGTGTAAAAAAAAAAAAAAAAAAAAAAGACGTCCTCGATAATAAGCAAATCATTAGACTTATCCGAGACCAGCTATTTATGATTTGTGTGACCCAAACTACAAAGACAAGATCCCACTGACCATCAATGAAGGGGACAATATTCCCACTGACCACCAATGAAGGGGGACATTCTTCCCACTGACCACCAATGAAGGGGGACATTCTTCCCACTGACCACCAATGAAGGGGGACATTCTTCCCACTGACCACCAATGAAGGGGGACATTCTTCCCACTGACCACCAATGAAGGGGGACATTCTTCCCACTGACCACCAATGAAGGGGGACATTCTTCCCACTGACCACCAATGAAGGGGGACATTCTTCCCACTGACCACCAATGAAGGGGGACATTCTTCCCACTGACCACCAATGAAGGGGGACATTCTTCCCACTGACCACCAATGAAGGGGGACATTCTTCCCACTGACCACCAATGAAGGGGGACATTCTTCCCACTGACCACCAATGAAGGGGGACATTCTTCCCACTGACCACCAATGAAGGGGGACATTCTTCCCACTGACCACCAATGAAGGGGGGCATTCTTCCCACTGACCACCAATGTAATGGGCATTCTTCCCACTGACCACCAATGTAATGGGCATTCTTCCCACTGACCACCAATGTAATGGGCATTCTTCCCACTGACCACCAATGTAATGGGCTTTCTTCCCACTGACCACCAATGTAAGGGGCTTTCTTCCCACTGACCACCAATGTAAGGGACATTCTTCCCACTGACCACCAATGTAAGGGACATTCTTCCCACTGACCACCAATGTAAGGGACATTCTTCCCACTGACCACCAATGTAGGGGGACATTCTTCCCACTGACCACCAATGTAGGGGGACATTCTTCCCACTGACACCATGTAGGGGGACATTCTTCCCACTGACCACCAATGTAGGGGGACATTCTTCCCACTGACCACCAATGTAGGGGGACATTCTTCCCACTGACCACCAATGTAGGGGGACATTCTTCCCACTGACCACCAATGTAGGGGGACATTCTTCCCACTGACCACCAATGTAGGGGGACATTCTTCCCACTGACCACCAATGTAGGGGGACATTCTTCCCACTGACCACCCATGTAGGGGGGCATTCTTCCCACTGACCACCAATGAAGGGGGACATTCTTCCCACTGACCACCAATGAAGGGGGACATTCTTCCCACTGACCACCAATGAAGGGGGACATTCTTCCCACTGACCACCAATGAAGGGGGACATTCTTCCCACTGACCACCAATGAAGGGGGACATTCTTCCCACTGACCACCAATGAAGGGGGACATTCTTCCCACTGACCACCAATGAAGGGGGACATTCTTCCCACTGACCACCAATGAAGGGGGACATTCTTCCCACTGACCACCAATGAAGGGGGACATTCTTCCCACTGACCACCAATGAAGGGGGACATTCTTCCCACTGACCACCAATGAAGGGGGACATTCTTCCCACTGACCACCAATGAAGGGGGACATTCTTCCCACTGACCACCAATGAAGGGGGACATTCTTCCCACTGACCACCAATGAAGGGGGACATTCTTCCCACTGACCACCAATGAAGGGGGACATTCTTCCCACTGACCACCAATGAAGGGGGACATTCTTCCCACTGACCACCAATGAAGGGGGACATTCTTCCCACTGACCACCAATGAAGGGGGGCATTCTTCCCACTGACCACCAATGAAGGGGGGCATTCTTCCCACTGACCACCAATGAAGGGGGGCATTCTTCCCACTGACCACCAATGAAGGGGGGCATTCTTCCCACTGACCACCAATGTAAGGGGCTTTCTTCCCACTGACCACCAATGTAAGGGACATTCTTCCCACTGACCACCAATGTAAGGGACATTCTTCCCACTGACCACCAATGTAGGGGGACATTCTTCCCACTGACCACCAATGTAGGGGGACATTCTTCCCACTGACCACCAATGTAGGGGGACATTCTTCCCACTGACCACCAATGAGGGGGACATTCTTCCCACTGACCACCAATGTAGGGGGACATTCTTCCCACTGACCACCAATGTAGGGGGACATTCTTCCCACTGACCACCAATGTAGGGGGACATTCTTCCCACTGACCACCAATGTAGGGGGACATTCTTCCCACTGACCACCAATGTAGGGGGACATTCTTCCCACTGACCACCAATGAAGGGGGACATTCTTCCCACTGACCACCAATGAAGGGGGACATTCTTCCCACTGACCACCAATGAAGGGGGACATTCTTCCCACTGACCACCAATGAAGGGGGACATTCTTCCCACTGACCACCAATGAAGGGGGACATTCTTCCCACTGACCACCAATGAAGGGGGACATTCTTCCCACTGACCACCAATGAAGGGGGACATTCTTCCCACTGACCACCAATGAAGGGGGACATTCTTCCCACTGACCACCAATGAAGGGGGACATTCTTCCCACTGACCACCAATGAAGGGGGACATTCTTCCCACCACCAATGAGGGGGACCTTCCCACCAATGAAGGGGGACATTCTTCCCACTGACCACCAATGAAGGGGACATTCTTCCCACTGACCACCAATGAAGGGGGACATTCTTCCCAACCACCAATGGGGGGACATTCTTCCCACTGACCACCAATGAAGGGGGACATTCTTCCCAACCACCAATGGGGCATTCTTCCCACTGACCACCAATGTAAGGGGCATTCTTCCCACTGACCACCAATGTAAGGGGCATTCTTCCCACTGACCACCAATGTAAGGGGCATTCTTCCCACTGACCACCAATGTAAGGGGCATCTTCCCACCACCAATGAAGGGGCCACCAATGTAAGGGGCATCCTTCCCACTGACCACCAATGTAAGGGGCATCCTTCCCACTGACCACCAATGTAAGGGGCATCCTTCCCACTGACCACCAATGTAAGGGGCATTCTGACCACCAATGTAAGGGGCCCACTGACCACCAATGTAAGGGGCATCCTTCCCACTGACCACCAATGTAAGGGGCATCCTTCCCCTGACCACCAATGTAAGGGGCATCCTTCCCACTGACCACCAATGTAAGGGGCATCCTTCCCACTGACCACCAATGTAAGGGGCATCCTTCCCACTGACCACCAATGTAAGGGGCATCCTTCCCACTGACCACCAATGTAAGGGGCATCCTTCCCACTGACCACCAATGTAAGGGGCATTCTTCCCACTGACCACCAATGTAAGGGGCATTCTTCCCACTGACCACCAATGTAAGGGGCATTCTTCCCACTGACCACCAATGTAAGGGGCATTCTTCCCACTGACCACCAATGTAAGGGGCATTCTTCCCACTGACCACCAATGTAAGGGGCATTCTTCCCACTGATCACCAATGTAAGGGGCATTCTTCCCACTGACCACCAATGTAAGGGGCATTCTTCTCATTCTTCATTATAGAGGACTCAAAATTGACCCCTATCTTCACGATTGGCAATGATGGGATGTACCCAATATCCACATTTTTCCGCCTCCGCTTCTCCTCCCCTTCTTCCTAATGCACTGCTACTGCTGCAGCAGCTATGACAACTGCGGTGGAAGGAAAAGGAATTGCCTCACACCATGTATGTTTTCATTGGTAAGCCCAGGTTCACACTGGGCTGTGGGAGTGAAGCAGTGCGAGTTCAGCTGAACTCGCACGGCTTCACTCCCGCTCGACAGTCCCGATTTCGGCCGCGATTTCAGAGACATCTGTGCAGGTTTCTGCACAGATGTCAATGTAAGCCCTGGTTCACACTGGTGTGTTTTGACATGCGATTTGGCATGTCAAATCGCATGTCAAAATGGCGGATTTTCCCGCAAATTGCCGGCAATGGCACTGTCTTAATCAGCGCGACGCTGCATCTGCGGCATTGCACCGATTTTAAAAAGTAGTCTCTTAAATCGCGGCCGAAATCGGGACTGCCAGCGGGAGTGAAATCGTGCGAGTTCAGCTGAACTCGCAGGGCTTCACTCCCGCAGCCCAGTGTGAACCTGGGCTTACCAATGAAAACATACATGGTGTGAGGCAATTCCTTTTCCTTCCACCGCAGTTGTCATAGCTGCTGCAGCAGTAGCAGTGCATTAGGAAGAAGGGGAGGAGAAGCGGAAAAAAACCTGCCTGCTCTATCACGGCCTCAAATCGCAAAAAGTAGTACAGGAACTACTTTTTGAAATCGGTGCAGCGCAGATGCGGCTTCGCACCGATTAGGACGGTGGCATTGCCGGCAAATGGCGCCGATTTGCGATGCGATTTCACATGTGAAATCGCATCTCAAAACGTACCCAGTGTGAACCAGGGCTAATGCCAAACTTGTGGCAAAGTCAAAGTTGTACTGATCTTAAATCGTGGCGGTAAAATCGCGGCCACAAAATCGCACGACTTTGAAGTCGTATAAATGTGAAAGGGGCCTTAGGAAGATGACATTCACATGAAGATGGCTGAATTTTGGTATTGATAACGGCTGCATTGTGATACATCTTCTAATTTTTCTGCTAGGACTGATGCTGAGACAAAGAGAACCCTAGGAGAAATATCTTCCCGCTTAAATGAGAGCCAACGGCAGGAGTCGGTGAGTGTGGCAGCGTAGGAGAGCCTACTCCCAGGCTAGAGGGTTTTTATTTTATGATGTGACAGGAGAGGCGTTCTCATTACTGACATTTATCTACAATTTCTGTACGGCTCCTGTGTGTGGGCAGCCTGTCACTTCCAGCATTGTGGATTGATTGAGCACCTGACAACCAGCGTTGTTGTCTGTTCATGTTCTCCACACGTTATTGCTTTTCACTCCATGAGCTTCTTGTCACAGGCTGATGTACTGCAAACTTGTTGCAGCCATTACTGGATAATCCAGTCATCTTCTCCAGTTGTTGGGGCTGTCTGCTCACAACTCCCTCAAATACAAAATGTCATATGTCTGGCAAGATGGCTGCACTCCTGCCACGTTCAGAGATCCGTGTATGACTGTCAGTGGAACTGCAGAGGGCTGTGCAGAAATCAGAGTTTACCTGTCAGTGGAACTCATCTGGCTTTGCCAAATATTTAATTACAGCACCCAGTATGGGAATGGTTTAGAAGTAGTACTGTCCCATTATTTACTTGTAATGTTAACAGCAAACCATAAAAACCACCTATAAAACAATACAACATTAGACTGATGAACAGATGAAAGTTTAACTTCTTTAATTTTCTTATGTGAAACTGATGTACAGAGAGGCCATTGAGTTCCTATCGCATTGGTGTTTGCAGGTGTCTGAGCGTGTGGAGAGGCGGCTCCAGCAGTTGGAGGAGGAGATGAGGCTGGAGAGGCAGCAGGTAGAGAGCCGACAGGAGCAGCTGGGTCAGGTGTCCACTCAGCTTCAAGAGGTAAAAGTCAACGTGTTTCCCAGATATTCCCCTCTCCCTGATACCGACTTCAGGACCTTCCCCTATTTAAATGCACCCCCCCCCATATGCAAACTTGGAATCTCCTACTCTTAGGCACACATAGTATCTACTGCTCCCCCACATATCCAAACTTTGTTTCTCCTGCCCCCCATATAAAATTGATCTATTCCCCCCCCCCCCCCCCATAATCACAATTGGTATCTTCCACACACATGTGGAAGAAGCCCCTATACACAAGCGTGGTATCTCTCCCACTCCGCCCCATACTTAAACCTGGTATCTTTCATTGCCCCATATCCAAGCTTGGCATCTCCTGTCGTTGCCCCACCCATTTCCAAACTCCATACCCCATGCACAAACTTGGCATCTCCTATCTCCATATATCCAAGATTGGTAACTTCTGCCCCCACATCATATTCAAACTTGGTATCTCCCGCCCCCCCCCCCTCCACATATCCGAACATGGCACCTGCCCTGTCTTACACGTCAAATTGGTATCTTCAGCTATCGCTCCATTTGTAAACTTGGCATATACCCCCCCCATATCCAAACTTTGTATCTGTCGCCTCACCCATTTCCAAACTCTATACCCCATACACGAACTTGGCATCGCCTGCTATCCACATAATCACACTTGGTATCTCCCATCCCCCCCATATCCGAACTTGGTATCTCCCCCCCCCATATCCAAACTTGAAATCCCCCCCCCCCATATCCAAACTTGGTATCTTCCCCCCCCCCCCATATCCAAACTTGGTATCGCTCCCCCATATCCAAACTTGGTATCGCTCCCCCATATCCAAACTTGGTATCGCTCCCCCATATCCAAACTTGGTATCGCTCCCCCATATCCAAACTTGGTATCGCTCCCCCATATCCAAACTTGGTATCGCTCCCCCATATCCAAACTTGGTATCGCTCCCCCATATCCAAACTTGGTATCGCTCCCCCATATCCAAACTTGGTATCGCTCCCCCATATCCAAACTTGGTATCGCTCCCCCATATCCAAACTTGGTATCGCTCCCCCATATCCAAACTTGGTATCGCTCCCCCATATCCAAACTTGGTATCGCTCCCCCATATCCAAACTTGGTATCGCTCCCCCATATCCAAACTTGGTATCGCTCCCCCATATCCAAACTTGGTATCGCTCCCCCATATCCAAACTTGGTATCGCTCCCCCTATATCCAAACTTGGTATCGCTCCCCCTATATCCAAACTTGGTATCGCTCCCCCTATATCCAAACTTGGTATCGCTCCCCCTATATCCAAACTTGGTATCGCTCCCCCATATCCAAACTTGGTATCGCTCCCCCATATCCAAACTTGGTATCGCTCCCCCATATCCAAACTTGGTATCGCTCCCCCATATCCAAACTTGGTATCGCTCCCCCATATCCAAACTTGGTATCGCTCCCCCATATCCAAACTTGGTATCGCTCCCCCATATCCAAACTTGGTATCGCTCCCCCATATCCAAACTTGGTATCGCTCCCCCATATCCAAACTTGGTATCGCTCCCCCCATATCCAAACTTGGTATCGCTCCCCCATATCCAAACTTGGTATCGCTCCCCCATATCCAAACTTGGTATCGCTCCCCCATATCCAAACTTGGTATCGCTCCCCCATATCCAAACTTGGTATCGCTCCCCCTATATCCAAACTTGGTATCGCTCCCCCTATATCCAAACTTGGTATCGCTCCCCCTATATCCAAACTTGGTATCGCTCCCCCTATATCCAAACTTGGTATCGCTCCCCCTATATCCAAACTTGGTATCGCTCCCCCATATCCAAACTTGGTATCGCTCCCCCATCCAAACTTGGTATCTCCCCCCATATCCAAACTTGGTATCGCTCCCCCATATCCAAACTTGGTATCGCTCCCCCATATCCAAACTTGGTATCGCTCCCCCATATCCAAACTTGGTATCGCTCCCCCATATCCAAACCAAACTTGGTATCGCTCCCCCATATCCAAACTTGGTATCGCTCCCCATATCCAAACTTGGTATCGCTCCCCCATATCCAAACTTGGTATCGCTCCCCCATATCCAAACTTGGTATCGCTCCCCCATATCCAAACTTGGTATCGCTCCCCCCATATCCAAACTTGCTCCCCCATATCCAAACTTGTATCGCTCCCCCATATCCAAACTTGGTATCGCTCCCCCATATCCAAACTTGGTATCGCTCCCCCATATCCAAACTTGGTATCGCTCCCCCATATCCAAACTTGGTATCGCTCCCCCATATCCAAACTTGGTATCGCTCCCCCATATCCAAACTTGGTATCGCTCCCCCATATCCAAACTTGGTATCGCTCCCCCATATCCAAACTTGGTATCGCTCCCCCATATCCAAACTTGGTATCGCTCCCCCATATCCAAACTTGGTATCGCTCCCCCATATCCAAACTTGGTATCCTCCCCAATCCACTTGGTATCGCTCCCCCATATCCAAACTTGGTATCGCTCCCCCATATCCAAACTTGGTATCGCTCCCCCATATCCAAACTTGGTATCGCTCCCCCATATCCAAACTTGGTATCGCTCCCCCATATCCAAACTTGGTATCGCTCCCCCATATCCAAACTTGGTATCGCTCCCCCATATCCAAACTTGGTATCGCTCCCCCATATCCAAACTTGGTATCGCTCCCCCATATCCAAACTTGGTATCGCTCCCCCATATCCAAACTTGGTATCGCTCCCCCATATCCAAACTTGGTATCGCTCCCCCATATCCAAACTTGGTATCGCTCCCCCATATCCAAACTTGGTATCGCTCCCCCATATCCAAACTTGGTATCGCTCCCCCATATCCAAACTTGGTATCGCTCCCCCATATCCAAACTTGGTATCGCTCCCCCATATCCAAACTTGGTATCGCTCCCCCATATCCAAACTTGGTATCGCTCCCCCATATCCAAACTTGGTATCGCTCCCCCATATCCAAACTTGGTATCGCTCCCCCATATCCAAACTTGGTATCGCTCCCCCATATCCAAACTTGGTATCGCTCCCCCATATCCAAACTTGGTATCGCTCCCCCATATCCAAACTTGGTATCGCTCCCCCATATCCAAACTTGGTATCGCTCCCCCATATCCAAACTTGGTATCGCTCCCCCATATCCAAACTTGGTATCGCTCCCCCATATCCAAACTTGGTATCGCTCCCCCATATCCAAACTTGGTATCGCTCCCCCCATCCCCGCTCCCCCATATCCCCCCCCCAATCCTCCCCCACTTGGTATCTCCCCCCCCTCCCCCATATCCAAACTTGGTATCTCCCCCATCCCCCATATCCATATCCAAACTTGGTATCTCCCCCCATCCCCCATATCCAAACCCTCCCACCCCCCCCCCCCCCCCCATATCCAAACTTGGTATCTCTCCCCCCCCCCCCCCCATATCCAAACTTGGTATCTCTCCCCCCCCCCCCCCCATATCCAAACTTGGTATCTCCCCCCCCCCCCCCCCCCCCATATCCCCCCCCCCCCCCCCCCCCCCCCCCCCTCCCCCCCCCCCCCCCCCATATCCAAACTTGGTATCTCTCCCCCCCCCCCCCCCCATATCCAAACTTGGTATCTCTCCCCCCCCCCCCATATCCAAACTTGGTATCTTCCGAAAGGCTTTACTGCTGGTTTCCCTTGTGACGAATGGCAGCGGCAGCACCTGACAGCTGATCCGAAAACCGTGGGCTCCCTGGACAGATAGGTGTCTATATATTAAGTCAGCATCCGACTTTTACATTTTTATTTATTTTTCCTCAAGGTGGTTGGTCTTAGATTTTCTGTGTGCCTGGTGTCCCTTTCTTTTGTAGGCAGCAGTACAGTATAACCCTAGGTTGCTGATTTATGGATGAACGAGAAAAAGTGATATCGGGGAAAACTGACACCTCCCCTTAATACACTGACACCAGGACACGCCTACCCTATCTATTCTCTTCATAATAATTTGACCTCTCTTCTGCCATCCAGACATATTTGCCTCTCTTTTACCTAGGAGATGTTATTTTTCTATGTAATGTGACTGGAGGCTATTCTATACATGGAACTATGTATTCTTTTTCCTGGAGTGACCCCTTCCTGTCTCCTGTATTAAGGTCGCCAGCTTGTCACCCCCTCATGGGATGCCATGTTCATTCTTATCAGCCAGCGCAAAGCAGGAAAAGAGGCTTAGCACACTACAAAGTGCAGCTTCAGGAGGGCCATGCTTTCAAGCAGCAGTAATTTTTTTTTTTCTGTCACATCTTCGTTTGTCAGATTCTCACACTGTTCGCTCTCTCTATCTCTCTCATGCCGCATATGTTAATATTCAGATCCACAGCCTGGCTTCTCTGATGGAAATATGAGCAGTGAAAGAAAGCAATTGTTAATAAAGGTTTAAAGATGCCTCTGGGACACTCCATTACTGTTCCCTGAGATTTCAAACCGTTAAAGACAATTGGGATCCCAGAGTCGGCTTGTAAGGGATCTTTATAAAAGAGCAAGCATTATTATTCTTCCGGCAGTCACGCTTTGCTCTGTGCTGGGCTTCTCTACATCGCAGGACCTCAGCTGTACACACGTTTAATATACTGAACTGAGGAGTTTATTAACAGCCTGCAAATATTTTCTTCACTTCTTAGCTGGTGATGCTCATTCAGCAGGGGGTGAATGATGATGAAGTACTACTTAAACCTTTTTGTGTGTAATTTTATATTTGTGTTCTGTATTCAGTTATTCTCATATGTGTACCCCTCCTATGACTGGAGCAACTTCTACATTGAGGCTATGAGCGTGTTTATTTGGTAATAACCACCATTGCTTAAGATAAAAAAAGTAGTTGAAGTGATTATAAAGGAAAAATAAAAATAAAACATGTATATACTTACCTGCTCTGTATTGTACAGAGCAGCTCTGATCCTCCTCTGTCTATGGGGGCAATTGTGCATTCTTGGTCCTGAGCCCCTCTGCTGCGTCCATTGTCTTAGACAGCGGGACTCCGCCTGCTCCCTCATTACTTGACAATGCCTCTGGTGCTCCAGTGAGACATGGAAGTGAGGGGAGTGAAGAGCTGCAGACCTGCACAGTACTGGATTGAATGAGGGCTCGGGTAAGTGTAGGGTGGGGGGGGGGGGGGGGGGGGGGGGCGGGTGCCGATGCTTAATTTAACATTAATGCAAAAAAATGACTGTAGAACCACTTTAATAGGTCACATTTTGAAGGGGGGCAAACAAGTCTGTCTTTGGTGATATTGTCTTGCAATAATTTTTTTTTTTTTTTTTTTACAGTCAATATATATATTTTTTTCTACTTTAATCAGTTTTATTTTTATTTTTTATCTATTGATACTTTTAGCAAGGCCCCTTATACACAGGGTAGCTCCATTGAAGTCCGTCTGTTAAGTAGGGAATCTGTCTGCTGTTCCTCGCTGAGCAGGAGGATGGCTCATCTGTGTCTGTTCTGCTATTGCAGAGTGGACACAGACACGGCTCGCTCTCCTCTGTGTAAACAGACCACTTGTCTGCTTACCTCTGACTGTAATGCGATCTGCCAGGTGGATGGTAAACTGGTCCCCATCTGTCTGTTTTTAGCAGATGGTATCCAATGTCAGCAGGTGTAAATGGACTCGTGTCCATTTACACCTGCTGCTTCATAGGAGACTGGAGGGTCCAATTGGGCCTGCCTGAAAAAAATGGATAGGCGGACCAGATTGATCTGCTACTGTGAAAGGGGCCATCAAAGTATATATCCTGCTTAAAATAAGACTAAATGAGACTTCTATGGTACTGGGAACAGTAAAGGAACCTAGCTGTCACCTATACATTTGTTTAACTTCTTAACACTTAAGACTTTATTTTCAAAATATATAGCTGTGGCTTATGAGGCCCCTTTCACACTGATAGACCAATCGGGTCTGCCTGTCCATCTTCTTTATTTTTTTTATTTTTTAGGTTTTTTTCATATGTCCGCTGGCATCCAATCTGCTCCGCTAAAAACAGATGTATGGGGATCTGTTCCCCATCCATCTGGAGAATCGGATGACAGTCGGAGGGAAATGGACAGGCGGCTGTTTCTATCCAAACGCTCCCTAAAGAACACTGGGTTGTGTCTACTTTGCATAGCGGAACGAACATGGACCTGTCATCCACCTCCTTAGTGGGGATTAGCAGAAAGATACCCCGCTGAGCAGGTCAGGTCCTCTTGAAGGAGTGCACCCCATCTGAACAGGGCCAAACCAGTCTAATCTCTCGCTAAGTTTGATATATGAAGTCAGATTTGTTTCCAGTACACAACGTCTCCACTTTGTTGCATTGGCGTACTTCTGTTTCCATAGTAACGCTAATAATTGTATGAATTGGCCATCATCTATACATTTACAACACACTTTTGCTCCTTTTTTAAAAAAAATATGCTCAGATCCCTGCCTATATGTAGATGCCTTGTAACCTCCTTGTATATGAATGTGAGTGAAGATTATTGATGCTTGTGTCACTACAGGCCCTTAAAAAACGAGACTCTAATTCAAAAGAGGTGGAAACCTCACTGAAAAGCAAGCTCGGGAGGACAGAGAGTGAAAAAATTCAGGTGAGGACGTTTTTGTTTTTATCAGTTACAATGGTTCCCCCACTTATCCATGGGGCAGGTGGTTTAAATGTATAGGTAGTCAAAACTTCTTTTATTTTGTGTTTTTTTTTTTTTCTTTCTTTTCGCTTTGCATGGAGTGTGAAAGGATTAGAACTAGGGTTGTCCCGATACTGATACTAGTATCGGTATCGGGACCGATGCCGAGTATTTGCGGGAGTTCTTGTACTCCCGCAAATACCCCCGATACTAAAATAGAATACTCCCCCCCCCCATTGCAGCGATGGCCTGTCCCTCATACTTGTATATATGATGCCGCCGCATACCACCGTTAATCTCCCTGCATTATAGCGCAGCGCGCATTACAAGCTTTCGTTCTGAATACTTGTAATGGCCGCGCCGCCGTGTATTGACACTCCCCTTCTTGGGATTGGATGGATCCTTTCAATCCCGAGCAAGGGGGAGTGTCTATGCACGAATCCGCATATACACACTCCCCCTTGCGTGGGATTGGATGGATCCCTCCAATCCCGAGAAGGGGAGTGTCAATACACGGCGGCGCGGCCATTACAAGTATTCAGAACGAAAGCTTGAAATGCACGCTGCCCTATAATGCAGGGAGATTAACGACGGTATGCAGCGGCGGCGGCGGCATCATCATATCTACAGGTATGAGGTACAGGACATGGCTGCAATATGGGGGACATGACATGGCTGCAATATGGGGGACATGACATGGCTGCATTATGTGGGGGACATGCATGGCTGCAATATGTGGGGGACATGGCTGCATTTGGGGACACGTTTAAAAAACTTGTACTCGATCCTAAAAAAGTGGTATCGGGACAACCCTAATTAGAACTGCTGTCATGGTTTTTATTGGTGTCTATGACCCCACCAGGAAGATTCCAGCCTCTCTGCTTGTCTTGATGACCATTGTCACTGACAAATAAAATTATGAGAACTTCAAAATCTTACCAGGACAAGAGTTGATGATGAGAAATTATTTAATAGGGGCATCTCCTTTAGGTGACAAATATCTAAGAGGGAAATACCCTTCACTTGGTTGAGATATCCAATTTCCTTTCATGAGAGAAATATGGGAAGTTGCCATTGCCAATATCTTTAAGGCCCCTTTCACACTGGGGCGTCGGCGGTAAAGAGCGGCTATTTTTAGCGGCTCTTTACCGTTGTATTTGCGGGGGTATTCGGCCACTAGCGGGGCGCTTTTAACCCCTGCTAGCGGCCGAAAAAGGGGTTAAAACAACTGGTATACCTGCGGTGCCCATTGATTTTAATGGGCAGGAGTGGTATACACACCGCTCCTTCACCGCTTCAAAGATGTTGCTAGCAGGATTTTTTTTTCTTTCTTACCGTCGTGCTAGCGCACCGCTCCAGTGTGAAAGCCCTTGGGGTGTCGGTTCTTAAGTATTAAAACCAGAGGATAAGACAGACAAACTGTATTTATTTTCTTGCCTATTGAGGGACCCAAGAAGTTTTAACCCTTGTTGCACTCCTGCCCGCAAGAGAATAGGACTCTGTCAAACAAAAAAAAAACTAGTCCAGCATAACCCTCCTGTCAGTAAGTCTCAGTTTTTGCTAGTGTCTTAAGAGGATGGACATCTTTCTTTAGCCCCGCTGTATTAACCACTTGACCTCCGGAATAATTATCCCCATTTATGACCAGGCAATTTTTTGCCATTACAGTGGGGCAAAAAAGTATTTAGTCAGCCACCAATTGTGTATACCTCCACTATGAGAGACAAAATGTGGAAACAAATCCAGACACATTGTCTGATTTTGGAAAGAATTTATTTGAAAATGTATGGTGGAAAATAAGTATTTGGTCAA
This sequence comes from Rana kukunoris, assembly GCA_029574335.1. NCBI lineage: Eukaryota > Metazoa > Chordata > Amphibia > Anura > Ranidae > Rana > Rana kukunoris. The sequence continues at coordinate 170,080,836 of CM056059.1, read as the reverse complement.
CATCAAAAGTTCATCTAAATACTTTGTTATATATCCTTTGTTGGCAATGACAGAGGTCAAACATTTTCTGTAAGGCCGCGTACACACGATCAAATCTGTCTGCTGGAAACGGTCGGCCCGACCGTCCCAGCACACAGATTCAATTGTGTGTACGGGCGAGCCGACGGATTTAGCCAGCAGACAGATTTGAAAGCATGCTTTCAAATATGTCGGCTGGGAACCCGTCCGCCCGACATGTCTGCTGGTTAGTACGCTAACTAGCAGACATGTCTTCTCGCACACGCGTCGAATGGTTTCGACGCATGCGTGGAAGGGTTTTACTTCCTGGTGCGGTGACATGGCGGCGTCAACGTCACCGACACGTCAGCGCGCTGTCTGCTGGCAGGGATTTTGGTTTGATCGTGTGTACACGCGATCAAACCAAAACGGCAGCAGACAGATTTGTTCAAATCGGTTTGGTCGTGTGTACGCGGCCTAAGCCTTCACAAGGTTGTCACACACTGTTGCTGGTATGTTGGCCAATTCCTACATGCAGATCTCCTCTAGAGCAGTGATGTTTTGGGGCTGTCACTGGGCAACACAGACTTTCAACTCCCTCTATAGGGTTGAGATCTGGAGACTGGCTAGGCCACTCCAGGACCTTGAAATGCTTCTTACGAAGCCACTCCTTCGTTGCCCGGGCGGTGTGTTTGGGATCATTGTCATGTTGAAAGACCCAGCCGCGTTTCATCTTCAATGCCCTTGCTGATGGGAGGAGGTTTGCACTCAAAATCTCACAATACATGGCCCCGTTCATTCTTTCATGTACACAGATCAGTTGTCCTGTTCCCTTTGCAGAGAAACAGCCCCAAAGCATAATGTTACCACCCCTGTGCTTCACAGTAGGTATGGTGTTCTTTGGTTGCAACTCGGCATTCTCTCTCCTCCAAACACGACGGGCTGTGTTCCTACTTTGGTTTCATCTGACCATATGACATTCTCCCAATCCTCTTCTGGATCATCCAAATGCTCTATAGCAAACCTCAGACGGGCCCGGACATGTACTGGCTTAAGCAGGGGGACACGTCTGACACTGCAGGATCTGAGTCCCTGGCGGCGTAGTGTGTTACTGATGGTAGCCTTTGTTACGTTGGTCCCATCTCTCTTCAGGTCATTCACTAGGCCCCCCTGTGTGGTACTGGGATTTGTGATCATTTTGACCCCATGGGGTGAGATCTTGCGTGGAGCCCCAGATTGAGTGAGATTATCAGTAGTTTTGTATGTCTTCCATTTTCTAATTATTGCAGTTGATTTCTTCACACCAAGCTGCTTGCCTATTGCAGATTCAGTCTTCCCAGCCTGGTGCAGGTCTACAATTTTGTTTCTGGTGTCCTTCGACAGCTCTTTGGTCTTCTTCATAGTGGAGTTTGACTGTTTGAGGTTGTGGACAGTTGTCTTTTATACTGATAGCAAGTTCAAACAGTTGCCATTAATACAGGTAATGAGTGGAGGACAAAAGAGCCTCTTAACCACTTCAGTACCGGGCTTTTATACCACCTCCATACCGGGCCTATTCTTCAAAGTTTTTATTGGTATTTCAGAATAAAGTACAACAACAAACATGTCAACACGTAAGAACACAAAATACAACTGAGCAACACATAAGTGCATATGGATATTACAGTGAACAGGTATATAATCAAAATTAGAGAAAGCGAATCCATACTATAATTAAGAAACATACATGTACGTAGTAAACCTCAAAGTAACATAGGGGGAAGTAAAGGGATGGAAGAGGGGGGAAATAAAAAGTAAGTATGACTTAAGTAATCAATAAACAATCACATTCAAGACAAGCAATATTGGTCTATATTATAGGGAGTCTAAAACAAAGATAATACATTCAGGAAGTAATTATGTTTGTGTATTCATTAGAATTGGTAAAATGGATCCAACAAGCCCATTTTTCATAAAAAAAATTTGGAGAGTCTCTAGCTTGCTGGATCAATTCCTCCATCTCAGCAACCCTTATAATTCTCTGAAACCATTCCGAAACGGAAGGAGGAGATGGGTCTTTCCATCGAGCTGGGATGCACAACTTGGCAGCATTAATCAGATGAATAATAATAGACTTTTTATAAACATAGCGGGGTAGCGAAGTGTGATGCAGTAAATATTGGGCTGCAGTAAAATCCGGAACATAAGTAGTGATAATAGGAATGATTCGATGTACCTCCTTCCAAAATGTTTGAATTAGAGGGCAATCCCACCATATATGCAGAAGAGTGCCTACATTAGTTTTGCACCTCCAGCACAAGGGAGAGGACCTGTGGTCAAACTTGTTAATCAAGTAAGGTGTTCTGTACCACCTAGAATAAATTTTATATCCATACCGGGCCTATTCTGACACTTCTCTCCTACATGTAATGATCATCATTCTTTTGCTAGAAAATTACGCAGTACCCCCAAACATTATAGCAGACACCCTAGGGAATAAAACGACGGTCATTGCTACCTTTTATCTCGCACGATATTTACGCAATCATTTTTCAAACGCCTTTTTTTTGTAAAAAAAAAAAAATGTTTCATGAATTAAAAAAACAACAAAACAGTAAAGTTAGCCCAATTTTTTTGTGTTATGTGAAAGATTATGTTACACCGAGTAAATAGATACCCAACATGTCACACTTTAATTATGCGCACACTCATGGAATGGCGCCAAACTTCGGTACTTAAAAATCTCCATAGGCAACGCTTTATTTTTTTTTACAGGTTACCAGTTTAGATTTACAGAGGAAATCTAGTGCTAGATTCCTTGCTGGCACTCTAACGCACGCGGCAATACCTCACTTATGTGGTTTAAACGGCGTTTACATATGTCGGCGGGACTTGCGTGTGCGTTCGCTTCTGCACGCGAGCTTTCGGGGACAGGGGCGTTTTAATTTTTTTTTTTTCTTTTATTAATTTTTTTGACTTATTTATTTTTTACACTTTTTTCAATTTTTTTTTCCACTTTTATTCCACTTTTACTTTTACATCCCTTGTAATAGGAAATGCGTGTGACAGGTCCTCTTTTTTTAAGGAGAGATGCGGGGTCAATAAGACCTCACATCTCTCCTCCAGACTGGAAACCATGAGATCGGTAAAAAAAATTCACCAATCTCAAGAATGGTTGCTTACAGCCGCAATCGCGACTTTGTTTACTTACGGGGACCCGGGCGTGACGTCATCACATCGCGCCCGGGTCCTCCGACGGTCATAGAGATGACTGGTGACCATCTGGTCACCAGTCATCTCTATGCTTCCTTCCTTATGTCGTGCAGAATCGCTGGCTGAAGAAGAAACGGCCACTTAGGATGGGAGATCCTATCTCTGGCCGTCAATTGTCAATGGGCCAGTATTAAAGTGGTTAAAGAAGATACAGGTCTGTAAGGACCAGAAATCTTGCTTGTATTTCTTGTGAAAAAAATAAATCTTGCTTGTTTGTAGGTGACCAAATACCTATTTTCCACCATGATTTGCAAATTCTTTGAAAAATCTGACAATGGTATTTTCTGGATTTGTTTCCACATTTTGGGGTCAATTCACAAAGAGAAACGTTATTGGTTTTCTTCAGGTGTTAAATTAGCACTCCTTATTTAACGCTAGCAAACATGGTATTCACGAAAGCTATAATCGTTATTTAACACAGTCGTTATGGTTTTCAACTGACTCTTTATCCAAACGTTATTCTAACTACTCAGACGTTATTATTAAGATTCGGGACGTTAAAATAACTCTTAAGATCGTTAAATAATGCTGGAGAGATGCATTCTGGGAGCAGAAGGGGAGGAGAACAGCTGCATGTGGAAAAGAGCAGATACAGAGAGAGAGACACAAGCAATACACATGGAGATTGAGCATGTGATGTGCAAAACTTCTAGTGTGTGCTTTTCTAAAGCCATGTGTATTTCCTCATACAGAGAATAAATCATGGGAGATGATAATCAGAATTTAGCTATCACCTGGGTTTCAGAAAAGTCATCCAAAATAGTATGTGAACGGAATACACATTTATAAATCTGAACAACATTCTAACGTGTTCTTCTTCGCCTCTGGATAATTTTAAGTTCAAATAGAGCATGGTTCTAGCTTGCTCAACACTACACTACACTACAAAAATCGCCAAAAGCTTCCTCTAACAACAAAATCTCGCCTGGGAAATGTCATAACGCCACCCTGAGGGAGGTGTTAATTTAACGATTGCTTAACGATTGAAAATAACTGTCCAAAAAATTTGAATCTTTGTGAATTGCACTTCTGTACATATTTAACGATTTGAATCTTTAAAATAACGATTTGAATCTTTAAAATAACGATTTGAATCTTTAAAATAACGATTTGACTCTTTAATAAGGATCCACACCTTAAAATATCGTTTCTGTGTAGGGAAACGTTATTTGATGATTTTTCAGAGCGTTAAATAGTTTAGTGAATTGAACTAGCTTCAATAACGTGCAAAATCGTTAAAATAACACTTGCAATCTGAAAATAAAGCTTTGTGAATTGACCCCTTTGTCTCTTATAGTTGAGGTATACCTATGATGACAATTACAGGCCTCTCATCTTTTTAATTGGGAAAACATGCACAATTGGTGGCTGACTAAATACTTTTTTGCGCCACTGTACTGTAATATTTTAACCTGCAATTGCAGTCATGCAATGTTGTACCCAAATGCTGTACGCCTCACGCCTCACTCTTGACTGTATGTTGCTTACCCATGCTGTGGCCACAACAGCTCTGGTTCTTAACACGGGATAGTCCCCTGTGCGAATGATGTTGTTCTTGGTGTCAGAGTCTATCCCCTCTTTGAAGTCCCCTTTGGATCCATTGTATGATAGTTGGTCCACTACTTCTCATGAGTTTAACCTGTTAAGTCCTCTCCCTCTGTGCTTTATTCCATCCTGCTGGCGTTTGGTCATCCCCGGTACAGCAACTTGAAGTATATAGGATTGTCCAGGTCCCATCATGGTTACACCACACAAAGCCTGTTTGACCCATTGAATGTACGTTCTCTCGGGTTCAAATGTTCTGTTAAGCCTCTTGCCTATCGGTGGTGGTTTTCTTCACTTCATCAACTTTTCACCCTCATCACTTTGTTTAAAGCCATAACCAAGTTTTGAACTTTATAAATATTGAGGTTTTGTCACTTTATAGACCAGTTGTGTCAGGATTCAAATGCTTGGAGCGCCCTGGATATACAAATGTTTCTAATTTTGCACTGGTACTGAGTTCCCGCATACAGACATTCAATTGTGTACTTATGAGGACATTCACATTCTAATTGTTTATATTCACCATTTGAGCACCTTGCAAATTTAAGTCTATGGGCATTTATTTATACATTTTTTGCTTAGTGCTACACTTTTTGTTTCCACATCCTTACTATTTGTCTATTTGTTGTGTTAGCTGCTTATCTCAAGGGCAGCACAGAATTATTCTATATACTAGTTTGTCTTCTCGCTAAAGGTTTTTACCATTGTCATGGAAGATTTTATGACCCAGGTTATCCATGTCACATTCTATGTCTGATTTGCACATGGCCTAAGCAGCTTCTTTTTTCCAAAAATTCCAAGTTTATTGAGATGCAATCAAAACATATGCTTATACAACTAATTGGACCAACAGTGTCCAATTATTCAATAGATACATGTTACATTTTCACATAATATACCATTTCAGCTTTGTGGTATGTACATACTCAAGAATATATGTGTATATTTATCTGGTATGTTGTGTTCATTTAGGCTTTTATAAATTCTGGATATTAAACCCCTATCGCGGGGTGAAGTAAGACAGATTTGTTCAAAAATCGTGAAAGGGGATTGGAGTGTGAGTGAGAAGTATTTTTGGTAGAAAAGCTTGATGTTGTAGTCAGAGAGTTCCTTCTCTGTAAGTTTATATTCTGTTTGCAAATCTGTAAAAGTACGGAATGAATTATTTTTTGTGAGTGAATTTAGGTTAGATAGTTTGAGGAGTTGCCATATTGCATATTGATTTGAGTTTAGGTCGGGGGCAAAAAGAGGGTCCCCTATGAAAGAAGCTAGGGGAGGAATCTCTGATGAGATTTTAAATTTGTGCTTTTGTCTGTGCCATAGTAGTAGATTTTGGTGTACAACTTTGTTGAGGTGGCCAATTCTTTGAGTTTTAATGGGATGTCCCAGTGGGTATCAGACTTGAATGAATCTTTCTCTATAGAACAATGGGAAATTATGATCAACAATTTACACAAAAGCACAAAGACAGGGAATCCGCCATCAAACTTCAGCATAGGTGGTACCTCACTTCAGACAGACTTAACTCATTCTATCCAACAATCTCCCCCCTGTGCTTCAGAGGATGCCCAGCACAGGGTTCCCTTATACACATATTCTGGGAATGTACACACCTTAATACTACATGGCAACAAGCCAATAACAAAATAGAAGAAATAATAGGCAGAAGAATTGAACAGACACCTAAAATGTGCCTCCTTTTCTATCCTATTCCTGATATTCTCATAGCACATGCCAGATTGATACACACATTGTTCAGTTCAATCCACTGGGCTATAGCTCTTAACTGGCGTTCCCCCACAGTGCCTTGGTCCCAAATTATGGATCGCATGCATGCTATCAAGCTATCAGAACATATCCATCACACACTATCTGACACTATGGACACATATAATAATAAATGGAGGCCTTGGGATCTATCTCTGTTAGTTCACTAATCCACTATATGATACTGTTGTTAAGTTATTATTAATGAACAAACCCATAAGGTCTTTGTGCCTCTATAATGTTTTACCATTTACTCAATTATTCATCCCAATGTTTGTATTCCTCCCTCTTATATTACTACTACTTATACATTATACTGATATTCTTTGCACCCTTCTTCATGTATGTATCCCATACCAATGTACAGTTATATTATATTGAGACTTATTTTTCAATAAACCGTTTGTAAACAAAAAAAAAAGAATATATGTGTATAGCAGCACAGCAAAAAAGAGAAAAACAAAAACATTTCTTAAAATAAAAAAAGGAAAAGAACTGCATGTGTAACTGCTAAGGCGAACAGATAAATACACTCTCTACACCCCAACCCATCTTGAATTGGAAAACAAGCAGTGACCAGAGCAATGGTAAAAGTTGGATAATACGCCAACCCTCCATCTCTATCCCCCCAGACAGTGGCGAGCAACGTGTTTGTTGATTTATGTAGTGCACGTTTCACCGTCTGCCAGCCACCTATCCCATACACAGGAGAATTTCTGTGGTCGTACCCTGTGAGCATAAATTAACTTCCTCTACGGCAGTGTGGCATTTACCTCCCTCTTCCAGTCCCTCAAAGATGGGGCTGTCGGCCTCATTCAGGCCTTAACCACCACCTTCCTAGCCAGAAATAGCGTCTCGTAGATAAAAATGTCCTGGTATTTATCCACTTCTATGTCCGATATGAGTTACAAAGTTTTGGGTCCATACCCACTGGGGTCCCCATGTTGTCATGCAGAAATTGTGTCACCTGAAGCCAGTATGCCTGCATGTCTGAACACTGCCATAACAGATGATAAAACAAACCTGCAGTTGAGTTGCACATGAGACACAAGGGATTTCTAGTAGACTGAAACTTCGCTATCCTCTGACGTCAAATAAGCCTGGTGAAAGATATACTTTCCCAAAACGGCTTTCAGGACAGCCACCTGAGAGATCATGGCTCCTCCCTCCACAGGAAACACCTCCACCATACGGTCTTTAAAGGGAGGCCTCCCCTTCCACTCGTCAGTTTTTTTGTGTTTCCTCCAGCTGGAGGAACACCTCCGGTGGGAGCCATGATCTTTCAGGTCCGCCTGGGAGACAGAGGCTCTCACTTCAAATGTTTTTTTCTGGAGAGTGTCCTTACCACCTGCCTCGAGCAACGATGGCGCAGTGGTCTCCTTCTTCCCCTTCCGTGCTCGGGGAGAGCCTGTACGCGCGGAGGTGGCGGCCCATTTTTTCGGCAGAGCGGGGTCTGGTTATGGGGGCTTTTTTTTCTTCTTTCTCCCCATTCTGCAGGCTCCGGCGTCTGGGGAGGGCCTCAGATGCGCCCTGGTTACAGGGAGAGGCCGCACTTCCGGGTCGGCGCGCGCTTTCTCTTGGCGCATGCGCAGAGGAAGAAGGCAAGGTCACCTGGTGCCTTCAGATGGACTTCCGGTTCCGGGTCAGCGCAGCGGCGTCTTTGAATCCTGGAACCGTGTCCTAACAAGCGCGCTGCTGCAAACGCTCCCATGGAGGAAGTTATTGCAGATAAGGGGACAAGCCAAGGCACCAGCAAAGTTAAGGTAAGGGAGTGCCTGTATTACCTTTTAGCTTTCTCCTATGGGGGTTACTTCACCCATCTCCCCCTCTTCCCCCACCCTCCACCTCCTAGTTTTCTGGTCATTTTGGGATTGTTTCCTTTCTGCCTAGTATTAGGAATTTATGGTGGTGATGGTGTTTTGGCTTGTAGGGCACAAGGAGTGTTGGTTTCCTAAAAGTGCACCTGGGTGTCAGAATTTTTTTTACTGAATACTACTTCCTAAGCGTGCGTTTTCTTGCTTGTTATCTGTCTGTACAGGGGAAAGGCTCTGCTCAGATTCCAAAGAGAAGATGCCCTGTTTGCAAAGAGAAGCTCAGCGATGCTTGGAAAAAATCACTTTGTGCAGACTGTACAAGCAACGTACTTAAAGAGTCTCCTTCCTTATGTGGAGAGTTGATATCCACTATTAAGGAGGAACTTCGTACCACCTTTCAGGCTTTTAGGTCTAACCTAGGGGAACAAACAAGTTCCATGGAAGAGCCGGGAGGGTCGCAGAACTCTTCACTGAGCGAGTCTCAGGCTTTAGTCACCCCAATAGCCCAAAACCTTTCTCAGGAATCAGTTCCGGTAGATTCAGACTCTGAGAAGAAGATGAAGCCGAGTCGTCTTCAAAATATAAATTATCACTAGAGGAGGTCGCAGGCCTTGTTAAGATGATCCATGCGACTTTGGGGATAGAAGAGGAGAAAAAGGAACTTTCCCTACATGACCGAATGTATGCAGGTTTAGGGGATACCAAAGGCAAGGTGTTTCCAGTACATTCCTTAATCTCAGATATGATTAAGAAGGAATGGTTGGACCCAGAGAAGAAGCCATTTTTTTCAGGGGCACACAAGAGGAGGTTCCCTTTCGAGGATAGTCCGGATGCCATTTGGAATAAAGTCCCAAAATTGGATGCGGCATTCTCACAGGTTTCGAAATCTTCTGATCTAGCCTTTGAGGATATGGGCACGTTAAGAGAACCCATGGATAAGAGAATGGATCTGATATTAAAAAGGTCTTGGCAGTCCGTGATGAACAACCTTAAGCCAGCTATGGCAACGACCTGTGTTGCCAGAAACCTGGAACACTGGATAGGCCAGTTAAAATCACACGTTTTGGCAGATTCCCCGAAGCAGGAGATTTTAGACTCCTTCGGTACCCTTTCGGCTGCGGTGTCTTACATCGCTGACGCCTCAGCGGAGTCAGTTAGGATGTCAGCAAGGTCAGCAACTCTGACAAACTCCGCCAGGAGGGCTCTCTGGCTTAAAACTTGGCCAGGGGATGTGGCTTCAAAAAATAGGTTAATCGGCCTACCCTTCTCTGGAGATTTATTGTTTGGTTCGGAGTTGGAGTCTATCCTTGACCGGACAGCGGACAAAAAGAAATCTTTTCCAGAAAAGAAAAAGCCTGTACCTACCCGCAAGCGTTTTTTTCGTCTGCAGGGGCAAGAGAAAAAGGTACAAAACCAAAGGAAGCAGTGGCCGACACAAAGGGGTAAAGGTAGGGGTGGAGTACTCTTCCGTCCTCCTTCAGCCCCCGAAAAACCTCAATGACTCGCAGCTACAGGTAGGGGGAAGACTCCAGAGGTTTGTTCCCCAGTGGAGGGACAGCACCTCAAGCCAGTTTATTCAAAACTTACTTTTGAAGGGTTATGCAATAGAGTTCAGGGAAGAACCCCCGAGAAGATTTCTGGCAACAAATGTTCCAAAGGATCCCGCCAAGGCTCTCGCTATGAAGTCCCTGATTCAGGAGCTGATTTCTCAGAGAGTAGTGGTGCCGGTTCCGTCCAAGGAATGTTTTCAGGGGTTCTATTCTCATGTCTTCCTGGTCAGAAAACCTTCGGGAAAATTTCGACTCATCCTGAATCTAAAAGAGCTGAATCAGTCGGTAGAATACAGGAAGTTTCGGATGGATTCCATTTTTTCCGTAAAAAATCTACTAAGTCAGGGTTGCTTCATGGCAACAATAGACCTGCGAGATGCTTACTTGCACATTCCCATGGCAGACAGCTCCCAAAGGTTCTTGAGACTAGCTTTGAGGGAGGGGAAAAAAATTGACACACCTACAGTTCAGAGCTCTCCCCTTTGGCCTATCATCATCCCCAAGGGTGTTTACAAAGGTTATGGCAGAGGCACTAGCTCCGCTGCGTCTAGAGGGGATCTCAGTGGTCCCTTATCTAGACGACCTTCTTTTCTTTGCCCAGACCAGAGAAAATCTTTTGAGAAATCTAGTCCGGGCCCGGTCTCACTTGGAATCCATAGGGTGGATTCTAAATCTCCAGAAGTCGAGCTTGGTCCCCTCGCAACAAGTTTGTTTTTTGGGGTTTCTGATCGATTCAGTGGGACAAAGGATTTTTCTCCCAGAAGAAAAACAAAAGAGGGTAATAGAAGCTGTGTCAACCTTACAGTGCAGTCAGCAGATCTCAATCAGAAAGATTATGTCAGTGCTAGGAACTCTAACTTCATCAATACCCGCAGTTCAGTGGGCCAAGTTCCATTTCAGACCTCTACAAGAATTCTTGTTAAAAATCTGGGACCGCCACCAGAGGTCTCTGGACCTTCTGGTGAAGATTCCCACCAACGTCAAGAGAACTCTTTGGTGGTGGAAAAATCAGGGAAGATTATCAGAGGGTCTGTTGTGGTCCTTTCCAACCCAGGCGAGGATAACGACCGATGCCAGCTCCTGGGGATGGGGCGCCCATATAAACGGTCATTGGACTCAGGGGTCATGGTCCGCAGAGGAGGCACGGAGATCCTCAAATTGGCGAGAGCTGAAGGCAGTGGAGTTGGCTCTACTGAGCTTCATAGTAGAGGTGCAACAGCAGCATACGCAGATCCTGTCGGACAACGCCACAGTAGTGGCCTATATAAACAGGCAGGGGGGCACCCGAAGCAGAGGACTTCAGGCTCTAGCCAAAAACATTCTAGGCTGGGCAGAGTCTCATACTCTATCCTTATCAGCGGTCCACCTAAAGGGGACTTTGAACAGAACTGCAGATTTTCTCAGCAGGAACTTAGTTCAGGAAGCAGAGTGGCAGTTGAACCCAGAGGTCTTTGCTCTCCTAGCAAAGAAGTGGGGGCAACCAGAAATAGATCTCTTTGCAAACAAAGGAAATACACAGACCCCCAGGTTTTTTTCTCTAGCCAGGGACAAAGCAGCTCTGGGGGTGGACGCCTTAGCACAGGTGTGGGATTTTCACCTCTGTTATGCATTCCCCCCTTTTCAGCTCATCCCTCAGGTGATCTCAAAGATTCGGAGGGAAGGCACAACGGTAATTCTTGTCACTCCGTTTTGGCCCAAGAGGCCGTGGTTTTCGGCTCTACTGCAGATGCAGACAAAACCTTATTGGCATCTGCCACTAAGACAGGACCTGCTCTTACAGGGTCCTCTGCTTCACCAAGACTTAGGAAAGCTAAACCTTACAGCCTGGTTTCTGAGGAACAACTCCTGAAAAGGAAAGGTTTCTCGGACAGATTGGTAGCAACACTCCTGTCTAGTAGGAAGCAGGTAACTAGATCTATATATTTAAAAATCTGGAAAGTTTTCAATACTTGGTGTACATCATCTGGCAGGTCGGTAAGGCAGACGTCCTCCGTCCTTGAATTTTTGCAGGACGGAGCCGATAAGGGACTAGCGGTCAGTACACTAAAGGTCCAAGTAGCGGCTCTGGGAGTTTTTTTGGAAAGGGCAGTGTCCTCACATTCATTAGTTAAAAGATTCTTCAAAGCCCTCAGTCGTTCTAGGCCAATCATGGTGAAAGATTGTCCATCATGGGACTTGCCAGTCGTATTACAGGCCCTGACTAGGGAACCTTTCGAACCTCTGAGTTCAGCATCCTTAAAATTTTTGACGCTAAAAACTGTTTTTTTGGTGGCTGTCACAACAGCCCGGAGAATCAGCGAGTTACAAGCCCTGTCCATCAGGGAACCTTTTTGTTTAATTTTTTCAGACAGAATTGTCTTGAAACCTGACCCAGGTTTTTTGCCAAAGGTTGCTTCAATTAAAAACCGGTCTCAAGAAATAGTACTTCCCACGTTTTGTTCCAATCCAAAAGGGAAAAAAGAAGAGGAATTCCATACCCTAGATGTTAAAAGGGCAGTTTTGAGTTACTTAGAAGTTACAAAAAATTTTAGAAAGGCGGACGCCTTGTTTATTTTGTTTTCCGGAGATAAGAAGGGAAAGCAAGCATCAAAAGGAACCATTGCCAGATGGCTCAGAATGGCTATCACGAACGCATATTCTTGTTCAGGACAAGAATGTCCAAAAAATCTACGGGCTCACTCTACTAGAGCAGCAGCGGTAAGTTGAAAGCTGAGCCGAGAAAGCTGGTGCCACCCCCGAACAGATCTGCAGGGCAGCCACCTGGTCAAATTTGTCTACCTTTGCCCGCCATTATAGATTAGATCTAATGACAGCGGACGACCAGGCATTTGGGAGAAAGGTCTTACAGGCTATTGTCCCGCCCTAATAGGGGTAAGTCTCGACTGTCCTCTCAGGTGGCTGTCCTGAAAGCCGTTTTGGGAAAATTGCAAGTTAGGCTTACCGGTAACTTGTTTTCCAATAGGCTTTCAGGACAGCAGTAACCCGCCCTTGGTTTTCATATATAATGATACAGCTGTAATACTATGCAATAACTGTCACTTATGTGTTGCAGCCGGGGCTGGAGGTCTCTACAAACAACTGACGAGTGGAAGGGGAGGCCTCCCTTTAAAGACCGTATGGTGGAGGTGTTTCCTGTGGAGGGAGGAGCCATGATCTCTCAGGTGGCTGTCCTGAAAGCCTATTGGAAAACAAGTTACCGGTAAGCCTAACTTGCAATTTTTGCGTTAATCTGTCCGAAACTTTAGGGGAGACTGTCTTGACCCCCTCAAGGATTTCACCCCAGTCTGTGTCCTCAATAAGTCCCACGTCCTGTTCCCATTTTATCTTAGCTGCCTGCGTCACCTCTCTTATCTTTTTGTGGCGGAGAGCGTAGTATAAATTGCATATGAGCTTGGTAGATTCCCACCCAAATATAATATTTAGCACCTGTATAGGTTGTAGATCTACTGTGAGAGTGGTCAACAGTTTTGCAAGTGCGTGCCTAAGCTGTAAATATCTGAACAGGAATTGTTGTGGGAGTGAAAACTTTCTTTAATAATGAAAAGGGCTTTTTTCCGGCCTCTGTCAGAACCTGCGCTAAGAACATTACCCCATATGCTACCCAAAGCTGCGAGACAGTGTCCAATTCAGGCAGGCAGCATTATTCCACAGCGGGGTGTGAGAGTGAAAATTAGCTCTGTCCTGTTTCTTGAGGGCGATGTCCCATACCTTTTTGGTGGTGAGTCGGCACCTCCGCCTCAAACCGTGATGTCCTATACCCTCCGTGTCCCTTTCTGAATATCGCCTGTGTGGGAGTGTGAAAGGGGCTGCCGGGTTTATTGCAAACTAGTGCCCTATACCTCTGTGACTCCGAAGTGTTGTAAAAATACATGTGAGAGAGTTGGGACGCTACATAGTAATCCTGTATGTCTGGGAGGGAGCACCCGTACTCCAGGATGGGATTCCTAAGAATATGCCAAGCCAATTTATGTCTTCCCGACCCCCAGACAAAAGAGTTTGGAATTGCTTCCATCCGCTTAAATACTTTTCCCTGAACGTCTTCCAGGACAGCCCCTGAGAGATGGAGTCCCTCCCATCGAGACAGGAAACGCGTTGCCACAATCTTAAAAGGACGGCCCCTTCAGTCCCTGGTCAGTCTTTGTGTTTCCTCTCTCGGAGGAACATGTTGCTAAGGAACCTTCTCTTAAGGGCTGCGTGGAGGACTGGGTCTGACCATGGCATGCCTGGAAATAATTTTTTGTTGTCTTACCTTGGGCACGGTTACCGTCCAGCAGACAGGAGCAGGCCCGTTTCTCCCTCTTTCACCGGTACCGATTCGGTCAGTGGGCGGAATGGCGCGGTTCCCCCCAATGCGTCATTTCCGGCGGAAGCGCGTCATAGCCGTGCGCCGAGACCTTCCGGTTCCGGGTCTCATCGGCGTGGGGAGCAGAGAAAAAGCCCAGTCTGGGCCTGTATCCCGACCAGCAGCCAGCTATACCGGACCAGCGGCGGGAGCGGAGGCAGGGAACAGCCATGGAGGTCAATCCCTCGCAAACTCCGGATGAAGCAGGCGCCAGCATCACCCAGGTAGGCTGCTGGGCAGTTCTAAGGGGTATTGTTTTTCTGCTAGATGTGGTGGTGGTGGACATCCCTAGAGTAATCTGGTGATGGTAGCACGGGTGACAGTGGAGCAGGCGCCGTGGGAACTAAGGCCTTTTTCCTTTTTTCCTTTTAGGCAAAGGAAACTTCCAGGGAGGATAGGTCTGGCCGCAATAAATGCCCAAATTGTGGTAGCAAGTTGTCCTCTGGGTATGATAAGGCTCTCTGCAGGCAATGTATCGCTAAATTGCTTAAATCAGAGACAGACTCTCCCTTAGTTAGTTTCCTGGGCTCCTTTAAGGAGGAGATGGCCTCGACGTTTAAATCTCTTAGGAATTTGATCGCGAATGTGAGCATCTGTAGTTCCTAGTGCAGCCACAGCCTCTCCGTCACCAAGCCCCACTATTCCTAGCTCCGGAGAGCCCCGCACGGTAAGGGAGCATAGCCCCCAAGTAGCTAGACCAGAATCCTCAGATTCAGACTTAGAGGAGAGCCAGGTCGCAGCTAAAAGAATTACTAAATATAAACTGTCTATTGAAGAGGTAGACAAGTTACTGGGTGCCATTTACGACACCCTAGAAATTGAGGAGGAGGAGGCTCCGTTATCTAGGCACGACAAGATGTATGCGGCCCTAGGGAAAAAGAAAGCTAGAGTTTTTCCTATCCATGAGGTACTCTCTGACTTGATCCGCAGAGAGTGGGTGGAACCTGATAAGAAACCCTTTTTTCCTAACTCGCTGAAGAGGA
Source organism: Rana kukunoris (assembly GCA_029574335.1). Taxonomy (NCBI): domain Eukaryota; kingdom Metazoa; phylum Chordata; class Amphibia; order Anura; family Ranidae; genus Rana; species Rana kukunoris. The sequence continues at coordinate 170,065,586 of CM056059.1, read as the reverse complement.
GATTCCCGTTTGACGAGAACCCAGAGGCAGTCTGGAACAAAGCACCCAAATTGGACGCTCCCTTATCCAAGGTTTCTAAACGGGCAGACCTGGTCTTTGAAGATATGGGCCATCTGAAGGACCCCATGGACAGAAGGACCGACATTGTCCTAAAGAGGGCATGGGACTCTTCCATGGCAGGCCTTAAACCAGCGTTAGCTACTTCTTGCGTGGCCAGAAATGTTGAGTTTTGGCTGACTCAATTGGAGGAACACCTTAAGATGGGTACTCCTAGGGAAGAACTACTAAAGACTTTCCCTATGTTGTTTAAGGCGACCAGTTTTATTTCCGATGCTACCACAGACACGGTTAAGTTCACAGCCAAATCGGGGGGCGTGGCTTGGAGCGCGAGCCGGATGGACGCGTGAGTGCGGAGCTCCGAGGAATCGGGAACAACAGCGGCTACTAGCAGCCCTTCTAAGGCACCCTTCCCTGTCTGAGAGAAAGACACAACCCCGGGGACTTCACCGACATGCCTGGGAAGCGAAACATGGATCGCAAACCCCAGCGGCTGACGGACTTTTTCGTGCCGCACGGCAAAGCCGCCACCCAAGATGGCGCCGGGGCCTGCTCGCCACCACACGATCCCTCACGGAGGAAATCCTCATCGAAAGGTAATCGACCCCCGGCGCTTCTATCCCCGGCCAGCATGTCATCAGGGCCCCCTACTCCGTCATCCTGCAGCCCGGCCAAGACGAGACCCCGGTTAGAGGGAGACAGGCCTAACCAGGCCGCGAGCACAGATGGCAGTCAGGCCTCAGATTCGGGTGATGACACAAGGGATCTCCCGGAGTCAATAGTGTCTTACCCCACACAAAACCAGCCTGTGCTGGATACAGTCCTGAAGGACATGTTGATATCCCTTAGAAGCACCTTACAGTCAGACATGGCCACCTGCATGCACCGCCTTGGCAGGGATATACAGGAGGTAGGGAAGAGAGTAGATCACATTGAAACTAAAATGGAGGAGTATGCTGCAACCATCAATGATCTAGTTGATGCAAACGAGGATAATATGTCCGAGGCTGAATGGGTTAAAGCAAAACTGGCTGATTTAGAAGACAGATCTAGAAGAAACAACCTGAAGGTTAGGGGGATCCCTGAGTCGGTGTTGCAGCCTGACTTGTGCCTGTATGCTGCGGACATGTTTAAAGCCCTTGTACCCGGTCTCACGGATTTAGATGTTACGATCGACAGAATACACCGCCTACCCAAACCGTCTTATCTGTCTGACCAAGTCCCCCGGGATGTACTGCTAAGATTACATTTCTTTCATGTCAAGGAAAATCTCATGTCAGTGATGAGGAAGAGAGAATCTATCCCTCACCAGTATCAATCATTACAATTTTATGCTGACCTGTCCCAATATACTCTAATGAAGAGGAAAAATCTAAACACTGTGACTAAACTCTTGCGCAACCACAAGGTCATCTATCGCTGGGGATACCCGACGAAGCTGACTGTCACAAAAGACAATCGCAATTATACTATTACCTCTCTGGAAAAAGGCCTAGATCTCCTTAAAGAATGGGGCATTCTACCTGACCCGGTTGATGGTGCTGCGGTGAACACACCACAGAGGGTTGACCAGGATTGGAAATCCGTCACTGCTAAGAATGCCAAATCCCACAAGTAGCTAACACGAAGTGGGCTGTTTTGACTTTGCTACTTTGGTTCCCCTTCCCTGAACCGCCTCAGTTCATCTGAACTTTCCCCCCCATTATATGTTGCAGCATATAGCTGCCTCTGAAGGAACTATTCCTTTCAATTGGATGCCGCTTGCATTGAAGTGGCGATGTTTGCTTCCTTTTCCCCGTTTCTTTTATTTAATTGCCGCTGTGTTTTTTGTACTTTTTCTTGCTACTTCTTTCAGTTACCCCATTGCCCTACCTGCTGGATGTTGTCCTCTACAACAACTGCACCTCAACCCACGTGACTCGGACCACTGCTACTACAACAAAACAAGGAGCCATGATGATGCTACTGCTACTACTTGTGAGTACAGCCTTTCCAAATATACTGTGACTCTCTCTGGGCAGCCTATCTACCTAACTACATTTCCTGATCTCCACATTGTGTCCCGACGAGCTATCCTACTCTCACATGACCCATGCCACTTAATGTCCTATCTATGAATGTTAAGGGGCTCAACCACCCCGTTAAAAGGAAATCGTTGTGGAAGGAAGCGCTTACAGGAAGATGTGATGTTATATGTGCTCAGGAGACGCATTTTTGCGCTAAAGACCCACCAAAATGTTCACATGCTGCATTCCCCCACATATTCACGGCCAACGCCGAAACCAAAACTAAGGGGGTTTTGATCGCTATTCGCGACTCTGTGGCTTTCACTCTCCACGAGCTCATCAGCGACCCTAAAGGGAGATTTCTCATCCTATTGTGTGACCTAGACTCCACCGCATACACTATAGTTAATGCCTACTCCCCTAACAAGAGACAGGTGCACTTTTTCAACCAACTAACGAAGAAAGTCCTATCAGTACAAAAGGGGATGCTCATTATGTGCGGTGACTATAATATTACCCCAGATCCACAGATAGACTCCACCACTAAATCCACTCGCCATCTTCCAGCGTTGTCTCCATCAATCCACAAATTTGGCTTATATGATGCTTGGCGTTGTTTTCATGCTGAAGAAAGAGACTTCACGTTTTTCTCCCCACCTCATGGTGTGTACACAAGAATAGACTTATTTCTAGTAGACCACAGGGTTTTACTCCAAGTAGAATCAGTGACTATTAATGACATAACTTGGAGTGACCATGCCTCAGTTGTATTATCTATTGCCAACTCTACATCTCACAAGCCGAACCCGGTTTGGAGACTTAACACTTTTCTTTTACAGGACCAAGAAGTAAAGGACAGGATTGACATTCAACTGACTAGGTTTTTTGATGATAATGTTGGGTCGGTGGAGAGCCCTTTTACAGTCTGGAACGCCCACAAGGCGTTTATTAGAGGCATTTTTATTCAAGTGGGTGCGGGGCGAGGGAGGCAGGGGCAGCGGTTCCTTGACGACTTGCTAAGCCAAATATCTGACTTAGAAAATAAAAACAAGCTTAACCCCTCCCGCAAATTATCCCAACAACTAACTAAACTAAGATACGATCTTAGGTTAAGTTTACTAGATAACTTTGAACGCGCATCTAAGAGACTTAAGATGAACTACTACGCTACTGGAAACAAAGCAGGTAAATTACTGTCGCGGACCCTTAAGGGCCATAGATACAAACTTAAGGTCCCCTTTGTCTTCCACCCCAAAACAGGACAGAAGGTTTTCCACCCCCAGCACATTGCCGACGCATTCAGCTATTATTATAGCACTTTGTACAACCTTAAAGACGACCCCGCCACTACCCAACCGACTCCTGAGCTTATTACCCAATTTCTTCAACAGCTTCGTATCCCTCAGCTGTCAGACGCCCAACTACACTCGTTGAACCTTCCGTTCACTGAATGTGAAGTGTCTAAAGTTATTGATTCTCTCCCGATCAATAAATCCCCCGGACCGGACGGTTTTAGTAGCGAATACTATAAGAAGTTTAAATCCATACTGTCTCCCTATTTACTACAGTTGTTTGGGTCCGCTGCTGCTTCTGCCTCCTTCCCCCCGGAGATGTTAGAAGCCCTAATTGTGGCTTTGCCTAAGCCGGGAAAGGAGCCCACCACTCCCTCCCACTTCAGGCCGATTTCATTGTTAAATATAGATCTCAAAATTTATGCCAAATTGATTGCTCTGCGCCTGGTGGACATTATGCCTACACTTATCCATCCGGACCAAGCAGGTTTCACCAAAAACAGGCAGACCTCTGATGCCACCCGGCGTTTGATCAATGTTATTCACCTGGCGAAGGTTCAGCAAAGGCCTTCTCTGCTCCTATCTTTGGACGCGGAGAAGGCCTTTGATAGGATCCATTGGGTGTACCTGACTAAGACATTGGAGTATTTTGGTTTTTCTGGGCACATTTTATCTGCAATTTTGGCCTTGTATTCTAGTCCATTCGCTAGGGTATACATGTCTGGCACCCTTTCGGCACCATTCGATATCACCAATGGCACACGGCAGGGGTGCCCCCTATCCCCGCTAATATTCAACCTTCTGATAGAACCATTGGCCATCTGTGTGAGGTCCCACCCAGGGATAAAGGGATTCAGGGTCGCTGGGGAGGAGCATTCCATCAGCTTATTTGCTGACGATATCATTATGGTAATGACAGATGTGATATCCTCCCTAGAGGCAACGCAAGAAGTTCTAAAACAGTTCAATAGTATCTCCTATTACAAAGTAAATGATAGCAAGTCCTATGTCCTGGGTCTGGGGCTACCAGAGCCTGTATGCGCAGAGATTAAAAATCGATATCCATATACGTGGAGTGCGGGATGCATTAAATACCTAGGGATCCAGCTTACAAGTGATACAGACCGCTTAGTTGAAGCTAATTACAACTCCTTCTTGGTTTCCCTCCCCTCCAAACTTAGAGAACTAGCTTGGACCGAATCAACATGGTCTGGCCGCCTGGCAGCCTTTAAGATGATATTGCTACCGCAATTCATCTATTTATTCCGGAATCTACCTGTTCTTGTTCCGGATAGGTTCTTCAATATAGCCCAATCCCAAATTAATAAATTCCTTTGGAAGGGCGGAAGGGCTCGGTGTGCCTTTCAAAAATTGGTCAAATCTAAAGCAGCGGGAGGGGTGGGCCATGTACTCCTCAAGGATTACTATCTAGCAGCAATTCTAGCCCAATTAAGATATTGGTTTTCAACCACACTTATTTCTGGATGGAAAAAGTTAGAAACCTTCCAGGGTCATGGCCTTGACCTCCCTACCTTACTACTGGCCAACACCCATCTGCCAAAATTAACTCCCAATCTATCCCCCACTATGCACGCCACTATCGTAGCTTGGAAAAAATTCTTAAAGGAACCTTTAGCTGATGATAACACTAAAATTATCCCACTTCCCATAGTAGGCCTACAACTACTTATCCCTGATTTGAACGTTAAACACTGGGAATCTAAAGGTATTATCAATGTTACTGATATCCAAGTTGGCCCGGCAATCAAAACGTTCAGATCTCTCCAGATAGAATACGGTTTAGAACTGAGAGACCAATTCACGGTCACCCAAATTACTCATCTTTTGAAGACTTTTGGTGAGACCTCGGTCTCCGTCCCATGGAAAGTATTCCTATACCTTACTGGCCCTGCCACCTCCATTAGGGGCATATCCCTATTTTATGGCCTGCTCAATCAGAAAACAACACTAATTAAAACCCCATCTATGAGATCTTGGGAATGGGACTTGGGCACCCAATACGCTTTACCACAGTGGAAAGCTGCTATATCTTCAGTGTACAAGGCGACCAGGTGCGCCAACTTGTGGGAACTGTATCAAAAGGTCATGCTGAGGTGGTACTTAACTCCCACACGTTTGGCCGGATTCCAGGCCCAGACCTCTCCCTTGTGTTGGAGGTCGTGTGGCCAGAGGGGTTCGCTATTGCACATACTGGGGGGCTGTCCTAGGCTGAGGAGATATTGGAGTGACGTTTTTGGTCTTATCAGCTCGGTCACAGGCTCCCGGTGTTCTCCTCAGCTTGGTCTAGCTATCCTATCTCTGGGTATAGATATATTCCCACAGTCTCATAGACGTATAATTTCCCACGTTCTATTAAGCGCAAGACTTGAATTGGTGAGGAGATGGAGAAGCGAGGAGATCCCTTCGCTCATCGAGGTGATTAGATCCACAAATCTACATATTACTTATGAAACTATGTTTGAGGCTTCCCAAAATCTATCCAAGACTAACTCCCAGACCTGGAAACCCTGGGTAGACTGGCACAGGAGAAATAAGGTTTAGACTACACACCTCGGTCCTGGTTCGGTTCTGTTTACTGAGGCACATCCAGCTTACTCCTATTCCCCTACCCCTATTCCCCTTTCTTTACCCTCTCTACACACTCTCTCCTCTCTGGCTCTTTCTATTTTCCCTCTTGTTCCCCTTTTTTTTCTCCTAATTCCCCTCTTGTTTTTCAACAATTTCTCAGAGTCAAGTGCAGTTAAGTAATGACAGTGAGGTCATAGATAGTAATAGTAATGAACAAGTGTGATGGTACAGATGGAGCGGGGGTGGGGGCCCTGTGCTGTCGCGCGCAGTGTGTTCCCGTTGGGGCGCGCCGGTGCGGGGCCTTTCGCCGCCGCTGTAGGTTTAGATATCTGCCTGGGCTCGGAGGAGTCTCAGGGTGATGTGAAATGATATAATGTGATTTGGATCGATTAAAGAATGTACAAGTCTCCTCTTTGTGACTTCACAAGACACTTATGTATATTTTATGCTTGTTAAGCATGTTTACACTTCTATGTTCCAATGCATTGCACTAAGTGTATGTTTCTCTATGTTTCTTTATACAGTTATATTCTCTGTTTCTTTTATACTAATAAAAATTTATTGAAAGTAAGTTCACAGCCAAATCAGCAGCTCTCTCAGTAGCGGCTAGAAGGTCTGTGTGGTTAAAAACCTGGTCCGGAGACATTGCATCCAAGACGAGGTTATGCAGTGTTCCGTTTAACGGGGACCTGGTTTTTGGGCCTGAATTAGAAACCGCCTTAGAAAGGACAGCGGATAAAAAGAAATCCTTCCCTTTTAAAAAGAAGAATTTCCAAAGAATTTTTTTTCGTCTCCCCCCCCCCCCCAGTACTCAGAAAAAACTGGGAAAGATGTTAAGCCCAAAAAGCATTGGGCAGGGCAGAAGGGCAAAGGAAGAGGGGGCATTCTATTTAACCGCCCCAGTCCGGCCCCCAAGCCACAGTGATGTCAGGTTTCCTGTGGGAGGGAGACTAAAAAACTTTCTCCCCCAGTGAGAAAAAGTAACCTCGAACGAGTTTGTTTTAAACATTATCAAGAAGGGTTACACACTGGAGTTCCACAGACAACCTCCAGCCAAATTTCTGGTAACAAGGCTGCCCAGACATCCAGAGAAGGCAAGAGCCTTACCTTTGTTAATAGGGGAAATGGACCAAGAGGTATTGGTTCCTGTTCCAATTCAAGAAAAGGGGGAGGGTTTCTACTTGCGGCCCCTGAACCTCTCCATCCGATACAAGAAGTTTCGGATGGAGTCGATTTACTCTGTAAGAAATCTTCTACAGAAGGATACTTTTATGGCAACCCTGGATTTAAGGGACGCCTATTTGCATATACCCATAAGGGAGGAATGCCAAAAATTCCTCCGTATGGCAATCTTGATGGAGGGAAAGATTTACCATTTCCAGTGCAGGGCTCTACCGTTCGGCCTTTCTTCCTCTCCAAGAATATTTTCAAAGGTTCTTGGGGAAGCCCTAGTTCCACTGAGACTCCAATCAGTGTCCGTAGTACCGTATTTGGACGATCTCCTCATCACGGCCCCGTCAGAGGGACAGCTCTGCCGAGACCTAGAACTGACCCGGTACAGTTTACAAAGCTTGGGGTGGATCATCAGTTTGGAGAAATCCAAGATGACACCAACTCAGGATATCCTCTACTTGGGTTACAGAATTCTATCGGTAGAGCAAAAGATTGCCTTACCGGAAGAAAAGATCTCCAATATACATCTAAAGATGTCATTCCTTCAAACCAGTCCCACATGCACCATACGAGAGATTATGTCCGTCTTGGGTCTGATGACGGCGGCCATTCCAGCAGTACAGTGGGCCAGGTTCCATCAGAGAATTCTTCAAAACTTTCTGTTGGGCCAATCAAGAGGAAAGGACCTGGAAGATCCAGTAAGGATTCCCGCCAGGGTGAAGCGTTCACTTTGGTGGTGGAAGGACAGAGGGAACCTAGACAAGGGGGTGCTCTGGGACCTTCCTATCTCGGCAATCCTGACCACAGACGCGAGCAGTTGGGGTTGGGGAGCCCACCTCGGCACTCGTTGGGTACAGGGCAGGTGGACACCGAAAGAGAAGAAACTCTCTTCCAATTGGAAGGAGTTAGCAGCAATTTTAAGGGCACTGTTGGCCTTCCAGGAAAAACTACAGGGCCATCACTTACAAATTCGTTCAGACAACGTGACGGCAGTAGCCTATGTGAACAGACAGGGAGGATCCTCGTCTGATGCTACTAGCAAACCGACTGTTTCTTTGGGCAGAGAGGCATTTGAAGTCCATCTCTGCAGTCCACCTGAAGGGCGAGCAGAACAGTACCGCAGACTTTCTGAGCCGGCACCTAGTGTCCAATCAAGAGTGGTCCCTACACTCAGAGGTCTTCAGGTTCATAACCGATCAGTGGGGAGTACCAGAGATAGACTTATTTGCAACCAGACGGAATACCAAGGTTCCCGTTTTCTGCTCTCTATTTCCAAGAGATCAACCTTGGGCGGTGGATGCCTTACAAACACCCTGGACGTTCAGACTAGTGTACGCGTTTCCTCCACTACATCTTATTCCGAGAGTTCTGTCCAAATTTCTGACAGAAGAAACTTGTCTGATTCTGGTAGCCCCCTTCTGGCCCAAGAAACCCTGGTTTTCAACACTCCTAGGCCTGTCACAACAGCCGCCTTTGAGACTTCCCAACAGACAGGATCTATTGTCACAGGGACCTCTTTTGTATCCACACCTACCCATGCTAAAGCTCTCAGCGTGGTTACTGAGGAAGAGATCCTAAGAAGGAAGGGACTTTCGGAGAAGGTAATTCAGACCTTACTCCAAAGTAGGAAACCGGTTACTAGAGCCATATACGGAAAGACCTGGAAAAAGTTAAATTCCTGGTTATCGGATCGGGGACTAAGGGACAAGAATATTGGAAATATTCTACAGTTCTTACAGAACGGTGTAGACCAGGGATTATCCCAGAGTACCATCAAGGTACAAATTGCAGCCTTAAGCGATTATCTGGATGCGCGGCTACAAGAGGATCAATTGGTCTCTAGATTTTGTAGGTCAATTGCCAGGCAAAAACCCACGAAAACTAAAATAGTGCCAGCTTGGGGCCTGTCGGTAGTCCTGAAACCTTTTTGAGTACTCCATTTGAGCCCATATCAGAGACCTCTCTAAGACTGCTCACCTTAAAAACTGTGCTCCTGGTAGCAATGACGACAGCCCGCAGAGTCAGCGAAATTCAAGCGCTCTCTGTCAGGGAGCCATTTTTGCAAATTTTTGAAGACAGAATCATTCTGAAGACAGACCCTGGGTTCCTGCCAAAGATATCTTCAGGTTTTCATAGGTCCCAAGACATTATTTTGCCTTCCTTTTGCCAAAACGCTGCTAATAAGAAAGAGAGATAGTTTCATCTCCTAGATGTGAGGCGGTGTGTTTTACAATATTTAGAAACAACAAATTCATTTAGACTTTCAGACTCTTTATTTGTTCTTTTTTCCGGCCAACACAAAGGACAGAAAGCTTCCAAAACCACGATAGCTAGATGGATCAGGTCAGCTATCCTAGAAAGCTATAGAACTATGAGTAAAGTCTTTCCGTGGGAAGTTAGGGCCCACTCCACTAGGGCACTTGCTACTACCTGGGCAGAAAGAGCTGGCGCCACCCCGGAACAGATCTGTAAGGCGGGCACATGGTCAAGTTTCGCCACCTTTACAAGACATTACAGACTGGACCTGCTGTCCAGCCAGGATCAGGCTTTTGGGAGGAAGATCCTCCAAGCTGTGGTCCCACCCTAGATCTGGTGAGTACTTTGGGATCCTCTCAGGGGCTGTCCTGGAAGACGTTCAGGGAAAATTGGAGTTAGTACTCACCGGTAACTCCTTTTCCGGTAGTCTTCCAGGACAGCACGATCCCACCCTTCTTTTCAGGAATTGTTATGTAATACATTTACATGTTAACCTGTTCTGGTTATATCTTGCAGTTCCATCCTTCGGTTCTTGTACTAAGACTGACCAGGGACTGAAGGGGCCGTCCTTTTAAGATTGTGGCAACGTGTTTCCTGTCTCGATGGGAGGGACTCCATCTCTCAGGGGCTGTCCTGGAAGACTACCGGAAAAGGAGTTACCGGTGAGTACCAACTCCAATTTTAGCGGTATATACAATGGGGCATGCCAGATCATATATAACATTTTGGGTAGTAGGATCATTTTCACTAGGTTAATCCTACCCATCACCCCCAGGGGCAGTCTCGACCAGGCCTGTGTTCTAGATTTGATGGTACTGAACAGGGGTTCTACATTGAGAGGAACATAGTCCCTCAGGTCCCGTGTAACTTTCACCCCTAGATATTTAATCTCATCCACTCTCTGTAAGGGTAACTCCGGTAGTATTTCCTGCGGGGGGAACTGATCCAGAGGGAGGATCCGGGACTTGTCCCAATTTATCCTTAACCCTAAAAACTTCCCGACCGTCTCTATAATGTTTAGCGCCACCTGTAGTGAGGGGCCCTGGTCAGCCAAATACAGAACTGTATCATCTGCATATAAGCCTATCTTGTCCCATGTGTCCCTCTTCCTGAGACCAACCATTTCTGGGCTCATTCTAATGGCAATAGCCAGTGGTTCAGCCGCCAAGGCGTATAGCAATGGCGACAGTGGGCACCCTTGCCTCGTCCCCCGTTCCAGGGAGATCTGGTCCGAGAGCAAGCCTTGGGGGTCTGATATGAGAGTTGTACCCATCTGATGTAATTAGGGCCGAACCCATAGTTTTTCAGGCACTCCCACAGATATATCCACTCGGCTGAATCGAATGCTTTGGCCGTGTCCAGGGCAACCACCACCCGAGTACCCATATTCTCATGTTGGACTTGTATATTCATGAACAAACGTCTAATATTCATTGCGGTATTCTTTCCCGGTATAAACCTGGTCTGGGTGGATTAGGGAAAGGATAACCGTGTTTAGCCTGGAGGACAATATTTTAGCCAAAATCTTTGTCTACCGGTAATAGAGATATAGGTCTATAGGATCCCGGATACAGTGGGTCTTTACCCGGCTTAGGCAGAACTATGATCTGTGCCTCCTGCATGGAGGAGGGGAGCACTCCCAGTTCAAACATAGAGTGAAATAGTGCCTTCAGTTTAGGGACAAGCGACTGTCCAGCCCCGGGCCTTCGATTTAGCTAGCTGTGAAATTGCTGTGGCAATGTCCTGTGTGGTAATAGGTGCCTCCAGCGCCTGAGCCTGCACTACACTCAATTAAGGCAAGCGCAACATGTGTAAGTATGCCTGTATCTCCCGAGGCGTGTGTTGGCACTGTGAACTATAGAGATCTTCATAAAACTGCATAAACTTTCCAACCACCAGCGGTGGGTCCGTAATGATCGATCCATCCAGCCCGGCCAGAGACGCCACCACCGGCGGTCTATCCTCCATATGCGCCAGGTAGGCCAACATTTTCCCTGCTTTCTCCCCATGCTCATACACCCGCGTTTTACAGAAGTAAATGCGCGGTTTGGCCTTTTCCAAGTGTAACTGGGTAACCACCCTGGCCTGTAACTTTACCCTTATCAAATTCTCAGGGGATGGTTGCGCATTGTAAGCGTCTTCCAGGGTCTGAAGCGTTTCCTCTGACTCACTCACTACCACCTTAGAGGACGTTTTAAGTCTATTTTAGTGTCTAGCACTCTGCGCGCATGGGTTTTAAATGCATCCCACTTGGAAGCAATCAGTGCATCATCCTGTCCTTCAGAAAATAAATAATTCAGCTCCCTTTCTATACCCTCATGTTTCGTTAAAGCCGGTAACCAAAATGGATTAAGTCTCTATACCTTCCTGGGAGCGTCCCCCAGGAGGGACAACTGCACCCAGCATGGCGAGTGGTCCGATAGGGCCCTAGGTGCAAATCCAGCTCCAACCACCCTGGGCATGAGTGATGCAGACACCATTATGTAATCTATGTGGGACATAGTGACGTAGCTGGTTGAGTGACAGGTGTAAGCCCGAACCCCAGGATTCCGCTGCCTCCACACATCTACCAGAGCAAATTCTGTAAGAGGGTCCATAATCATGTTGAAATCCCCCATCCACACAGCTGGGACCGTCGGGTGTCTCGCCATAAAGGCCAGGCCTTCAGTGACGACCTGCGAGCTGTACGGGGTGGAGATATAACAAACTATCAGCAAAACGGGTACCCCCCAAGGCATGCATGCACAAATTAGTATCTCCCCATCCGACTCCACAGATATACGCTCAAACGGAGTGGCTTTCACCACCAATAGTGATACCCCCCTAGAGTAGCTGGTATGCAAGCTATGATACGCCCAGCAGATCCACGGGCGCTTCAGAGTCGATTGCAGGTGGCCTGTAGCATGTGTCTCAGTCAGCGCTATTATGTTGGCTTTTTGTGCTTTTAAAAATGCGAGCGCCGCAGTGCGCTTGATTTTGTTCCTCATACCCCTGACGTTCCACGTTATAAATTTAAGTGTAGTCATGAAAGGTTGTCATGTAAATGGGCCAGCCGGACCAGCAATGCTCCAATATTGCAGCCCACTGAAAACACTTCATGCATATATGATTCTCTATCATTGGTAGTAACATGCAGCAGAAACCTCATTACATCTCTACAGTAATACATACAACTTGAAAACCAGGCAGGGCCACAACGGTGACCCTGTCCAGAGAGAACCAACCCCCCTCCCAGCCCATCACCTCCCCAACCTGGTGCAGGCATATAACCCCCAAACCTTGAAAAAGTAGAAAAGATAACTAGAAACATCCAGCAGTACAGTCTGACTGAAGGCACACATCTTACTTCCAGATTAACGTATTGTCCTGGAATGTCTGTCATTTCCTTTTGAGGCTGTTGTTCACTCGACCGCGTGTCGTTGGAGCGGGGAATAAACAGGGCGTCCAGAAGGTATGGGTCTTCACTCCTGCTATACAGCATAGATGCCTCAGTGCCGCTATCGCAAACCCAGTCAGCCTCCCCTCCCTGGCATCTTTTAAGCATTTCACCCGCTGCGATGGGTTACTGTAGAATGTATGCCTGTTGACTCCCCTCCGCTTCCGTTGCACATACTGCACCCTCTTATAGCAACTAAATACTCGATCCAAGAGGCAAAAACATATAGGGGAAAAATGAATATGTAAAAAAAGGGGGGGAACCAAAAAGTAAATCCCCCCCCCCCCCCCGGGACCTGCATAAAGTCATCGAACACAGGTGATTAAAATCACCACACTGGTAGTTCGTCGTGCTCCTTATGCACCTTATATACTGTCACGCTTATGTTAGGGCCTCGTGTTTATAGCAAAAGGGGGCCCCAGGGACAAGCTGTTGTTCCTTCCTCCCTTTCCGATCCAGCCAGGCCACTGCCGCTGCAGGGGTGTCAAACTGTGCTTGACCATCCTCTTCCACCCGTAGCCTGGCCGCAAACAGCATTGCATATTTTTTTTTTTTTTTTTATGTAATCTTTATTTATGAAGAGTAAAATTTTTCAATATACAACAGCAAAAGAACAGAGGAAATAGGCAATGCTGTCCAACCTTATATTTAAGCAGTGTACAAGACAAAGGGCCCGATTTGGCCGCCCAATAGACAGGATCAAAGGGACTGAGGTTACAATCTTTAGACTAGGAGCATATAAACCCAAACAAATTAAAGTTGTCCCCAATCGCTCCGCTAAGCGCAAAAAGGGCTGGGAAACCGCTGGCGGTCCCTGGGTTGGGCAGGTAAACATGAACCACATAAAAGATATGACAAGAAAAAATAAAGAAGAACAAATTAAAACAAAACGAGGATGTACCCATAACCATCACAACAAACTATCTGCGGTCACTACCTTTCTACCGACTAAGACTGGGTGGAGGGGGGTGCAGGTGTGGCTAGCCCGTTAACATAATGAATCCAAGTAGCCCAGATACCATTTCTCGTATTCATCCTTATACCTTGCCATCCACTCCTCTGCAGCTTTGATATTGTTTACCAGCCGGACCCAGTACGAACGGGACGGGACCCAACTGGTTTTCCAAAAAATGCAAATTAGCCTCCTAGCTGCGTTCAGGAGGTGAGGTAGCACTGACTTCCGATACAAGCCAAAGGGGATGGCGGGAACATGTAGGAGTCTGGAAGGTCTACATCCATAATGATATTAATTTGGGATCTAATATCCTGCCAAAAAGGGCATAGCTTAGGACATTCACACCAGATATGTAGGAAGGAACCCCTATGGCCACATCCCAGCCAACAGGCATCCGAGGTCATAGGGTACATTTTTTTCAGTCTGGTAGGAACCCTGTACCATTTGGTTAAGACTTTAAACCCATTCTCTTGCATCTTCGTGTCAACAGAGCTGGAATGTGTAAGGTGGAATAACTGGCTGAGCATCAGTGAACGTATGCTGCAAGTCTCTCTCCCACTCCCGAATATATATTGGTTTCCCAGATGAACCCAGCTCCTGCAATAGGCCATAGAGAACGGATATAGCATGGGGTACGGGGGTAGAGGACATGCACATCTTCTCAAAAGGTGTGGCGGAGGTGGGAGAGCGGATGGCATATGGTAAGCCCCGTGCAAAATGTCAAAGCTGACCATTCCTCCAGCTATCCATTGGTAACCCCCCATATTGGGTCCTGAGCTCATCCAGGGTGAGCAAACCTCCGTCTTGGAAGAATCTGCCACAGCGAAGTTCGCCATCAGCCGTCCAGGATCAGAGAAAAGATGGGTGTTCCCCCGGTAGAAACAAGGGGAAGCCCCCCCAGGGGTGTCGGGGGGGGGGGGGGGGAAAGGAGGTGCAAGATTCCCAAATTTGTTCACAGCGTCCCATAGTTTCAAGGCATGGGTGGACGTTTGTGAAACGAGAGTTGACAGACCCCTTTGCGACTGGGGAAGCCAAGGAGCATGGGATAGATTACGGCCCGCCATGAACTTCTGTAGGGGGACCCATACTTTAGTGGAAACCCTGTGGTGCCAATCCAAAATCCGTTAAAGGGCGATGGCCTCATAGTACTTACGAACATCGGGAACCCCCAGACCTCCCATCTGCTTGGGCCTCTGCAAGGTACGGATGGCCAAGTGAGGGCTGCGACCCTGCCAAATGTAGCGAAGAAATGCACTGTTGAGGCTCAAGAAAAAAGACCTAGGTAAGGAAATGGGAACCATTTGGAGAAAAAACAAAATGCGGGGGAGCACGTTCATCTTCAACACACTGACCCGGCCCATCCATGAGAACACCTCCCTATCCCACCGACGCACGTCAGCCTTAATGGAGGAGAGCAATTGAGCGAATTTACTAGTATATAATTGGGCATAAAGGGGGATAAGGTAGACCCCCAAGTATTTCATGTGGGTAGCACACCAGGTGAAGGGGAAGGAGGATTGCAACCGTGTACGCAAGTCTAGTGGAATGGTCAATGACAAAATCTCAGATTTGGTGAAATTAATTTTGAAAATAGACAGGGCACCGAATGTCTGTAATTCCGTCATAATGTTAGGGAGGGAAATCAAGGGTTTTGCTACATAAAAAAAGGACATCATCCGCGTATGCGGAAAGCTTGTGTTCGTGAGAGCTGACATTAAAGCCCTTAATGTTGGGATTAGAGCGTATCCTGTTAAGCAAAGGCTCTAAGACAGTGATGGCGAACCTTGGCACCCCAGATGTTTTGGAACTACATTTCCCATGATGCTCCACTACACTGCAGAGTGCATGAGCATCATGGGAAATGTAGTTCCAAAACATCTGGAGTGCCAAGGTTTGCCATCACTGCTCTAAGGTAAGAGCAAAAATAAGGGGGGACAATGGGCAGCCCTGCCTTGTCCCGTTCCCAATAGGAAAGGGGTCAGAAAGAGTCCCATTGACCTTAACGCGCGCCTCGGGGTTGCTATACAATGAGGAGACCCAGGAGAGCATTTTCGGGCCAAGTCCCAGTCTAGACAGGACTGCAAGAAGATTTGTCCAAGCCACCCTGTCAAACGCCTGCTCGGCATCAGTGAATAGGAGAAGATAGGGTGGATGGTCAGCCTGCACGTGAACCCATTGAATCAACTAAATGGCCTGGTTTGAATTATCTCTTGCCTCCCGCCCAGCAATGAACCCTGTTTGGTCAGGATGGACGAGGAAGGGAAGAATGGGTTTCGGACGATTCGCAAGGATTTTTGCTAGGATTTTAATGTCGGTGTTTAAAATCGATATCGGTCTATAATTACCAGGGACCGCACAGTCCCTCCCCTCCTTGGGCAATACTGATATGTGGGCCAGCAGACCTGGGGCACCAGAAGCCAGTGCGTTAAAGTACGTACACATATGGCCCGAGAGCAGGGGAAGGAAGGCACGGTAATAGGCATTCGTGAAGCCATCCGTGCCGGGGCTCTTCCCCGTCGGCAGGGTCTTCACGACAATTTCCAACTCCTCAGAAGTGATAGGAGTTTCAAGGGCTTTACTAGTTTTTTGGGAAGTTTGGGCATCAGCCAAATGGTCAAGGATGCGATCCTGCCTCTGCACCTCGGTCAAACCAGGGAGCATGGCAGGCAACTGGTATAATTGGGCATAATAGTCTCTAAACATGGCCTGAGTCACGCTGCCTCCTCAGAGCCCTGGCAAGCAGACGCCCACATTTGTTACCGTATTCGTAAAATTTATATGACACACGGCGCAGTGGCAAGCTCCAGGCGCAGGGCCTCGAGGCCGGTCGCCAGTTCTGGTGTTAAGCGACGCTTGTGTTCGATTTCCGATAGGTGAATTTTCCGCGGAAGGGACTGAAGGTCCCCTTCCTGTGCCTTTTTCAGCCTCGCTCCCTGAGATATAAACTCTCCCTGGATTACAGCCTTGTGGCCCTCCCAAATCGATGCCACCCCAACCTCCGTAGAGGAATTCTCAGAGAAATAATGAGTGATAGTGTCGGAGATGCTTTTGAGAGCTACATCGTCATCCAGGATATTCTCGTTCAGGCGCCAAGTCCAAGACCTGGCACCAGAAGCGAGTGGATGCATGGAGAGAGATACCGGGGCGTAGTCCGACATTATAATGAAGCCAATCAATGAATCGGACAAGGAGTCCAGGGTAAACTGGTCCATCAACAGTAGGTCAATCCGGGTGTAAACGGCATGGGTTGCTGAGTAATAGCTATAATCTCTCTCCCTCGGGTAGCGCACTCTCCAGCAATCCACAAGATGGTGTGCTTGCAAGGTCTTCTTAAAGTGTTTGAGGAAAGCAAAGTAATGGGCAGAGCGTCCCGCAGAAGTGTCCATTGCAGGATCTAGGCTGACATCACATGAAGGTGAGCTGTCCAAAATTTGGTGCGTACACGGTTGCAAAAGTAAACTTCCCATAATGTTTCCCTTGACGAATACAAATCTATCATTTGGGTCAGTCAACTGGTCTGACAAAATAAAAGGGGAATTTTTATGCACGGCTATAGCAACCCCACTTGATTTAGAGTGAGGCGAGTTGCTAAGGAACCACTGAGAGTAGAGGTGAGTGGGCAAGCGGGGGACCGAGTCAGTGCGAAAATGCGTTTCCTGCAAAAAAAGAACATGTGCCCCCAGGCGTTTTGTCTCGAGCCACGTTATAGGAAACCACCTTCAGGGAAGCCATCTATGAAGTTGAACGTGTAGCCCCCCCCCCCCCCCAGTCAGGCGGAGAGACCTGCAGCGATCCGAGCCTTTGATGCAATGAGTACTGAAAGAAAAAACATGAGAACAAGATAAACGAAAACAGACACAAAATAGGACATATAACAGTCCCAGGGTATCTGAATCCGGTTGATCGGGGACAACCCCCCTCCTCCCCCCGGCCGGCAAGCCAGCAAGGGGAGAAGGTCAGCGAGCAACCTAGAGTCCCAAACATTGGAGATGACTCCGCAGAGTCGGCCTGTGTGCGGGAAGAAGCGCAGCATGAGGTGCAAGCCTGTCCACAAGGCGGGAATCCACCTCATAGCAGCAGTTAGGCACGGGAAACAAAGACGCCGTAGCCCAGCACAAAAAAATACCACAGCAGCAACAAATTGCAGGAGCAAAACAAAACAGAACATAAGCAACAGTGCCCCTAAAAAAGAGTGCAAAGAACCTGGCAAACAGTTCACACCCAACCACGATTCAAGGGATTCTTCAGGTCCCCCTCTGAGAAGGAGAGTTTGGTAGTGGAGCCTGCGAGTCCTGGGGGGGATCCACTCAAGAACGACGCCTGTTTGGCCCTTACGACGAGCAGTACACCAAGGCTGTGGTTGCATAGGCAGGGGGATCTCCGGAGCGGACTTCCAGTCTGGAACATCAACGGCCAGGAGGCCCAGCTTCTGCACTAATTGTGGCAGGTCATCTACCATGCGTAAGATAACTTGGCGGCCATCTTTGGTAACCGAAAGTTGGAAAGGGAAACCCCACTTATAAGGTAAGTGGGCATCCTGTAGAGCAGCAAGTAACGGCTTTAGGGCTTGGCGTTGCATCAGGTTATGCCTGGAGAGATCAGGAAAAAAGGACAGCTGTGCCCCATCAAAGTCCACATGACGCACCCCCCTGACATGAGCCACGATGCTTTGCTTCAGGGAATATTTATGCAGTTTGCAGATAATGTCCTGTGGTTTGTCTGGATCGTCAGATGGTGGGCGCAATGCCCTGTGTGCCCGATCAATCTCAATATGGTCAGGAGCGTCCCGGCCAAGCACTTGTTTAAAGAGACCCTGCAAGGAGGGCACTGTGTCCCTGAGGCCGTGGCTTCAGGCAGACCCCTGATGCGCATGTTAACCCTGCGGCTCCTGTTCTCAAAATCATCCACTTGGTCTATCAGGGCTTCAATCCTGCGGTCCTGTCTCTTACAGTGTTCATGGAGAGACTGCAGGGCCGGGGAGACTACATCCCACTGTGCCTCCAATTCTTCAACTCTACCCCCAATATGAGCAGTGTCCGCCTACAAGGCCTCAATGTCCTGCCTGAGAGACTTCTCCACCCTGCCAGCAAATGGCTCCAAATCGGCTTTCGTGGGGAGAGCCAGAATGTGGGCCCTGAGGTCTGCATCTCCCATCATCTCACCCAGGGGCATTACTGGAGGTGCAGAGCTGATCGAGCTGGCAGGGGAGGTGGGGGGAGGAAGCAGGAGAAGGAGACCGCGGTGAGGGAATAGGGGAGACCGTGTATGCGGCCTGGTACCTGTTGGTCGGTGCCATCTTGGAGGCCCTGGGAGCGGCCTGTCCCCGCTCCCTGAAATGGAGGTCCAGCGATCTGGATCGGTACCGGGAGGACCTCTGGGGTTGCGGCGAGAGCTTCCGCTGCTTGGCTGGCATAGCGGCGTTTGGAAGGACCCCGGAGAAGCTGCTGTTTGCGCTGTGAATTCGGCGGGCGGACGGAGCTCACTGCAGACACGTCCTCACACGTCCATGCCGTGGCCATGCCCCCAGCATTGCATATTTTAGATTCATTACACGTAAGCGCCGCTTTACATCCTGGTATTGGGACCTCTTCTGTACTTCATTAGAAAAGTCCGGAAAGACCGCCACGTGACCGTTCCCCCACCCGAATGTTACCCTTCTCCCTGGATAGACGCAGGATTTTATCTCCATCTCTGAAGTTCAGAAATGTTGCAATAAATGTACGGGGGGTGCTCCTTCAGGTGGGGGTTTTGCTGGTATCCGGTGCGCCCTCTTCACCGCAAACATGACTAAAGACCTCACGCCCGTATTCTTTAATGAGAAGGTTCTCCAAGTATTCCACCAGGTCTCTTCCCTCCACTCTTTCGGGTAACCCTATGAAGCGTAGGTAACATTGTATCGTGAAATTACGGCGGCAGGAACCACTCCTCGATCCGGGTGGACGTCATATGACGTCCTTTGTTCCTGGTGATCTAGGGTGCGCGCGCACCGGCGCCACCACCCGCGACCCCGCGCGTGCCCGACAGTTGTGATTGACGCCGGGCACCCACAATTACCCACAAATCACTGCAGGAGTGTGGATCTGTGTGTGTAAACACACAGATCCACCTCCTGTCAGCGGTGTGGAGACTGTGGGTTCCCAGTACAGAGGAACACACATCGGTCGTCTCCCCCTGTGAGTCCCCCTCCCCCTACAGTTAGAACACACTTTAGGAAACATTTTAACCCCTTCAGCGCCCCCTAGTGTTAACCCCTTCCCTGCCAGTCACATTTACACAGTAATCGGTGCAGTTTTATAGCACTAATCGCTGTGTGAATGGTCCCAAAATGTGAATGGTCCCAAAAACGTGTCAAAAGTGGAGCCGCAATGTCACGGTCACAAAAAAAAAAAAAAAAAACGCAGATCGCCGTCATTACTAGTAAATAAAAAGAAATTGCCATAAATCTGTCACCTATTTTGTAGACGCTCTAACTTTTGGGCAAACCAATCAATATACGATTATTGCGTTTTTTTTTTTTTTTACCAAAAATACGTAGAAGAATACGTATCGGTCTAAACTGAGGAATTTTTTTTTTTTTTTTTTTTTTGAGTCTTAATTTTTTTATTAAAAAATATTGTGTTTTTTTAAATTGTGGCTCTTCTTTTGTTTATAGCGCAAA
This sequence comes from Rana kukunoris, assembly GCA_029574335.1. Taxonomy (NCBI): domain Eukaryota; kingdom Metazoa; phylum Chordata; class Amphibia; order Anura; family Ranidae; genus Rana; species Rana kukunoris. The sequence continues at coordinate 170,045,164 of CM056059.1, read as the reverse complement.
AAATAAAAACCGCCACCAAAAGAAAGCTCTATTTGTGTGGGGAAAAAAAACATAAAGATTTAATTTAGGTACAGTGTTGCATGACCGCGCAATTGTCATTCAAAGTGCAACAGCGCTGAAAACTAAAAATTGGTCTGGGCAGGAAAGGGGTGAAAATGCCCTGTATGGAAGTGGTTAAATACCGGCATTTGAACTTGATGCAGAAATATATATGTACTGTTCAGCAGCAATGGCACTGATTTGAGAAATGCGGGCAGAGTAGTGCCAGTGGGAATAATAATAAAAAAAAAAAAAAACATGATGCAGTTACAAGGTCACTGAGTTTCTAGGTCACCAGAAAATTGTATTTTATTTTTTCTGTCTAAAAAGCTATTGCAATCCAGTCAGACATAGCAGGTCCAACTGATCATCCATCTAATACTAGCAATTCATTATTGCAGACACTAAAGGGTTGTTAATTTAGATAAGGTGGGCAAATGCACACAAAGTTTTTAAAGTAGCAGCCAAGTCACAAATGCTGGGAGTAGACCTCAAGTCTTTTTTGAAATTTTGCTATTTTTATTTTTATTTGGTGGCTTTGACATGGATAGTTTGCTCTGACTGTATAGCTGGCCCTTCCTGTACATAGTGCAGGGCCCTGTAATGTCCAATGGTAAGAGGTGTTTTCTTCTTACAGCTAGAGGCGGAGTTGGAGAGATATCGGAGGCGGTTGGATCAGACGGAGGGAGGTCGGGAAACTCTGCTCTGCCAGGTAAAATGTGTGCTCAAGAAAGAAGCCTTTGATCGTGATCTCAGTTCTAGTTCCTTCATTTAGACACGCTCATTAAAAATATAGGTTCCATATGATGTGATCTTTTTCTCTTCCTTTTGAGGAGCACTGGAAGTTCCAAACTTTTTTTGGTTAGCCTACAGCAGTACTGGACACTGGCAAACCAAAAAATGTAGACTAGCCAGGATAAACGCCACTTCTAACACGCCTAACGTCCTAGGAGGCTGGACATCTTTTCTTTCTTTTTTCTGTTTATATTAGGCTACATTCACAGCGACAATTTAGGCTGGTGCAGCCACTGCCCCATTAAATATGACAGGTCACCATCGGCCGCAGCTATACACAGTTCTCTGCACAGCCAGCGTAAACTAGTTCTTTAGAAGTCCTGTAGAAAGGATGTTTCAAGAAAACATTACGAGGTACATAAATCAAACCTAATGTGACACCTAAAAAGTCCCCTAAAATATGAATAGGTTTATGAATTCTTATCTGTTGTAATCAAGTCTGTGTTAGTGGGATGGGTGGGTAGAGATCAGCCCACCCTTAAAGCTAATGGAGCCCTCTGATTGCACAATTGGCAGCAGGCGGTTTATGTGATATTTGCTATTTATCTTTTTCTTTCTTCTATGGAAAAATCAGGAACCACTTGCAGAGATTTCCCAGGGAAGCAAGTGCCCCGTTATCCCACTTTTTATGAGCTGTGTATACCCTGATCATTGCCCAGCTGTTAATGGTTGAATCTGATTGTGTATGGCTATTTTTATTTTATTTTAAAAGAAGTTTTTTTAAAGAGCAGTACAGTACATTTTAGTGCCACCAGAACATTCTGGGGCAAAAAGATACATACAGATACAATACATCGTAAACAGTTTACATAGCCTAGAAAAAAAGAAAACCCTGACCTTCACTCAGTATTAAATGGCTTATCCTACCTAACCATGAGTGTACAATTCTGTAATGGTAGGAAAACCAGATAAGTGCACTTAACTCAAGTCTGTCCCGACACCCCCAATGGGAGCACACCCGTAACTCTTTTGATGAGATTAAAGATTTTGTTCCAGAATCCTCTAAGTCTAGGGCAATCCCACCAAATATGAAGCATGGAGCCTTGGGCTTGACAGTCACAAAAACATAGCGGTAAAGCGGTTGGAAACATAGCCGCCAACCTACTGGGAACCAAGTACCATCTCATTAATACTTTCAAATTGGCCTCTATCAAAGATGTATTAATTAATCCTTTAAAAGCTCTCGTTCCTACCTTATGCCACTCCTCCAGGTCCCAGGTCTCCTGCAGATCTCTCTCCCACACTTCCATGTAGGAAAATTTAAAAGGGACCTCTGAAAGTGACATGTATATTATGGAAATGCCTCCCTTATGTTCCGTCATTCGGTTACACCCATATTTAGTGAAGACTGGGGGACAGGATTTATTCTTCCAAAATGATGATACGAAATTAAAAATTTGAGATTATAGCAACTTCTCAGATACTGGTAATTCCAATCTCCCCAAACAATGCTTCAGAGAGAGCGGGCCAGAAGCCGAGAGGAAGTGCCCTATCCTATAGATCCCTTTGTCCAACCACCATTGGAATGCTTTGATGTCCATTTCTCAGTGCGAATTGGGGATTGTGAAAAATTTGTGTTAAGGGACTAGCCTAAGATCCCAAAGAAGGAAGATGTTTCAGATCATCCCAGAGCTTAAAAGACTGGGACAATGCAGGTGACATTATTAAGGGTCTGGATTTTTGGGAAAACCATAATAGACTTTCCAGCGGATGATTAGGGACTGCCAAACTCTCAATATCAATCCAATCAGGTCTCTCGTGTTTTGAATAGACGGTTGATAATTGGGCCAGCCTAGCTGCTTGATAATATCTGAACAAGTTCGAAAGCCCAAAGGCTAATCTATATCCTTTACCCTCCCAGATGGAATTTAAGAATTTTGCCCTGAAACGATTTAAGTTGATTTTTTATAATAGCTATCGGGAGGGACCTAAACAAGTAGAGCAATCTAGGCAAGAGTCATTTTAATTGAATTAATTTTACACAACCAGGATATTTTATGTCGTTCCCACGTCTGGCGGTCCAGTTCGAGTTTGGGAAACATAGGAGGAAAGTTTGCTTGGTAAAGTTGTTCAATTTTGGGAGTGAGGTTTATTCCTAAATATCGGACAGAAGACTCGGCCCATTCGAAATCAAAGTGAGGTTTCAAATGGTCAACTACAGTAGGTTGTATGGATATATGCAGCGCTTGGGATTTGTTCATATTGACCCGTAACCCTGAAATATCCCCAAAAGACGTGAGCAATCTGCATATGTTGGGGAGAGAGGCAATTGGGGAGGTAACAAAAAGGAGGAGATCGTCTGGCAAAAATCTATGGGGATAGGGGGCAGCCTTGTCTAGTACCTCTGGCAATTCTAATAGGATCAGAAAAATAACCTCCTGGGCAGGACCCCCATCCCACCCCGACTGAAGTATTGAGATAATATCAACTGGTCGCCTGACCTGGTCTGGGCCCTGTCTCCCTGGAATAAAGCCAACCTGGTCCTTATGGATATAATGTTTTATACAGTGCCTTGCAGAAGTATTCGGCCCTCTTGAACTTTGCAACCTTTTGCCACATTTCAGGCTTCAAACATAAAGATATAAAACTGTCATTTTTTGTGAAGAATCAACAAGTGGGACACAATCATGAAGTGGAACGAAATTTATTGGATATTTCAAACTTTTTTAACAAATAAAAAAACTGAAAAATTGGGCGTGCAAAATTATTCAGCCCCCTTAAGTTAATACTTTGTAGTGCCACCTGCCAGTCGCTTGGGGTATGTCTCTATCAGTTTTGCACATCGAGAGACTGACATTTTTGCCCATTCCTCCTTGCAAAACAGCTCAAGCTCAGTGAGGTTGGATGGAGAGCGTTTGTGAACAGCAGTTTTCAGTTCTTTCCACAGATTCTTGATTGGATTCAGGTCTGGACTTTGACTTGGCCATTCTAACACCTGGATATGTTTATTTGTGAACCATTCCATTGTAGATTTTGCTTTATGATTTGGATCATTGTCTTGTTGGAAGACAAATTTCCGTCCCAGTCTCAGGTCTTTTGCAGACTCCATCAGGTTTTCTTCCCGAATGGTCCTGTATTTGGCTCCATCCATCTTCCTATCAATTTTAACCATCTTCCCTGTCCCTGCTGAAGAAAAGCAGGCCCAAACCATGATGCTGCCACCACCATGTTTGACAGTGGGGATGGTGTGTTCAGGGTGATGAGCTGTGTTGCTTTTACGCCAAACATAACGTTTTGCATTGTTGCCAAAAAGTTTGATTTTTGGTTTCATCTGACCAGAGCACCTTCTTCCACGTGTTTGGTGTGTCTCCCAGGTGGCCTGTGGCAAACTTTAAATGACACTTTTTATGGATATCTTTAAGAAATGGCTTTCTTCTTGCCACTCTTTCATAAAGGCCCGATTTGTGCAGTATACGACTGATTGTTGTCCTATGGACAGAGTCTCCCACCTCAGCTGTAGATCTCTGCAGTTCATCCAGAGTGATCATGGGCCTCTTGGCTGGATCTCTGATCAGTCTTCTTGTATGAGCTGAAAGTTTAGAGGGACGGCCAGGTCTTTGTAGATTTGCAGTGCTCTGATACTCCCATTTCAAAATTATCGCTTGCACAATGCTCCTTGGGATGTTTAAAGCTTGGGAAATCTTTTTGTATTCAAATCCGGCTTTAAACTTCTCCACAACAGTATCTCGGACCTGCCTGGTGTGTTCCTTGTTCTTCATGATGCTCTCTGCGCTTTAAATGGACCTCTGAGACTATCACAGTGCAGGTGCATTCATACGGAGACTTGATTACACAGGTGGATTCTATTTATCATCATTAGTCATTTAGGTCAACATTGGATCATTCAGAGATCCTCACTGAAATTCTGGAGAGAGTTTGCTGCACTGAAAGTAAAGGGGCTGAATAATTTTGCATGCATGGCCTCCTGAAAGTTTTTCACGGATAGTAGCTTTGTATGCAGCCCATAACATCTCAGCCGAGATTCCATCAACATCATTCAAAAAAGTAATCTTTCAATGCCCTGTCAATATCAGAAACCACAATTGGATCACTAAAGAGTTTCATTCAGTTTCCAATGAGACTTGTAGGAATCAATTATTTATTTGTAATGAGCAAACTACCATAGTGATCCGAAAGGGCGTATCTTTTTATATAAGCTTTATAAACCGATGGGATATGTCTTGATGAAATATATGATCAATCCTAGAAAACGATTGATGTGGGTATGATCCCTTTTGGCTGGATTAAGTTCCCTCCAGATGTCTACAAGACTTAGTTGAAATATTAATTTTGCTATGTGAGAGCTGGCTCTAACTGGACGGGTCAGCTGTGTTGCTAATGGTTTGGACTTGTCTAGACTTTGGTCAAATGAATATTAGAATCACCTCCGCACACTCATCCCCTCCAGGAGAGGTTCCAATATGCTAAACATAGATTGGAAGAATTTGACCTGACCTCTATTGGGGGCATAATAAGAAATAAATGACAGTAATTGTTCATCCAATACTCCTTTAACCAATAGAAACCTGCCATCGGGGTCCTTATGTATTAAAAGCGGTTTGAGCTTGCAAGTTTTTGCGAAAAGGATTGCAACTCCTCTGGTTTTGTCTTCAGCGTTTGCTAAAAAAAATGGGAATGATATGACTGAAACACCATCCTTCTCTTAACGGGCAAGTTCAGTCCCTGAACGTTATGAGAGACTACTCTCAAAGCAGTAGGAAGCGTGGGGTCATGAGGTACAACCATTGTGAGAGGAGTAATGTGTTGATTATAACACTTACCCCAGATGATAAGCGTGGGAACAACAAACACAAGCTATAAACTAGACCAGGACCTGGAGCGAGGCAAACGGGACACTCTAGGAACAGTCTGGCAATCAAAAAGAAGAGGTTAGAAAAGAGAGAAACGAGAATAAGAAGAAAAGAAAAAAAACGTATTACGATATGAATTAGTCTAGACCAACGAAAGGAGGGAGAAAAGTCCATCCCACCATAGTCTTTCATACAACCAACGCAGCCCCAAATCTGGGCTACTAGACCAACCCCCGACGGTGAAGAATCCACCGTCTAGAAGTGGTTGGAGGCGCAAGGCATCTGCCTCGGCCACAACCATCCCTTAGATTAGGCAAGCAAATTATTTATCAATGAAATGCAATCTAATCAAAAACTATAACATTTTATAGAAAAACTAGCTCACGGTCAGCGTGAACATATTATCAAAAAATAAATTGTTTGTTTCTTCAAAGAACAAAATATTTTGCAAGACTCTCCTCTCGCCATATGAAGTAGTGAAGAGTGTATATATATAAAAAAAAGAAAGGGGGCGGGAGGGTGAGGAGAGGTGGTAGACCCCAAGAACTGGCCAGGAATCTGTTCGGGCGTCCAAAGATCTTGCAATTGTAGACAAAAAGACCCAAAGGGCTGACTCTGCGCTAATGTGCAAATGAATAAAACCAGTGAACAGTGAACAATAAGCTGCCAGCATTAAATTGTGTACAACAATTAAAAAGACATAAAAAATACAGGAGGTGCAGCGCGATCAAGGATTGATAAATAACATACAAATTAAATATTAGATATGTGAACATAAGCTCATTAGGAATAAACCGGAGGAGAGCTTAAAGAAAAATTAAAATAAATCTCCAATGCTGAACAGTTGTGAGATCTAGTAGAAAAGTCCAGTGTAAATCTTGTGACGAAAGAACTGTGAAAAAAGTAACCACGTAGACTCCAAGGTGCTATAAGATGGAGGATAACCACCCTGCACTCGTGAAATAAGACTGCCTGCTTACCACAAACAAAGACTGCTTTGCATCAGTCTCATGAAGCATAGGGACATTCGGTCTCCCTTAAACCAATCCGTATGTAAACAAGGTACAGCTCAGCAATGGGTCCGGGACAGGCACTTTCAAAACAGTACTCCTGGTGGCAATCACAGGGTCAGTGATCTACTAGATCTCAATACTGTTCAGCATTGGAGATTTATTTTAAATTTTCTTTAAGCTCTCCTCCGGTTTATTCCTAATGAGCTTATGTTCACATATCTTGCAATTGTAGCCTCTCCTGACAGTCACATGGAGGCAGGAATGATAACCATGTTTGTCCCATCAGCATGGAATAAGAGAACAAAATAGGTGCCTAGAAGACAATCCTTCAGAAGCGAGGAAAAAAAATGTATTTAGTTTAAGGTGGAGGTGAAACTCAGGCCTTGTACACACGAGGGAATAAATCCGCTGAAGATGGTCCGACGGACCATTTCAGCGGAAAAATCCCCTCGTGTGTAGGGGCAAACGGACGCTTTTTGCCGGATTCATCCGGCGGAAAAATTCCAAAGCATGCTTTGAAATATTTCCGCCGGATAGCTGGCTGGCAGATATGTCCGCTGGTTAGTACGGCAAACCAGCGGACATATCTTGCCGCACATGCGTCGTATCCTGTGAATGGATCCGACGCATGCGCGCGGAAGTGTTTACTTCCTGGTGCGGTCACGTGGCGGCGTCAACGTCACCGCCGCGTCACCGCGCTGTCCGCCGGCGGGGAATTTGATCCGATGGTGTGTACAGCCATCGGATCAAAACATCCCGGCGCAAATATACGCTGTAAACGGTCCGGGGACCGTTTACAGCGGATATTTCCCGTCGTGTGTACAAGGCCTAAGAGTCACACGGGTCCCCAGCCAGGGAAAGGAGACCCAACTTGGGGTTCCCCCCCCCAAGGGAAATCAACAAGGAAAAGAGAAAGGAAGGCCAGGTGCTGTTCCTAGATCGGGTAGTTACTGGATCATTGGTGCGTCTGCTTTTGCTCATCTTCCATGTGGGAGAAATAGGACTGGTAGGGGTGGGACGTTTGGATGAGCCTGCTTGTAAAAACTCGGAAATGCCCACCAATATTTGATTTCCTTCTGAACTAAAATCACCAGCAGTGGTTTCAGTGTTCTGCATCTTTGTATAGTCGTGGGGGAGATATCGGCAAAAATTTGGATGTCTTTTCCTTGGAAGGAAATGTGAGATTCTCATGATCTCTTCCTTCATAGTATAATAGTGTGGTTTCACCACTACATACCTGGGGGAACCATCCTTCCTGAGGGGACCCAGGATATGTGAGCCCTATCCAGCTCTAGCTTGTGTAAGGCAATAGAGGGGAGCAGGATTTTTATGAGATCCTATACCGCTTTGGGGATGTCTGTGATGGACTCAAGGAGGCCCCTGACCCTAAAATGGTCTCTTCTAGCGCGGTTCTCAAGGTCATCTATCCTGTTTAGGGCCACATCCAGTTGCTCTTGTAAAGACTAAATTTGGTCAGTATTTTGATTGGCCCTGGAAACAGTAATGTCCAGCTTATGTTCTATCACTTTCATTCTGGAGCCCAGGGTCTGGAAGTCAGAACGAATATCATTTGTGATTCTGAGTGCTGTTTGAGCAAGTCTCCGCTCAAGTAATTCAGAACATTTCAAGAAAAGTTCCCCTGTATTCTGAGGAATCGCAAGTTCAGGGCTTCCTGTGGGGCTAATGGCGTTAGGATGAACAGGTGTTTTTCCCTGTGAGGAGATGGTATAGTGAGGCAATGAGGTTTCTAATAAAGCTTCTAAAGCTGCTGGCCAAAGTGACATGAGGCCAGCGGTACTATGAATAGCCTGAGGAGGAAGGGTTAGGGCAGCTGGAGTAATCACTGGCTTAAGCTTAAGCTCCCGGCTTTAGCGGCCATCTTGGAAGCCTCTGCGCATGCGCCTCCGTATGGCAATTTTTTTGGCATGAACAGAATTTCTGCAGAAGCATGGAGTGTTTAGTTCCAGGCAGCATGTCACCCCCTGTATGTCCATTTTCCCTTATTTGTGCCCTTTAGGTGGAAGATCTGCGGAGTCAACTGATAAAAGTGGAAGAAGATCGCAATCACCTGCAGCTCCAGCTCTCCCAGATGTCTCATATTCAGCACGAGGACCATGAAGAGGACAGAAGAGTTCGGGCAGGTGGGCCTCGGTCTTCTATATTAAAATCAGATTTTAGCCAAGTGCTTTTGGGTCTTGTTTGGTTACACCTGCGGTTGGGGGGTGGTAAAAATAGGTAGTTGAGCTTTGATTTTAACCTGCCCACTTCTTCAGACTGACACCTGCCCATCAAGGCATTTTGAGATTTGCATAACCCCTCCCAAGAGCCAGCTAACTGCTTGCACTTGAGATTAGTTTTTAAGAGGCATACTGAGGCAGGATGCTACCGGTATGTAGAGCACCATGCCAGCCACTCCCATAAGGATCTGTCAGTGTGAAGCAGATATTTGATAAGGCAAAATTGGTTTGGGGGGGGCAACATGAGAAGGGTACCTAGCGGGTCATAATTGGAGGAGGATATCATGTGACTGACCTCTCCTCATTTCCTGAACTGTTTACTGCAGCCTTATACAGAGAACATTCTGTAGGACAATGCAACATCCACATTGTACCTTTTCATTATATGAACAAAAAAATCACCAGCACAGTGTGGCATAAACACTGAGGTATCCAGCAATGAGCAGTATCCCCTCCTCTTTTTGTATTCGGGCCCCTGAGTAACCGGAAATATAGTGATATCTCTACTGAGAATAAATCCAAAAATACCAAATTATTAAGAGAGAATTGTAACAATTTAAGACGCAGAATATTGAAGCACTAGGAATGTGTAGAGTAGGAGTGATGAAAGAAAAAATAAGGCTCAGTTCACATATATGCCGATCCGATGCACTTTGAACTGCATCCGATTCACATAATGTGTGAAGCGGCTTGCAATGGAGCTGGTTCACACATGTCCAGGGTAGTCACTATCCGTTCCTATGCGATCTTGGGTCCGGTTTAGGTTCAAATGCAAGTAAAAAATTGTACTTGAGCTAAGTAAACATAACTGCATTAAACTGCGTAAACTGACTGCAAACAGCTGGACATCGAAAAATGTTTTAGCCATCAGACCTTTCACCATTTTTGTTGCTTTTGTCTTGGACAAAAATGGTATCTTCGCAATATGTTTTTGTAAGTGAGGTCTCCAGAACTGCACACTGTAATCTAAATGAGGTCCCACTAAAGATCTAAATCGGTGGTTCTCATCCTTTCTAGTGCTGTGACCCCATGATAAAATTTCCCAAGTTGTGGGGACCCCTAACAGAAAAAAAAAATCGTAGCGTGGGTGGTCAGCACCTAAGCCAAGACAAGTAATTTGCGCCTCTAACCTACGGACATTTATCAATCCCTGAGTCCTTTCCACTTGTACAGTCTTAAAACTCCCAATGGTACATTTTAGGATGTACCACTCTTTCTCTTTGTTCTCATTTTTTTTCCCCTTTTATCCCTCTATCCTAATTTCTTGCTTTTTTCCTCATCCCTCTCTCTAGCCGTTTTTCTTGTTCTTTCTCTTATTCTTTCTCCCCTTCTTCTTTGTTCCTCCCCCTCTTTTCATGTATTCTTTATTCCTTCTCTTACTCCTTGGTGGGGGTGTAGGGGAATGGGATCAGTGACAGTGCAGGGAGGGTGGGATCAGTGGCAGTGAACAGGGGTTCTGATCAGCCAACTTTGGTGCTCCTGATCAAGGTCATCTGCTGATCTTAGAACTGTAGTGGGAACTTTTAATGGAAACTATTATCACAGGTAGTTTTACTCACTGTGTCTCCGAGGACTTTGTAGTGTCCCTCAGCAGTGACACCTGTGCCGAAATCGGGAGATAGGGTCTCCTCCAGCCCCTTCCACTTCACATTCCTCACCAGTCAGCTGACCTCTAGTCTCTGCCCCCCAGCCATGCCGTGAACTGAATGGGTGGCTGCGAAGAGGCTAAGTAGGCGAAAACGCTAGGAGAGCGTGTGGGCTTCAGGAACAGCACAGGATTTGGGGACCCCTGGCAAATCGTCATTTGACCCCCAAGGGGGTCCCAACCCCCAGGTTGAGAACCACAGATCTAAATAGTTATCAGGACCTCCTTCCCCCTGCTGGTGACCCCTCCAGTGCTGCACCCTATGAATCTATCCACTTTTCCCACTGCTTGACCACACTGTTTTGTCATTTTGCAGTCACCTTTTAAATAAGCACCCATTTTGGTTTATCTTTCTGTCAGTAGTGGTGGAACGGTCTGAACGGGAGAAGCAGGAACTGGAGTGTCAGATCTCTGAGCTACGCACTCAGCTCAACAGAAATGCGTTCTTGTCTGAGATGGAAGAACTGAAACGCAACCTCAACCAAAGGGAGAGAGAGAAGATTCAGCTGGCAGAACAGATGGAGGTGTGTATTGGGGTCACATATTATTTATATTATAATTTTATTTTACACTTTAAAGCAGAGCTCCACCCAGGAAAACAACATTTTACAATGTTTAAAAAAATAAAATAAAAAAAAAACCTGAAAAAAAAATAAAATACTCACCCGAAATACCCGTTGCTATGCGGAAGTCCGTAATCTGCCTCACCTGCACCGCGGTCCGATTTCTTCTTCTCCTTCTCCTTGTGAATGGGGCGCGCTGCTTTCTGGGAACTGTGTGTGTTCTCAGAGAGCAGCGTGCCCATTCACAAGCCAGCGTGAGACTCACGCAGGCGCAGTAGGAAATGGGCAGTGAAGCCGTACGGCTTCACTGCCTGTTTCCCATAGTGTGGATGGCGGCGCGGGACCCGGCGCGATCGTGGGACCGGCATCGGGGGGCCCATCAGCGCGGGCAAGTAGGACAAGGTAAGTGTCCTTATTTAAAGTCAGCAGCTACACTGTTAGTAGCTGCTGACTTTTAAAAAAAAATAAAAATCGCTGCTGGAGCTCCGCTTTAAGGTCTGTTTCTATTCAGTTTATGTAAAGCCTGCATTGAAAAGCCATTAAATGCTTGCTGTCATTACACTTCGGCAGGTCGGCACGGGGTTGTGCGATGTCCGCCCGGTGGCCCGCGATCGTTCCTTGGAGCCAGAACGGGGGATCTGTCAATGTAAACAAATAGATCCCTGTTCTGTCAGGGAATTGGAGAAAGATCTGCTGTTCCTAGTGATCAGGAACAGCTATCTCTCTCTACTCCCCAGTCATTCCGACCTCAAAATGTTCTGTGAATGGGCAGCAGAGGAGAGGGGTGAACATAGCTGCTCTGTGTGCTTCTCTTCCCCTCTCACAGCCAGAGTGTATCCTCCTGGGAGTGCAATAAACCTGTCACATGTAAGTAATAGAGAGATGTCCCTAATTGGACTTCACTCATAGTGTGCCTACACTTTTTGGAATTTGCTGAATTCCTGGAATTTAGCTTTAAGGTTGCTAGGGGTTTCTTAAAGTGGCTGTAAACAATTTTATTTTTTATTTTTTTTAAATAACAAACATTTTATACTTGCCTCCACTGTTCAGCTCGTTTTGCACAGAGTGACCCCGATCCACGTCTTCTGGGATCCCTCGCAAGAGCTCACTGTATCATCTGGCCCCGCCGCGTCACTAAATGCGATTGACAGCAGCGCCAGCCAATGGCTGCACTGCTTTCAATCCATCCGCTCTAGCCAATCGGCAGCCAGGCTGAGCGGCGAAAAGGATGTTGGGGCCGAGCACGGGACTTTCGAGGGGTCAGGTATACTCTGAATTTTTTTCACCTTAATGCATAGAATTGAACATAAGTATTGAACAATTTCTGACGTCAATTTTTTATTTTATTTTTTATTTATCTGCAAAGGGGACATTCTTCCCACTGACCAGCAGTGAAGGGAGCATTCTTCCCACAAACCACCAATGTAAGGAACTTTCTTCTCATTGTGGTCCCTTCCCTCGCTAACCACTAATGGGAGGGATCCTTCCCCCATTGACCACCAATCTAAGGGGCCCTTCTTCTCTGACCACCAGTGTAAGGGGGCACTTCATTGACCACCAGTGTGAGCCAACACTACATATTTCACTGTGTGGATTTCTTTAACAATATTTTTTTATATTTAGATTTCATTGTCAAATTATCCTACATTTGTACCAATTGTTTTGTCTTCTGCTTCCACTGAGCCACACCATCCACCCTCATTTGCAAGTGCATGCCCATGCAGTACGTGATGTATTAAGCATTGAGATGCCTTTATATCATTGGGGCCTGTGGCTTGTCACCTGCGTCTATATAAACGCTGCTCCGATCTGTGTCTGGGAGCGTCTCGCAGTCTTCCACACTCTGTACAAAGCAATTGGACATCACTTAAGGAGGTTATAAATCTCTGAAATGTAGGCTTTCTGTGGTGTTGGTAGAAAAGAGTTTATTATTAAACCTTGCTTAAGGCTTGCGGAGTGTAGCAGCATTAATACATCAATGCTGAACAGCCGCTCTTAGCGTGTGCTAGAACAAAAACAACTTGTCCCCGCCATTATTCCAATCAATCGAGTCTGGCTCAGATTATTCTCTTAATCTCTGAGTGTGGCGGCAAAGCTGTAGGTCTGCAGACTGCACACTTCTGTAGGAAGCAGCGTTTGTGACTTGCAGGAAGAGCCTGCTTACTGCTTCAATTGCATTTTATCACATCACTTGTTAGTATATGTCTCTAAATTGTTTGTGTTGCCTAAAGTTGTAATATGCTCTGAAGAGTATTTTCTCTATCATCCATTAAGGGACTTGGCTTGATGAAAATAAGCAATGTAGGGTTCTACGAGTTTCCCTAAGGAGAATGGATGTTTTTTTGCTCTTCTGCTGCATTTATAATTTACTTTAACTGAATAATTTTGTACTATGAACAGCTACTGCTAGAGTCGGAAATAGTCCATATTGAGGTTCCTCTCGCTTCTGCTCAGGTGACACCTAGATTCATAGGCAGTCACCAGGACAGGAAGTGAGGGGATGGTTCCCTAATATGGGGTAAATTAAAATCCCACACAGATTTTAAAGTTATTGTAAAGGCAGAAGGTTTCTTATCTTAATGCATTCGAATAAAAAGCCTTCTGTCTGCCACCCCCAGCTCCTCTAATACTTACCTGAGACACCACCACAGCACCATTGGCTCCCCCTGCTGTCAGTCAGTCATCCAATGAGTAGAGGAAAGGAGGCTCCATGTCTGAATTGACACAGCGAGCTGGGGCTCGGCTCGGGTGCCCACATAGCAAGCTGCTTGCTGTGGGGACACTCAATGGGGGGGAGGAGGAAGACGCACCAAAGAGGGACCCGAGAACAGGCGGATCAGGCCTGCTCTGTGCAAATCCACTGCAACAGGGCAGGTAAGTATAACGTTTATTTTTAACGAGGAAAAAAAAAGACTTTACAATCGCTTTAACCTTTTCCCCCTCTGCTCAGAAAAAGACAATTAGATTTAAAATCAGATTTTTCAAGTTGGATATGTTTTGCATATATCCAGATATACTGTCCCAAATATCCTGCTGATTGGCTAGCATTATGCAACTACCATTGCTCACTTGTGTTTAAAGCACAAAAATGGGAGGGGGATTAGGTACCTGCTCCCACTTCTGCCCAGATTGCCACAAAGATCCGATTGGAAGTTCAACCATACTACTTGAGGGACATACAAATATTTAGCAGCTAAATTGAAAAACCAGGCCAGCTGCATATCTCTCTGCATCCATCTTCAAGGCACTGTTCTATTTGAAAACAAGATGGAAATGACTTCTCATGTCTGTCTTCATAGGTTTATTTAAGATCAGAAAGGATTGGTGGTCTCTGAGAAAGAGTTTCCTCATCACAAGACATGCTTGACAAAAGTTTTATGTTTTATTTTTCATCATGTATAATGTTGTGTCATCTCATAGATTCTGACAGCAGACATGGAGAAGAGAGAGCGGCAGCAGTTGCGTATGTTGGAGCAACTAAAGGACATCCAGAGCCGCTACGAGATATGTGAGAGGGAGAGGAGTCAGACCGAGATCAACAATTCTCAATTAGGCCAGCAGCTGGAGGAGGTGACCCAGGAGGCTGAGCGCTGTCTGGCTGAACTACAGCTGGTGGATGCCCAGCGCCTGGAGGCCGAGAAGAAGAAAGAAGATCTGAAGTCCAAAGCGCAGGAGAGCCTCAGACATTGGAAGATGAAGTGTAAAAAGTTAGAGCGTGAACTGGAGAAGAAAGACGAGACCACAAGAGTCACCAGTGAACGTTGTAAACAGGTCAGATGCCAAGACTGCTTTCATGACATGCACAGTACTATGCCTATATGCTTTATGACCCTGGCCCTCAGGGGCCTCTGACAGGTCATGGCTTTTCAAGGCTTCCAGATGGCACAAGTGATGTTCTCCATAGAGCAGCACAGATGCAATAATTGGTAATGGGTGATACACTTTCCACATAGCAGCACAATATTTTACCTAAGGCAGTGAGAAGAAAAGTGAAAGAACAAGACCTGTTTGTGACTTCTAAGTTTTAATTTTGGAAAAAAACTTTTGTATCCTAAGCCCTGGTTCACATATATGTAGTGCAAGAAACGCAGTGAATCCAGAGCGTTCACCACACTGAAATCACATTCTGTTCATGCGATTTTTATTTATTTTTTTCCACCAGTGTCAATGTTAAATTTAATGACACCCCAAAACAGGTCACAAAACAATGTCATTGCAAGAATCGGCCAATGCGATCCGATTTTGGTGCAGCAAAAAAGTTTGCACCTATTTTTTTTGTGCTGTGTGGTGTGAATTGAGCCCATATAAAATTAATGGTCTCAAATCACACTGCAAAGACTGACACGTGATTTGAATAGGAATGTGGTCAAATCCCTATCCGAATCGCATGTCCTGTCCCGCACTGCACAAGTGTGAACCCAACCTACAGTAGAAAAAAAGGCAGCATAAAAACCCAAAGCCTAGGATCAGTTGGTAATCTCTTTTATATAATCTAAGGTAGGGGTAGGCAAACTTTGAAAGATGAAGATCTATCTGAACAACATAAAATAAATCACAAATCGCCAGAGTTCAGTTCTCATTTGTTTTTAAAGAAATTGACTAGCAAAACCTAACTAAATCTATAAGGAAAATATAATGGAACAAATGTAAAAATGTAAACATAGCCTACCTTAGCAGCGAACGATGTCAGTAGAGCAGTGTATGGTGACAGTAGTTTTTAATACATAATAATAAACAATTTTTATTTATTTTTTTACTATGCTTCAGTTATGAATTAACACTGTGAGTGATCGATCGGCACTGTTCACTCACTGTATTTATTCAGAAAAAGATGGGGCCGGAAAAATTTAATTTTTACCAGCCCCTTCCTAGGCTCTCATTCTGTAATGATCCCCTGCATCAGTCGGTGGGTGAGGAAGGAAGCTGGCAGTGATGTGAGGGCGACTGGACCACACGGGGGACTGGGCAGCATAAGCAAGCGTTACCTGGACATGGGCAGCATAAGCAAGAGTTACCTGGACATGGTGGATGGTGGCATTTACTGGAACTGATCCAATGTCGTCCTCCAGCAGCTGAAAGCTGGTGGGAGAGAGAGGAGGCGTGGTGGCTTTCAGAGGCTGCCAGAGGGAAAGGGGATCAGTCCCAGTAAATGCCACCACTGCTCCTTTCTAGGTTCCAGGAGTTGGCATGGAAGGGATGCGACATACCAGTCACCCGCCCGCCTGCAATCAAGGGTTGCAGACTCCTGATCTAAGGTCTTGAAAAAGAAGCATGATGTCAATGTACTGTACAGTTATTGAACCATACAAAGGTCATTTCATGCCTGGAGAGACACTTTAACTTTCAGAGGCATTTAGTATGCAGAAAGTGGATTTATATTATTTGTGGATATTGAGAGATACATTTTAGATACGTATTTTTTTTTTGTGCCTGGACGTCTGCTTTACCTAAACATTAAAGCGGTTGTATAGTCCTAAAAAAAATGTTTTTTCTTTTTTGTCACATGTAAAGCAAAAGGCATAATGAGCTAGTATGCACCGCATACTAGCTTATTGTGAAATACTTACATTAGAACGAGGCATCGGTAACTCACCTGGTCTACGCTGAGATAGCTGACATGTTGCTTCAGCGTGTCTTCTGGGTATCCCGGCTTCAGTGCTGTGAGTGGATGGCGCTGCAAAGTCGTCACTCCCACACATGCACGTGGGAGACTTCTTTGTGGCAATGTCCGGCGTCTGCTGGGCCTTTAGCCGAGAATCCCATGTGCGCATGCACCGGTGCAGTCAGCGTCTCATTGCAAGAGGAATATCTCCTAAACCGTAAAGGTTTAGGATTTTTTTTTTTTTTTACCTACAGGAAAGCTTTATTATAGGCTTGCCTGTAGGTAAAAAATAAAATAAAAAATTATACAACTGCTTTAACAACTTAAAATATGTACTTACTAAAATTACTGCATATGTCTGTGTTGTAATTATGAAATTTTCATATTGTAACATAACAAACCATGGCCTGTCCTCCTAGGAGGTGAAGGAGAAAGACGAACTGAAGTGTCAGCTAAAGGCCACCATACAGCAAGGAGAAAGTCTCCGTAAGGAGCTGGCAGAGGTGCTGGCCAGACGGGCGCAGCAGGAGGAGGAATTGCATCTAAAACAAGTACGGATGACTGAGGGCCAGGAACAGCAAATGGAACTGGAAAGGGAATTGCGGGAATCCCAAGAGTTGGCAGGCCGGCTTCAAGGTAATACCTCTGTAGTGTACAGGCATTGTAACATTCACTGTCCTACTCGTTTTATTTGAATTTTTGATGGTGTGCACTGTGCAGGGTTTGTCAGATGTATAGTGTGTGTGTGTGTGTGTGTGTGTGTGTGTGTGTGTATATATTACTATATGCTGCTATTCATATATAGTCATATTCATTTTTTTATTTTGTTATGTTGCAGACTGATATTACAGTTGTTTTGATGATAAAAAAATGAATTTAATCTACACTTAATACCCACCAATTACCAAGTGAAAACTGAATTTAAGAAATATCTGAATTTACTGACTAAACTGAAATATCACATGTACTCAAAGTGGTTGTAAACCCTTTAAAACAGGATTATGCTACAGGTAAGCCTATATTAAGGCTTACCTGTAGCTACCAAGGATATCTCCTAAACCTGTATGGTTTAGAAGAGATCCCCTGTCCCCGGCATGTGCTGATGTTTTTCGGCACATGCGCACTGGGGCAAACTGAACCTATGTGGTGGAGGAGGAGACTAGGAGGTACAGTGGTTGACCGCGATATTGTGTCAATCTCGCTCACTTTCTCGGCGAGATTGACCACCTGCGAGCCCCATCGCGGGAGCCAGCGCCGAGCTGGCTTGCCGCGATGGAGACAAAGCCGTCATAGAAGTGACGGGGATCCGGCGTGGATTCCCGCCAATTCTACACGTGGGCGGCGTTTGTTATGAATCCTAAAGGGGAAGTCCCCGCCGGATTTTAAATAAAAATCCGGCATGGGTTTCCCCCTCAGGAGCATACCGGGCCCTTAGGTCTGTTATGGGTTGTAAGGAGACCCCCCCCCTACGCCGAAAAACCGGCGTGGGGGTTCCCCCACAATCCATACCAGACCCGTATCCAAAGCACGCCGGCCGGTCAGGAGGGGAGTGGGGGCGAGCGAGCGCCCCCCCCCCCCCCCCCCCCTCCTGAGCCGTACCGGGCAGCATGCCCTCAACATGGGGGGGGGGTCAGGTGCTCTGGGGCAGGGGGGCGCACTGTGGCCTCCCCACCCCAGAGCACCCCGTCCCCATGTTGATGAGGACAGGGCCCCTTCCCGAGAACCCTGGCCGTTGGTTGTCGGGGTATGCGGGTGGGAGGCTTGTCGGAATCTGGGCGCCCCCTTTAATGAGGGGACCCCCAAATACCAGCCCCCCACCCTAAGTGAATGAGTATGGGGTACATCGTACCCCTACCCATTCACCTGCAAGAAAAGTGTAAACACAAATAAACCACACAGGGTACCGGCGGGCTTCTTCCGACATCTTCGGCGGGGGTGGGTTTTCTCCGCTCTCCGGGGGGTCTTCTCCCGCTCTCCGCTCTTGATTCGGCGCTGTCCGGTGCCTTCTTTCTCTTCAGGACTGGCCGCCGCTTCTGTCACGTCTTCTTCCTCTTTTCTCCAGATGTTGACGCGACGCTTCCTCCCGCTGTTATGCAGGGCGCGCAGCTCTCAGCGACTTATATAGGCCTATCTTGTGACGTTGCAGTCCCATCATGCTCCGGCAGGCACTGTAAGAAATAAATAATGAGCTAGTATGCTAAGCATACTAGCTCATTATGCTTTTGTCTTGCAGGAATTTTTTTTTCTTTTTTTTTTTCAGTTGGGTTTACAACCACTTTAAGTATTCAGACCCTTTACTCAGTATTTTGTCTGAAGCACCTTCTGTTGAGATTACAGCCCAAGTTTTTTTTTTGGGTATGGAGAAACAAGCTTTGCACGCCTGAATTGGGGGATTATCTGCCATTCTTCTTTGGAAATCCTTTCAAGATCAGTCAGGTTGGATGGAGACTGTCGATGGACAGCCAATGTAACATCCTATAAAGAAATATTTGTAAAGTGCAAGTACTTCATGAATCCCACTATTATTAGGTATTAAACTGAACAACAAACAGTCCTTAAATGGCATCAATCATATGATGGTGTCTTAATGCGGTGCCCATACATCTCCCACCAGGTGTAACCTCACCTTAAGGACTTAAACAATAAGCCTTTAATTACTGTCGGTAGCCTCCAGAGATCCTCCTTTCTTTCCTTTATCCTATTTTGAGTATGGGATGCTGTTTGTGAAACATAGATCTCTTGCTCCTCCTGATGTTAGCCCAGCTCAGAAGCCTCTATTTTCCTCCTGGTTTGTTTAACCACATACCGCCTGGCCTATAGCAAAATGATGGCCGGCAGTGGTTCAGTTATCCTGACTGGACGTCATATGACGTTCAGCAGGATAACGGCCACCGCATGCCCATGGGGGCTCGCATCGTGGCGATCAGTGGTCTCTGTGGTGGGGGTGATGTTTCATTGTGTACATAGTGACCTGTTTAGTGTGAGCCACCCTCCCCTGTGCCATCATGTGCTCCTCTTGGTCTTCTCATCAGCCCCCCACCACCACCACCACCACCTACCTCGCCTCTGTGGCTATCAAAGATGGAGAGGTGGCTCTTGTTGAGGAGGCCCATGGTGATCTTAACGCAGTCCTCCAGGTTGTCCCTCCAGCCTTACACATTGTTACTCTTGAAGCGCTAGGTCTTGGAAAAATAATCATCATTGAACCCTTCAAGGCAGTCATTCTGCATGATCTCTCCCACCTTCCTGTTCACCATCTGCACGTCGTCCCATCCCATACCTCGTCGGTGTGGAAGAAGGAGCTACACATGGCCACGCTTATACACCTGATCCTCAGCAGAGTCATGGTATCCGCTAACATTTATGTCCCGGGAGGGAGAGAGAGCAGCCCGATCATCGCATGGCAGGCTGACCACAGGTCTCGGAACCTAGGACAAAGGGGACTATCGGTCACTGGGGACTCACCATTGGCTGTATACAAGGGAGAAGGGGGCTTACCAATCCCGGACTGTGCGCCCCTCTGATAGGGCAGGACAACACACTGCACCACCAACTGGGGAACCCCACCCCCCTTCATCTCTACTTTTTCTACCTAGAACACAAACACAGCCACCTGGGGAATGGCACTGGCATACCCCCCCCCCCCCCCGGAACACTGCTAGCCAGGAAGGACACAAATCATCTGAGCTGGAAGTCACCGACGCAATACCAGCATACACACTTGGAAAGGCATGGCACTAAGAGTGCCGCTCTAAGAAGGGTGCCTGTAGACGCATGCCTACAGTGCCTGTTGGGAAATTTGGCCCTGGTTTCATCAGACTAGAGAATCTTGTTACTCAGTCTGAGAGTCCTTCAGGTGCTTTTTTGCAAACTCCCAGCAGGCGTTCATGTGTTTTGCACTGAGGAGAGGCTTCAGCCTAGACACTCTGCCAGATCAGTGGAGGGCTACAGTGAGGGTTGTCTTTCTGAAACTTTGTCCCGTCTCTGTAAAAGGATCTCTGGAACACAGTTTATTACAACTATTGTTGCAAGAGGTTGGAATATTTATGCCAATGTGGTATTTCAATTTTTTCTTTTTAATAAATTCAAGATGTTTCTAATATTCGGTTTTCACTTTGTCATTATGGGGTTCTGAGTGTAGATTAATGAGAAAAGTGGGAAAAAATGTATTTAACCACCTCCCTCCCATCGTATAGACACTATACATATAGTCAAATGGAGGTCATCCCACTCTCACTGCTCTTGCACGCCCACGGTGGCACGCTGTATCCCTGAGGCATCCCTGATCTCGGTAAAGTGCCAATGCCGCTGCTATTCACTTATGTGTCAAATCACAGCTGATTACATAAACAAGGAATGCCGGTTATCGGCTTTCCTCTCCTCACACT
Source organism: Rana kukunoris (assembly GCA_029574335.1). Classification (NCBI taxonomy): domain Eukaryota; kingdom Metazoa; phylum Chordata; class Amphibia; order Anura; family Ranidae; genus Rana; species Rana kukunoris. The sequence goes on along the minus strand of CM056059.1, from coordinate 170,024,071 downwards.
GACTGAGGTGTGAGGCGTGGAGAGACAATCTGCGGCATTTCCTCACAGGGGAGACCCGCACATATAATCTGTGCAGCCCCGACAGTGATTGTCAGTGCCCAGCAATGCTGCCAATACATGCCCATCAGTGATTCTAATATGTGCTGCCTTATCAGCCCACATCAGTGGAGGAGAATTGCTTATTACAACATTTTCTAACAGAAATTAAGACACTTATTTTTATATTTTATAGTAAAAAATAAAAAAAACGACAGTGGTGATTAAATATCAAAAGAAATCTCCATCTGTCTCAAAAAATGATAAAAATGTCATTTGGGTACAGTTTTGCATGACCACGAAATTGTCATTTTAAAGTGCAACAGCGCTGAAAGCTGAAAATTGGCCTGGGCAGGAAGGGGTTGAAATTGCCCAGTATTGAAGCGGTTAAACGACTGTATTATCAGGCTTCAACATAACAAAACGTAAAAAAAAATAAACGCACTCATGTGTCCCCACAAGCTACAGAAAAAAAAAATCTCACTCTGTGTAGAAAAATCGTATTCCACTGTACTAACCATGCAAGGTTAGTTGAGCGATCCCCCCTGCTGAGCTGCTGTGTTCTGACAGGGGGACACCCCCCCCAGAACATTCCGATCGGCACTCCCTGCCATTGACTTAGAGTGCTGATCGGGAGTCCATTGAATGCTGGTTTTCCAGCATGCGAGTCCAACAGAAGCCGGCCAAATGGCTGTCTGATAGAGTGACATACACGGTCCGAAGGTCGGACCTTTCACCTTGGTGCTGAGGTTTGCTTATTCAAAGTGCCTCCATCACCTCCCTAAAATACTGCATAACAGAGCCTTAAGGGGGGGCGAATTGCACAGCAGCTGCAGCATTGGGAACATGTAACATGCGAAATAATAAAAGCGCATAATCCCAATCGCGTTTTGCGATCCACGAATCAGAACCTGCTCCAGGTTCCGAAAGCCAACTTCAAGTCCAAGGGAGAAAGGAGATTCGCGATCCAAGGTCCCAAACTATGGAACGCTTTACCAACCAGCATTCGGTTGGAGGAGAACCACCTAGCATTTAGGAAAAAGGTCAAGACTTTTCTCTTTTGATATCAAAGGAGACAGGAACAACAAGCGCCCAGAGGCGATTCAGTTCGCATGTGCCGCGCTATACAAGTTTTCATTCATTCATTCATTCAACTTATCCTTTTAAATCAGAAAAGTGAGAGTATCGCAAAGGGAACAAATAAATTCTGAAATGACAATTAAATTGAATGATTGTGTGTGTGTGTGTGTGTGTGTGTGTGTGTGTGTGGCCAGTGTTCTACTACTCTGTGTAAAGCAAACAAAGATGGATGTTGGGTCAGAGAATATAATAAAGAATGAAGACCCGGAAGGCAGTTTATAATGATTTATAATTCTTTGCCCTTCCCTTTTAACCTTTGAATCTTCAACTCTTTTGGTGGGTTTTCCCAGTCTATGAAGCTATTGCAGTTCAGTCTAAGGAAAGCAGCATAATAAAAAAGATGGATTATCCTAGTTTAGTTTGGTGTAAATTATCGGCAAACATTATGGCAAAAAATAAAGTCTGGAACGCTTTTAGAAACTGGACAAATTTATTAAGAGAATTGATTTAGCTGATGTTTTGGAAAAGATTTTAGAATTGCCTATAGCAGCATTTTAAAATAGATGAAACTGACCAATTCCATATTTACCATGAAAATTAACATTAAAACCTATCCATTTCGGCTTTTTATGCATGTGCCCCTTCTGTCCACACACTAAAGCCGGCCAGAGAACGATCAAAATTCAGCGGGTTCTGCAGGAACCGGATGAATTTTGATCCATCAACAGGCCAGGCTCGTTGTACTGAAGTCAATCGATCTACTTCAGTACAACCAGACTGTTGGGTTTTCTTCATACAGTTACTGCCACTGGCTATAGCTGGCAGCAGTGATCATTGTGTTCTGACGGCAAAGAAACCTCATTATAAAAGGGGCATAGAAGCTGAATCACATCTGAGCAGCCCATATGACTATAGAGTCACACATGTGGGTGTATACATAGTGGTAAATGCCAGCCCACTCCCTTCCTCCCTCCTCTTACATGCGCACTAGCCAGCTAAACAAAATGGGGGCAGGATATCACCACCCTCTTATTCTAAGACACAGGCTGCACTAGGCGTAACTGGAAAAACCCGCCCATACCATGTTATTGCCCACAAAATAACGATTTAATTTCAAGAATATATTTGTATGACCATTTAAAACGTTTTACTGATTTTATTTAGTTATAATCTGTACTACAAAGACTGTTTGTTTTTTTTGAACATGTGACTATGCAATATTTATATTGGTGCAACAAAATAACACCATGCATTTTCAGGTGTAATGTGCTGCGTGTAAGCTAGAGAAATGAATGCAACATGTAATTTAAAGTTTTGCATATATTATAGGTGTCTAGAATAAGCACATTAGTACACCAAGCAATAGGTGGTGCAGGACTCCTTAAACTATGGTCCCGCAACATAACGGTTAATTTGCCTCCCATTTGCACATAATTCTACTTCCGGAATTTCAAATTTTGTGCCCATTGTCTCCTTATGGGAGAGAGCATGTTATCTAGGGTAGTGGTTTTGGGAGATGAGATGGTATGTAAGGTGAACACAGCAATTGTTTCCTGCATACACCTAACTCTTTTTTTGGTTGAATTTAAGGGGAGCTCCAAAGACAGGTTGAAGTCCAGCAACAGCTTCAGGAGGACCGTGAGAAGCTGCAGGAAGAGTTGTTGTCCGCTGGTCGGGATCAGGAGAAGAGCAGCAACAAAATATTGGAACTTCAGGAAGCTGTCCGAGATCTGAGCGGCGAGAGGGCAGAGCTGAGCAGTAAACTGGCACAGGAGGAGAAGAGTGGCAAAGAGCTCCGGCGAAACCTATGTGAAGCCCAGAAACAGGCTGAGTTTGCTCGGGAAGAGCTGAATTCAGCAGGCAGACAGCTAAAGATGGAACGGGAGGTACATCAGCGGGAACTGTCAGATCTGAGGTCCGCAGCCCAGACTGCTAAGAGCAAACACGATCGCAACATCCAGGAAATGCTGGAACGCTTCAGGCAAGAAACGGAACAGCTGGAAGGTCACATCCGAAGCCTCAAGGTGATAGAACCTGACAGATAAGGTTGCAGAAATGTTGTCCATTGCTGAAATTCTTTTACAACGGTCTTGATTGGTTTGAGATCACATTGGACTGATGGAGTTACAGTGAGGGGGAAAATCATGTGGTCCCCTGCTGATTTTGTACATTTGCCCACTGACAAAGAAATTATTGGTCTATAATTTTGATGGTAGATTTATTTTAACAGTGAGAGACAGAATAACAAAAATATCCAGAAAAACTAATTTCTAAAAAGTTATAAATGTATTTGCATTTTAATGAGTGAAATAAGCATTTGATCCCCCTATCAATCAGCAAGACTTCTGGCTTCCAGGTGTCTTCTATACAGGCAACAAGGGAGTGCTCCTAATATCAGCTTGTTACCTGTATAAGACACCTGTTCTCCATGGCCAAGACCAAGGAGCTGTCCAATGATGTCAGGGACAAGATTGTAGACCTGCACAAGGCTGGAATGGGCAACAAGACCATCGCCAAGCAGCTTGGTGAGAGGACGACAACAGTTGGTGCAATTACAGTATTTGCCAGTGTATAAGGCGACCGGGCGTATAAGACGACCCCCTAATTTTACAGGTTTTTTTTAAAGATTTTTTTTTGCCTGTACTCACCGTATAAGACGACCCCCCTTCCGAGGCTTCCAATGGTTCATATTTCGTCATTCTTGAGCCATATTCTTCTTCCTTCTTGCCAGGGCTGTGGAATCGGTAGATAAATGTTCCGACTCCTAAATGTTCCGACAATCTAAATTTAGTAGGAGTTGGAGTCGGTGCATTGTTTTTCGACTCCAGGTACCCAAAATTTACTCCGACTCCACAGCACTGCTTCTTGCTGAAACTGGAGCTATATTCTTTGTTTCTTCTTGCTGGAGCCAATCACGGCGAGTGATGTGTTCTATTAATGAATACAACTCCTGCTTGGATTGGCAGAGGCTGTAACATCAGCCCACGCCTCTGACTCTCAAAGCCTATCTGAGCAGGCTCAGATTGGCAGAGGTTGTTGCTCCAATCCGAGCAGGCTTTGTATTCATTTGAATACGTCACTCACCGGTATTGGCCAAGCGGTATATACTGTATGTAGCCGAAGCAGGCATCCGAGCAGCTGACACGGCGTATAGGACGACCCCTGCATTTTGGCCATTTTTTTTGTATTTGCAAATGGAAATAACCCAAAATAACTGTCAATCTCCCTCTGTCTGGGGCTCCATGCAAGATCTCACCTTGTGGAATTTCAATGATCATGAGATCGGTTAGGAATCAGCCCAGGCCAGAACTATCTTCAAATCAGCTGGGACCATAGTCACCAAGAAAACAATTGGTAATGCACTACGATGTAAAGGGCTGAAATTCTGCAGCTCCCGCAAGGTCCCTCTGCTCGAGAAAGCACATGTACAGGCCCGTCTGAAGTCTGCTAATGAACATCTGAATGATTCAGAGGAGAACTGTGTGAAAATGTTGTGGTCAGATGAGACCAGAATCCAACTCTTTGGCCTCAACTCGCCGTGTTTGGAGGAGGAGGAATGCTGCCTATGATCCCAAGAACACCATCCCCCACTGTCAAATATGAAGGTGGAAACAATATGCTTTGTGGGTGTTTTCTGCTAAGGGGACAGGACAACTTCACATCAAAGGGACGATAGATGGAGCCATGTATTGTCAAATCTTGGGTAAGAACCTCCTTCCCTCAGCCAGGGCATTGAAAAAGGGTCTTAGATGGGTATTGCGGCATGACAATGACTCAAAGCACACAGCCAAGGCAACAAAAGAGCGACTCAAGAAGAAGCACTCAAGACCTTCATCCCATAGAAAATATGTTGCGGGAGCTAAAGCCGGCCTCAAAACCTTAATAACTTGGAGAAGATCTGCAAAGAGGAGTGGGACAAAATCCCTCCCAAGATGTGTGCAAACCTGGTGGCCAACTTCAACCCCTGGCAAAAAGTATGGACTCGCCACTCTTGGAAAATTGTCATTTAATTGTGTAGAAAAAAAAAACGAATCGCAGACATGCTTCAAAACTATTTTTATTTAACATGCCAACCCTCTGGTTTTAAGGAACACTTACAAATATTATTATTAAAAAAAATGAAAAATATAATATAATTTTTTTTTTTTTTTTTTAACCACTTGCCCACGGTGTCATAGGAAAAATACGTCATGATTTTAAAGATGGATATCTCGGTAACGGCAGCAGCTGCTGCCACAACCGAGATATCCATCTTTTCCGTGGGCAGTGCTGTACACGATAATGGCGGTCCCAGCGGCGGATTCGCCGCAAGATCGCCGTTATCGGTGGCGGGAGAGGCCCCCCCCGGAGGCGATCGGGTCCTCTTGCTGGCTGTGTTGGGATACGAGTGAGGGAAAAATCGCCCCCACCCGTCCCCCATAGCTCTGCTGGGCGGAAGTGACGTCAAAACGTCAGTCCCGCACAGCGTCTTAAAGAGACATTTTTTTTTTTCTGAGATTTGAAAAATTACTTTTTTTTTTTTCTTTTTTTGCATTTAAGCCTAAATATGAGATCTGATGTCTTTTTGACCCCAGATCTCATATTTAAGAGGACCTGTCATGCTTTTTTTCTATTACAAGGGATGTTTACATTCCTTGTAATAGGAATAAAAGTGATAATTTTTTTTTTATTATTTATTTCGATGTATAAAATTATAAACTAATTAAAAAAAAATAAGAAAACAAAAAAAAAAAAATGTAAAACGCCCGTCCCGACGAGCTCGCGCACAGAAGCGAACGCATACGCGAGTAGCGCCCGCATATGAAAACGGTGTTCAAACAACACAAGTGAGGTATCGCCGCGATCGTTAGAGCGAGAGCAATAATTCTAGCCCTAGACCTCCTCTGTATCTCAAAAAATGCAACCTGTAGAATTTTTTAAACGTTGCCTATCGAGATTTTTAAGGGAAAAATTTGACGCCATGCCACGAGCGGGCGCAATTTTTAAGCGTGACATGTTGGGTATCATTTTACTCGGCGTAACATTATCTATCACAATATATAAAAAAATTGGGCCAAATTTATTGTCTTATTTTTTTATTCAAAAAAGTGTTTTTTTTTTTTCAAAAAAAGTGCGCTTGTAAGACCGCTGTGCAAATACGGTGTGACAAAAAGTATTGCAATGACTGCCATTTTATTCTCTAGGGTGTTAGAAAAAAAAATATATAATGTTTGGGGGGTTTAAGTAATTTTCTAGCAAAAAAAACAGTTTTAGTCTCGTAAACACCGAATCTGAAAAACAGGCCCGGTGGGCAAGTGGTTAAAGAAGGGAAACTGTAGTCGATTCCATATTTTTTTCTGAAAAAAACAAAATGCAATCACTAAATTACTTTGCAGTTCTAAAACAAACATCTGCATCAGATTACATCCTGAAAAACAATGCCATCGTCACCTAACATGCTTTTAATTGATGGAACAAGAAAAGTGTCCAAAATATCAATTTAAGCTTGTGCATTTATCACCAATCTGCATTGGGCAGGGTGATGATGCTGGAACTTTTGTTTGGCGTGGTTCTAATGAAATATATGAAGATGACTGCCTGAAGAAAACATGCAAAATTCTACCATCGTTGCTGATATGGGGTTGCATGTCAAGGTACGGGAAAATGGCAGTCCTTAAATCTTCAATAAATGCACAAGTTTATATTGAGATTTTGGACACTTTTCCTATTTCATAAATTGATTAAAGGATGTTAGGTGATGATGGCATAATTTTTCAGGATGTAATCCGCTGTAGATGTTTTGTTTTTAGAACTGCAAAGTGCATGGTGCTTCCATAATAATTTCCTCAGAACTTGGTGATTTCATTTTTTGTTTTTCTCTGCTTGATCTGCAAAACCAATTGCAATTGACTATAGTTTCCTTTTTTCTCGCCAGGTTGGACTGTTAAATGAAAATAGTTTTGAGGCATGTCTGTGATTCGTTTTTTTTATTTTTATTTTTTATACACAATTAAACAATTAAATGAACATTTTCCAAGAGTGGTGATTACATAAATTTTGCGAGTGGCTGTACAAGAAACGTGTGACCTCTTTGATTGCCTACAAGAGTTTTTCCACCAAGTCATATTTTGGGAAGGGGTCAAATACTTATTTCACTCATTTAAAATGCAAATCAATTTATAATTTTTTTGCAATGTTATTCTGGATTTTTTGGTGGTTATTCTGTCTCTCACAGGTTTATTTTAACAATCATTAAAATATATAGACCGGTCATTTCTTTGTCAGTGGGAAAATGTACAAAATCAGCAGGGCATCAAATACTCCCCCCCCCTCACTGTATTCTTAGTTGATATTAGGTTGCTCTGTGGATGGGTGGTAGTGTTTAACTCCTATTGGAGATACCTTACTGGTACGACTGTGATGGTCACATCAGTGGGAAAGATATTTGGAAAGGGAGAGAGGAGCACTCAGTGTCTGGAGCAATGCCACACCTGATGGAAAGATTTGTATGTGCCCATAGATCTATATTTATTACTACTACTATTATTATTCAGATCTGATCTCTCATTGAAATTCATATGTCAACTTCTGAGTTAATGTGTTGAAAAAATAAATTTTTTATTTATTTTTTATAATCTTGTCATCCAATCGAATCTTTTTTGACATCTAGTTCATTTTATTTCTTTGTAACTTTTTAATCGAAATTCACGATCTGTGCATATCAAATGCATGTCATTTTAATCTGCCCCCGAGTATGTGAGAGATCTCTTCTATTTTAACTCTGATAGGTGCAGTGCTAAAAAGCAAAATCGGGTTGTAAAGTCTGATTCACATATAACTTATCGGGCCTTTAAAAATCCATTCTTGGTTCTGCATCAAAATTTGTTGAAATGACAATCGGCACAAACAAAGACAAGGTGTATCCAAGGAGAAGCTGTCGCCTACACCTGTTCACACTGCCCCTTGCCCATCAGCATGGACCTCCACCAAGGAAGGTCAGACATGCATTTTCCAAAGCAATCCTGAACCGGTGGACCTGGAAATAAATTGCCATACTCTTTCGGTGCCCAAAGTTTCCTTAATTACTCACGGATATGTGAGGAAGAGTAGAAGGAACGTAACAACATAGTGTAGTATTTTTAAGATGAAATTTAATCGTAAAAAACGGCAATACACTACGTTAAAATCAGAAACCAGCGATATAAAATAAAACCAAAGTTTCTAACCAAGAAAATGGCTGCCATGTCACAACTCCTCCCTTGGGAGAAATCGTGACATCACACATGTGGCAATTTTTTTATTTATTTTTTGCGCTGTACATATACTGTACACAATCATATTGTATATATGTTACTTACAATTAGTGGTGCACTAAAATAAAAATTCTGGTGCAGAAAACACGAAAATTCACAATGTACTTGGGTGAAAATCGAAACGGACAGTTCAAAAAATAAAATTTAAAACTTAAGAGGTGGTTCACCCTAAATATAAGCCCTCCCATGTGATCCAGCATACTGGCGTCAGCGCCAGTATGCTGTGTTTTTTTTTTTTTTTTTAATCCATCACTTACTGTATTACGGCGAATTTTAATCTCTTTCCCCCCGTGGTGCACGGCGCCAGTATAGCGCGTCACATCTTACGGAAATACCCGATGAGGACTCGGGTAATCTCGGCGAAAATGCGGCGCCTGCACACAGACCTAGGAGCTGACTGCGCAGGCGACGTATTTCTCCGAGTCCTACGGCTATGGTGCATCACGCCCTCCGAAAAACGCCGAAATAGGACTCGGAGAAATACGGCGCCTGCGCAGTCAGCTCCTAGGTCTGTGCACAGGCGCCGCATTTTCGCCGAGATTACCCGAGTCCTTATCGGGTATTTTCGTAAAATGTGACGCGCTATACTAGAGCCGTCCACCGCGGGGGAAAGATTAAAATTCGCCGTAATACAGTAAGTGATGTATTTAAAAAAAAAAAAAAACAGCATGCTGACGCCAGTATGCTGGATCACATGGGAGGGCTTATATTTAGGGTGAACCTCCGCTTTAATGCTGCTGGCTATTTTTGCATTGAAGCAAATGGGATGCGATTTTTGCATTGGAGTCAGCGGGGCCGATTTTTGCATTGACGCCAATGGGATATGTGTCATGGTTATGCAGTAATGTTTGTCTGTCAGCTTACCTCCTCCATATGTCTTGCTTTAGAGGCCAGCCACTTTCACCTGGCTGTTTAAGCATTCTCTCATCCAAGCATGGCCCCACCCCAGTAGGGGTGTCAAATATAATCGCTGCATCGGTGCATCGCGATTCGGGTGTGCCCGATGCGAGCCCGATGCAGGCGACCGCCATAATCGATTTTTAGCCCCGCCCCCGCCCCTCCGCTCCGTTCAGATGTTTGTTACCTTGTGTGCAGGGTCGGCGGGGCCAGGCCTCGGGGCGGAAGCAGGTGAAGGGGCGGTGCCGCGGGTGGAAAAAATCAAAAGCCAATCAGCTTTTGAAGTGTGTGACATACCCGCAATCAAGCGAGTCGTATTCCTGCAATGTGCATCTGACCCGCCCCCTTTTGAGGCATCAGCAAGTTTTCATTGGCGGGCGGGAGAGATCACAGCCAATAGGCTCCAGTGGAGAGAGAGTTCGGCTGCGTGCGGCTGCGTGGGGTGACGTCGGCGGGCACTTTCAATATTGAGCTGTGTGTCCACAGAGAGCGAGGTGAGCACGGGGAGATACGAGGACCGACCTATTTGTGAGAAGGAGAGGGGGGCATACTTGGGATGGGAAGGACATTGTTTGGAGGAGGAGGACATGACATGGAGGAGAGGAGGAGGAGATGGGACTGGAGGAGGACATGACATAGAGGAGATGGGACTGGAGGGAGGATGACATGGAGGAGATGAGACTGGAGGGGAAGGAGGAAGATGTGCAGAGCTGATAACTTGGCTGTGCTTTTAGTCCAGTGTTCATCTGTCTCCATATCTTCCAGGCAGCTGTGATTCTCCCATCACCACTGCTCTGCCTCTGGGCCCCCTCCAGGACAAGGTTACAGTGCCAAGCAGAATATTTTACTCAAAGGGTATTTAATTCCTTGATGGGTATGCTACATAATGCTTGAATTTACAGTTATTATTGTCTATTTGTCTGCAGTCTCTGTCTCCTGTACTATATCCGCAGTCTCTGTCTCCTGTACTATAACCGCAGTCTCTGTCTCCTGTACTATATCCGCAGTCTCTGTCTCCTGTACTATATCCGCAGTCTCTGTCTCCTGTACTATATCCGCAGTCTCTGTCTCCTGTACTATATCCGCAGTCTCTGTCTCCTGTACTATATCCGCAGTCTCTGTCTCCTGTACTATATCCGCAGTCTCTGTCTCCTGTACTATATCCGCAGTCTCTGTCTCCTGTACTATATCCGCAGTCTCTGTCTCCTGTACTATATCCGCAGTCTCTGTCTCCTGTACTATATCCGCAGTCTCTGTCTCCTGTACTATATCCGCAGTCTCTGTCTCCTGTACTATATCCGCAGTCTCTGTCTGTCTCCTGTACTATATCCGCAGTCTCTGTCTGTCTCCTGTACTATATCCGCAGTCTCTGTCTGTCTCCTGTACTATATCCGCAGTCTCTGTCTGTCTCCTGTACTATATCCGCAGTCTCTGTCTGTCTCCTGTACTATATCCGCAGTCTCTGTCTGTCTCCTGTACTATATCCGCAGTCTCTGTCTGTCTCCTGTACTATATCCGCAGTCTCTGTCTGTCTCCTGTACTATATCCGCAGTCTCTGTCTGTCTCCTGTACTATATCCGCAGTCTCTGTCTGTCTCCTGTACTATATCCGCAGTCTCTGTCTGTCTCCTGTACTATATCCGCAGTCTCGGTCTGTCTCCTGTACTATATCCGCAGTCTCGGTCTGTCTCCTGTACTATATCCGCAGTCTCGGTCTGTCTCCTGTACTATATCCGCAGTCTCGGTCTGTCTCCTGTACTATATCCGCAGTCTCTGATCGTCTCTTGTACTATATCCACAGTCTCTGATCATCTCCTGTAGTATTTTGGGGGGAGAGCCATGCGCACTTACGCTGCAATCGTGATGCATCGTGGAATCGAATCGAATCGTGGACTTGATAATCGTAATCGCATCGAATCGTGAGACCGGTGAAGATGCGCAGCCCTACACCCCAGGCCCTATCGGTATTGTCAGAAGTTTTTTCACCTTAATGCATAGGATGCATTAAGGTGAAAAAACTTTTACCATTACAACCCCTTTAACCGCTTGGAGCCCTAACCATTGTACAATGACGGCCGCAAGGTGGCTCTACAATGCCGGGAGGACGTCTGACGTCCTCTGCTCCTCCGGCCACTGGGGGGTGTGCTCGCTCATGCCCGCTGCATCAATGACGTGCCGATGCGCGCCTGCTGGCTGCGATGTCCACCAGGTACCTGCGATCAGCCGTTACACAGACAGGGACGTGGATCTGTGTGTGTACACGCACAGATCCACGTTCTGTCAGGGAGAGAGGAGACCAATGCTGTGTCCCTTGAACACAAGGACACAGATCAGTCCCCTCCCCCCCACAGTTAAAATCCCCCCCCTAGTGTTAACACCTTCCCTGCCAGTCACATTTATACAGTAATCCGTGAATATTTATAGCACGGATCGCTGTATATATGTGAATGGTCCCAAAAATGTGTCAAGTGTGCGATGTGTCCACCATAATATCGCAGTCCAAATAAAAATCGCAGATTGCCGCCATTACTAGTAAAAAATAATAAAAAAGTAATTCTGTCCCCTTTTTTTTGTAGGCGCTATAACTTTTGCACAAACCAATGACTATACACTTATTGCAATATTTTTTTTTTTATTTTAACAAAAATATGTAGAATACGTATCGGCCTAAACTGAGATTTTTTTTTTTTCCAAAATTTACGCTCTTTTTTTTGTTTGTAGCGCAAAAAATAAAAACAGCAGAGGTGATCAAATGCCACCAAAAGAAAGCTCTATTTGTGGGGGAGAAAAAGACGTCAATTTTGTTTGTTTGGTAGCCACGTCACACAACCGCAAAATTTTTGGTTAAAGCGACGCAGTGCCGAAAGCTGAAATTTCGCCTGGGCAGAAAGGGGGTATATGTGCCCAGTAAGCAAGTGGTTAACTGTATTTATTAAACTAAATAAAAATGTCTAGGTGGTATTTGGCTTCAATACCCCAAACAAGCTTTCGGCATTGTGACATCACTGCACCTTTACTTATTGACAGTATGACAGACTTGCCGACTAGCATTGTTAAAACGAGGTTACAAAGGCACATCCTGAGATTGGTTTTAGATTAGCTCAGTTTTGGAACGATTGAGTGGAAGTAATATAGGCCACGCTTCCAAACATTGTGTGCATTGTTCTTGATTCCTGTGTTCTGATGCCTGTAGTCTTGCATTTTGTTTGCAGACGATTGCATGTTCCCACAATTCTCTGCAGCTGTGGGCACATAATTGCAGCTTTGTGCACTGATTTGCCGTGCATGAGTGTCGGTGATCGCATCACAAGCCAGTCAGGAGTAGATTGACACAAATTTACTCTGTGACCAGCCAGGCTGGAAAGGAGGGATTTTGGATTTTTGAGTTGATTCTGACTATGTTAATTACATTTTTTTTTTTTTTTTAGGCTGAGCTTATCAACTGCAAGTCTTTGGTGAGATCGCAACGCCAGCGAGTGGAGAAGATGAAAGTGGAATGTGACAAACTTTCTGAGGAAGTGTTGCGGGGTAGAGAGGAGTTTGCCACCCTGAGGTGCAAGTACCAGCTGACTGCAGAGGATGCAGAAGAGAAGGTTAGAGCAGGCGATGGGGATGGTCCACAGATGTGGGTTAGATATTATCTGCCTGTGTGCTACAGTCAGCCAATCAATATTTAACGTTCTCTTTCATTAAAGGACACAGCACTGGAGGAAGTCTATGAGCTGGGTTATGCTTCCATGGTATAGATCAGGGGTAGGCAAGTGGTGGAATTCTACTATAGAAAGCAAAGATCACAAAGCATGTTAAGAGGGTGGGGCCAAATCAAGTAGGTGTGGTCAGTAATGATCTTTAGTCTCGGTCCCCTCAAAGTCTGTGTTCTAAAGTAGCCACGTGTTTGTTTGTTTTTGTTTGTTCATCATGTGATTTTTTATTTATTTATTTTGATGACAGGTTCTCTTTAATGAGACATCCAGGTTCTAAAAGACCCTCAATGTCTCCTCTTTGCTCCACTGAATGTAATGCAATGCAGATCACATTGCATTACATTATTTTCCGGTCATCCTGGCTGGGGACACCGAGAGGCTGACCAATAAGTGACGTCAAACATGTCGCTTTCTGGGTCAGCAAAATGGGGGAGACGAGAGCGGATGTGGCTCTGCTCGCCTCCCTCTCCTCTACCCGGTAGCACCTGCTATGTTTGTCCCAAGCCCACAGATGGCCAAGTGAAGACCAGGATACATGGCGGGGAGGGCAGAGGTGGGCAACGTTATCTCCAGATGGCAAGCAATTGAGCTGCAAGCTTGAAAATGACTTGATAAACTATTACTAGACTTGCCAGGCTTCACAAGCTTGTTGCAGAACTGCAGCAAGTCTGCATTGCATGACTCTAGATCAACTTTCTATGTGAACATTCTGCAAGTCTGCTTCAAGTTCTGGTTCGGTTATGTTGTGCAATAGTCATCCCACCACAGGGAGCACTGTGGCTGAATTTTCATGCTGTAGACTTGCAGAGCTGTAGACCTGCGGTAGACTCACCACTGCGACTTTTCTTTTGCTAGAGACTTGTCAACTAGAACTTGTACTGAAAGTGCTCTGCAAGTGTACAACTTACCAGTGAAAATGTGCAGCAAGTTAACAGACTTGGGGCCCCTTTCACACGGGGCGGATCAGTAATGATCCACCTCCGTATGTCCGTAAGCTCAGCGGGGATCGCTCCGTATATCTCTGCTGAGCCGGCGGAAGACAGGGTGGCCTCCACACACTGTGCCTATGGGGGGAGTGGATGAACACGGACCGTATGTCAGTGTTCATCTCATCCGCTCTGCAGACGGAAGAAAAAATAATAAGATTTTCTTCTGTCTGCAAAATCGGATGTTTGCGGAGGCGGACGATTACGGGTGTCAGTAGATGTTCATATAGGGACCAATGTATGTCCCTTTTCATCCGCAAACGGATGGATGAAAAAGCAGACATACGGTCCGCACGTGTGAAAGGGGCCTTACAATTCAATACTGCAATAATTTTGTGGCAAGTTATCCTTGCTATTAAACAGCCGCCTGCATTTTTCCGTCTGCAGGAGTCTACTTGTCAGATTTACACACAATCACGTGTGTAACTCCAGCTCCTAACGAACCTGGCAGCAATGGGCTAATAAACATAAAAAAAAAAAAACTTGAGCGCCTCAAGTCCTATTTTCTTTACAGGATATGATTACATTTTCAAACGGCTTACAGCATCTCAAATATTTTTAGGTCTGATTTTGGACTTTAACCACTTAAGGAACCCCTTTCCACCGATATACGTCTTCAGAAGGGCATGGCTGGGCACAGCCAAGTACCTGTACGTTGCCTTTAAGAGCCCAGCCGCGGGGTCGTGAGCGCGCTGCTGCCTGAGCTCTTGCGGCCCAGTCCGAAGCTCCGTGGCCGCGGGATCCGCGGACCCGATCTCCGCCGGTGTCCTGACAATGGTCCCAAAAATGTGTCCGATGTGTCCGCCATAATGTCGCAGTCACGAAAAAAACGCTGATCGCTGCCAATACTGGTAAAATGTTTTTTATTTATTTTTTATAAAAATGCCATAAAACTATCCCCTATTTTGTGCAGGCCAATCAATAAACGCTTATTGCGATTTTTTTTTTTTAACCAAAAATAGGTAGAAGAATACGTATCGGCCTAAACTGAGGGAAAAAAGAATGTTATCTTTCTTGGGAATATTTATTATAGCAACAAGTAAACATTGTCGCTCTATTTTTGTTCATATCGCAAAAAAATTATGTGATGAAATACCATCAAAAGAAAGCTCTATCTGTGGTAAAAAAAAGGGAGCCACGTCGCACGACCGCACAATTGTCAGTTAAAGCGACGCAGTGCCGAATCGCAAAAAGGGGCAAGGTCCTTATCCTGCATAATGGTCCAGGTCTTAAGTGGTTAAAGCTCCACAAAAGTTTAATGTTTTTTTTAACCAATCAAATTCTTGGCTTAATTTTCCCAGACAATAAAAGATAAAACCTAGTTGGTTGCTCTGTGTTAAACTGTACATATCAAAAGGCTGTGTATGGCCAACCTGACTTATTTTTTATTTTTTTGAGATTTTTTTTTACTTTTTTTTTTTGTGGAATTACACATCGGAGATGTACTTCTCCAATCGGTCAGCTGGGGGGAGCTTCAGTCTCACTGAATACTTGCAGTCATCGAGGTTGGAGAGGCAATTTTCTAGTCTCAGGCCCGTCTGTGTTCTAGAGTAGCCACGTGTTCTTCATGTCTGCATGTGTTGTATTGAGATGGTATTGTGCAGAGACTGCCTATGATCAGACATTGAGGGTGGTTGTGACAGTGGGGGAGTGTGCTCTCAGCACATGTCACCCCAGGGATCCCACTGACGAATCGCACATATGAAACATGTGGAAGGCAGCAAATGGTTGCTTTTTGATGTGTGACTGGATTAGTCCATATAAGACCAGCAATATCTCCACATATATACAATAACTCCACATGACCAGCAATATCTTCTTCCATGGTCCTTCTCAGCAGGAACATCCCCTACAGAGATTGCTAATAGGTTTAAACCAGCTGGTCATGTTTGCTGCCAATTTTGAGGTTTAGCCTCTGCCCTCCAATCACAAGTCTTGTCTGGGTTCAGTTTGAGCGAGTCTTGAACTGTTATCCAATTGATAAAGGCTACACTATCCATTGTTTTCAAGCTCAGTACTGTATGAAAATTCAGTTTGATTGAATCTTCATTAAAATGCCGGCGCAGCTCCGTTTAGATTCCAGCACAGTACCTGTATTTTAGGATGGCTGCAGTACTTCACATGCATGCGAGTGAAGTCCTCCCGAACTTACCAATCAAGATCGCCGAAGATCGGCACTTAAAAAAAAAGCGAAGGACCTCACATTCTTCGGACAATTAAAGGTAAGAGGTAAGTATTTTGGAGTTTAGTTCTGCTGATTTACTTGTTTGGAGGATGAACAGTGAAAGTGCTCAGGAGCAAAATAGCAGCTGCCATTTTTTGATTCCTCAACTACATACAACATGTAATCCCCCAAAGAAGGTGGAGATAGTTGAATCCCAGAAATTGCCTGTTTTTATATTAAAGTGACATTAAAAGTTTATATTTAAAAAAAAAAATGACAAACCTGTTCTACTTACCTGCTCTGTGTAATGGTTTTGCACAGAGTAGCCCTAGTCCTCCAGTGCTTCTGGCTCCTTTTCTTCAGGCAGTGCTCCCAATAGCAAGCCGCTTGCTCTGGAAGCACTGGTGCATGTCTGCTTCTGAGCTCCGCACTATGCATAAATATAGTAGAAAACGCCCGTAGTGATTGCCAGAGGTGGTGAGCGGTCGGGACACTAGCTTGTAGAGTCCTCCCAGCACTCGAGCAAACGTAGATACAAGAAAGCTGACCGCTTGATCTTTCGAAATGAAGAAATATATTAATCCAGGTTTGGTACAAAATACAGGGCTAATGCGTTTCAGCGTGTAGATTTAATCATAGACCTAGTTGTGAAAAGTTCGAGCTGCGGGATTTCTTTTAGCTATATGTCCGCTCTATCCATTCATAAGACAAACAGAGCTGTTGTCTTGCCCCCCCTCCGCCCTCTTTATTGGTTATTGGCCATAATTGACAGCTAACATCTCAGGCAATAAGGAATAGGAGACCAGGGAGAAGCTCTGCTCTCGTGCACATCGCTGCATCGAGAGGGAGCTCAGGTGACTATTAGAATGCATTAAGGTAAAACACCTTGAGCCTTTAAAATCATGTTAAGGCCTGGTAGATCACTGCAGGTTGGCCTCTTTTTGCAGGTATAGCTATGTAAAACATTAAAAATAATTGCCTATACTGTAAAGACCTGTAATACACTGTCTCACCTTGCTCTGTGCATGCTCAGTTGTTCTCTATTTTTAGGCGCTGGGCCTCAGCAAAATGGGAGCCTCCAGCAAGAAGAAATGGGAACAATGCACACT
The DNA here is from genome assembly GCA_029574335.1 of Rana kukunoris. Lineage (NCBI taxonomy): Eukaryota > Metazoa > Chordata > Amphibia > Anura > Ranidae > Rana > Rana kukunoris. The sequence continues at coordinate 170,006,804 of CM056059.1, read as the reverse complement.
AATTTTGGTATCATTCTTAATGTGGAATGTATGTTCCTTGCTAATGAATATTATTTGTGTTATGGGTAAAGTTCCATGTTGATGAAAACCAATATTAAAAGACTTTAGACTCTCAATAGATTTTTATTAACCACTTGCCCACCGCGCCATAGACATTTTACTGCTACAGCGCGATGGGGTAACTGTGACACGATGTCCCTGGGACGTCCTCGTGCACTTCCACGTTTGCGCGTCCCCTGGGACGCGCAAGCGCGGAAGTGTCCGTGCTCGCCGGATCACGGTAAATTGCCGCTGATAGCGTCAGTTTACCACGTGATCGTGCCGTGAAATGACGGCGCGATCACTTGTAAACAAACATTTGATGACGCCGGTTTTTCCCTCTCCTCTCTGTACCATTCGGTACAGTGTGAGTGGAGGGGGGGGGGGGGGGAGCGGGTGGCAGCAGCAGCGCTGTGGCTGTATCTGTGACAAATGCAGTGACAGATCCATCCATCCCAGCTCAGCCATCCCTGCCCCATACTCTGCAATACCCCAGTACTCTGCAATACCCCAGTACCCTGCACAATACTCTGCAATACCCCAGTACCCTGCGCAATACTCTGCAATACCCTGCGCAATACTCTGCAATACCCTGTGCAATACTCTGCAATACCCCTGCGCAATACTCTGCAATACCCCTGCGCAATACTCTGCAATACCCCTGCGCAATACTCTGCAATACCCCTGCACAATACTCTGCAATACCCCAATACCCTGCGCAATACTCTGCAATACCCCAATACTCTGCAATACCCCAATACCCTGCGCGATACTTTGCAATACCCCAATACTCTGCAATACCCATTTTTTTTAAAGCACCCCTGTCCCTGTGTGCTCGTATGCAGAAGTGAACGCATACGTAAGTCCCGCCCACATATGAAAACGGTGTTCAAGCTACACATGTGAGGTATCTCTGCGAACGTTAGAGCGAGAGCAATCATTTTGGCCCTAGACCTCCTCCGTAACTAAAAACATGTAACCAATAAAAGTAATTAAAGTGTCACCTATGCAGATTTTTAAGTAGCGAAGTTTGGCGCCATTCCATGAGTGCGCGCAATTTTGAAGTGTGACATGTTGGGTATCTATTTACTCGGCGTAACTTCATCTTTCACATTATGAAAGAAAATTGGGCTAACTTTACTGTTTTGTTTTTTTTTAGCACAAAACTGTATTTTTTTTTAAACCCCGCGTTCAAAAAATTTCTGCGAAAATATCATGCAAGATAAAAATTTGTATCGGCTGCCATTGTATTCTCTAGGGTCTTTGCTAAAAAAGCATATATAATGTTTTGGGGTTCTATGTAATTTTCTAGCAAATAAATGACGATTTTTCCATGTAGGAGAGAAATGTCAGAATTGGTCTGGGCGTTCCAGAACGCCTGATGGCGTTCCCTGCATGTTGGGCCTCTGTATGTGGCCACGCTGTGTAAAAGTCTCACACATGTATCGCCATACTCGGGAGGAATAGCAGAATGTGTTTTGGGGTGTAATTTGTGGTATGCATATGCTGTGTGTGAGAAATAACCCGCTAATATGACAGAAACCAGATTTTTTTTTTTACAGAATTTTCAGTCTTTTTTCTTTTATAGCGCAAAAAATAGAAAACCCAGAGGTGATCAAATACCACCAAAAGAAAGCTCTATTTGTGTGAAAAAAAGGACAAAAATTTCAAATGGGTACAATGTTGTATGACTGAGTAATTGTCATTCAAATTGTGAGAGCACCGAAAGCCGAAAATTGGTCTGGTCAGGAAGGGGGTTTAAGTGCCCAGTGGTTAATAATAATAATAATTAGGAGACTGACAGTTTTGCAGAATGATGATATCACGGCGGTGTGTGAAGAGCGCTCCAAGCCTTTTTTCACATTAACTTAGGGGAATATTAATGTTTTAGTCCTATGTTACCTTATGTAGGATTTGGCCTGTCTGTAATGCCTAATGTTGAAGCTGCATACAGTCTGTTGGAACAATGGTGATACTGGTATAGTGTCATTTTCATTGTCGCTGTAATCTGGACACACTGGTCTCTGCTTCCACAGGCTCAGCAGCTAAGCACTGTAGGACAGAACATGAGGAAGCTCGAGGAGGACAACCAAAGTCTGGGGGAGAAGCTAGAATTCCTGGAGACGACACAGGAAACCATCTTAAGTAATCTAGAGGCCGAAATCAACTTGGCTTGTCAGCTAATGTCCAGAAATTCCATGGATAGTTTCAAGGTAATTCCCCATTCTGACCTCCACTGCCTACCAGCCTCCTACAGAACTTGTATTGTCCTGTATTACTGTCCTGCTTCACTATCCTCCTTCATCCCCCTGTCCTAAACCCATTCCTTGGATCTCGGGCCCCTTTCACACTAGCAGACTGCTTGGTTTTTTAGGCAGACCCCCCTATCAGTCCCCGCTGACGTCCAATCCTGTCTGCTAAAACAGACGGATAGGGGATTGGTCCGTAACTGTAGTGCCTGTTGCACTATTTACCTGTATGTTTGTATACTTTCTATGCTCAATAAACATTGTTTCTGATTTAAAAAAAAGACGGATAGGGATCTGTTCCATATTGATCTCGCAGATCTGATGGCATTTGGGTCTAAACGAACGTCTTATTGCATCCGACCGCCCATGGATGAGAGTGGGCTGTGTCTGCTCTGCATAGGCCTAGCAGATAAGGAGCAGGCAGACTTCCAACGGTGCACACCCCTTTGAGGAAGGGGCCTTAGTATTGCGCCTCACTACTTTTCCACAGTGCGCTTGTATTACTACCCTGTTGTTGCACCTGCTCTTAGTCCTTCTCTGCCAACCCCAGTCCCGTTACCTTTCTGGTTTACCCAGCCAATTACCCTCAGTCCCTCCTGGATTACTGCCCTGTCCCCCAGCAACTGCTCTGACCCTCCTGTATTAGGTCAGGACAGAAAGCTGAAGGGGGGCCAGGGCACGGAGTCCTCATATTTTACTGCTCTGCCCAGCCAACTACCCTTGCCCTGCCCCAGCATCCTCTCTCAGGCCTCCTGTATTGCTGCCCTGCCCCATTACCTGTCTTCACCCTCCTTTTTGTGAACCCCAGTCCTTGTATCTTGCTACTGTTCATAGCCAGTAACTTCCAGCCGCCTGCACAGATGATCACTGACCTCCCGTGTTTATCTCGAGCCTAATTCCCCCTTCTGACCATTGCTTGCTCCCCATAGTAACATTCTTTTGATTGGTTTTCTTTTCGCAAACCCACTGCTCATACCTCACCCCCTTGTGCTCACATGCGCATTTACTCTCGGAAGGCCATTAACTTTCTTCAGCGTTTCATAATCCCCCAACGCCCCAGTAACCTTTTTTCTTCTATTCCATTCTGTTGGGGTCAGTGAAAATAAAATGTGTAATGTGAGTAATAACCAATCAGAATGAATAGTATAGTGCCGATTTACAGTATTCTGAAAACCGTTTTCTGTCATCTGATAAAGGCTGAGTCTGCAGAAAGTCACCTGAGGAATGATCCCCACTACTGGCTGGCAGAGACCAAGGTAAGACTACTGTGACTGCTTGGCACTTTCCTTCCTCTATATCTATATAGTATAGGAATATATAGAAGGGCTGAGACTTTTGGCAGTGAGAGGCCTACTTAGCTGCTCTGGAATGCTTCCTCCCTTGTTATAAAGTCTCTCTGGGCCCCGGCATGTGATGGGGAGATGTCCCTGCTCTAAGATGTGTGCGCCTGGAGTGAGCAGCTGTGTGCAGGAGAGGCCACACAGACGGCAGCAGCTGGAGGAGCTCACACAAATATACTACACATTACTCCTCTCTTTTGTCAGCCTATATTAACCTGTACTGTCTCTCTCCTTTACCCACTCTTTATGTAACCTCTGCCAGCTACTCTTCCCGCTGTCTGCTCCTTATACTCTCTGCCAGCTAATCTTCATGCTGGTGGCTCCATCTGTTCCGTCTACAAGCTACTCTTCCCTTTTACTCTCTCCTCTTATACCCTCTCTCAGCTACTCATCCCTTTGTCCGCTCCTTTTGTACCCCCTGTGAGCTACTCTTCTTATCTACTCCTCTTATACTCTCTATCAGCTATTCTTCCCTCTATCTGCTCCTTCTGTACCCTACATAAGTTTATTTTAATCTAAACTTCCTCTTGTTACTCTCTGCTAGCTGCTCTACCTATATTTATTCCTCTCGTACCCTTTGATAGCTAGTCTTGTATTCACTGTACCCTATACCTGCTTCTTTTGTACCCAGTGCCAGTTACTCCTCTCTAGTGGCTACTTCTTTACCCCCTGCCAGCTATTCCTGCTTCTCTTATACTCTCTGCCACCTACCCCTTCCCTCCTCTTGTACCCTCTGCCAGCTACTCTACCTAGATTTTATTCTCTTGTACTCTCTGCTATGGTTATACCTCCTGCCAGTTACTTTCCTCCACCTGCTTCTTTTGTACCCTCTGCCAGCTACTCAATTGTCTCTTCCAGTACCCTCTGCTAGCTACTCTTGCTTCCCTTTGTATCCTTTGACACGGTACTCTTTCATCTGTCTGCTCCTGCTTTTATCCCCTGACAACTTTTTTTCCCCCTCTCTTGTACCCTCTGGCAGCTGCTCCTGTACTGCTAACGATACTTCCCTCCACCTGCTCCTATTGTACCCTAAACAGACTACTGTTGCCTCATTACCGGTACCTGTTTAGCTAGGAACATATAGGAACATACAGTTGTGCTCATAGGTTTACATACCCTGGCAGAATTTGATTTCTTGGCCATTTTTCAGAGAATTTGAATAACACAACAACATTTTCTCTCAAGCGTCTTCCAGGACAACCCATGAGACCTAGGGCTCCTCCTACCAGGATAGGAAACACCTTACCCCCACCAGATAAAAGGCCGGTCCTCCAGGCCCCATGTCAGTATTAGTGTTTCCTCCGGACGGGGGGTTACATGTTCCTGGAACTGGTTCCCCTAGGTCTCAAGAGCATGGCTCCCTGAGCGATGGGTGAGTTTTCCTACCTCTTCCTTAGGTCCCAGAGCGAAACATCCACCGGGGGAGTTGGTTTGTGGTTGCTGTCCCTGTTTCTGGGTACATGGGGAATGTCAGTACCGTCATGGCGTCCGAAGCTCCCCCCTGTAGAACCGCATGGTTTTCGACTGCTGTAGCAGCAGTGGCGGCTTGTTTCCCTGCCAGTACAGCCAGGCTAGAACATGCAGGGAAAGGAGGAAGCCGCGTGCAGGAAGGGGCGGAACTTCCGGGGCGTGTGACGTCATCGACTGGCGCCGGAGACACTGGTTCCAGTCTCGGAATGGCGCGAACAGGGACACTGGGTGGCTGGTCGTTTGAAAAGTGAAACCCAGCAAAGGCTGCGGATCACTACAGGGGAAGGATGGACTCCTTTTGAGATACCTGCACAGGCAGTGGAATCAAACCCTAACGCCAGCTCCTGTATGTACTTTTCTTGCACAAACCTGTGGATGTCTTTTTCCCTTGTAACTAGTAAGGACTAGGTGAAGGGTCCACATGTTTCTTTTTCTCCTGCACGGGGTGTTATGGAGGGTATGCGGCTGTAGATTTACAGGGTCAATTTTGTTCTCTTGCAGGCAAAGCCCAAGCGCAGCCACCAAAAAAGAAATGTGCAGTGTGCGGAAGTAAACTGAGCTCCTCATGGAGTAAACTAGTTTGCCGCTCTTGTATTTCAAGCCTAATAAAAGATGACCCGGTAGCCTCATGTCAGAAAATACTGACTTCAGTTAATGATGAGCTTAAATCCACTTTAAGCTCTTTCAAAACTCTAATTGATAAATTTCAGGCTCCCACAGAGGGTCAAACAGGAAAACTTCAGTTAGTAGCATTCCGCAACAAAATGTGGAGAGTGAAGACTGAGACTGAAGCTAGATCTACCCGTTCTTCTCCTGAAGAATCGGGTCAGATTCAGGGCCCAGGGATAGAGAATCCTCTAGGGGCTCAAGATTTAAGTTGTCTTTGAAAGACGTGGACAACTTATTAAAGGCTATTTATACAACTCTGGTAATGGAAGAGGAGGAGGTACAATTGTCTAAGCATGACCTTATGTACAAAGGTTTGCACAAAAAGAAATCTAAGGTCTTTCCAGTGCACAGTTCCCTCCTTGACATTATCAAGCTGGAGTGGGAAAATCCAGAGAGAAAACCTTTCTTTGCTGGTAACCTAAAAAGGTTTTCATTTGATGAGGATGCAGCGCAGCCGTGGAACAAAAATCCAAAATTAGACGCACCTCTTTCAAAAGATTCAGACCTAGCATTTGATTGGCACGCTTACGGACCCGATGGACAAGAGAGGAGATATTCTTCTTCACAGAGCCTGGGATTCAGCTATGGGAAAGCTCAAGCCGGCTCTGGCCTCCACTTGTGTAGCCAGAAACCTGAAAGAATGGCTTACACAGATACACACCCATCTGTTGGCAGGTACCTCTAGGGAAGAGATTCTAAAATCCTTTCCTCTTCTTTTTAGTGATGTGGGTTATTTAGCTGATTCTTCCACAGTCTGTAAGAATGACGGCTAGGACTTCAGCCTTAGTGAATTTAGCCAGAAGAAGACTTTGGCTTAAAACCTGGTCAGGCGATGCAGCCTCTAAATTGTGCCTATGTGGGCTTCCCCTAACAGGGGATCATCTTTTTGGTCCTGGGCTGCAGGAGGCACTGGAATGTACAGCCGATAAAAAAAAGGCCTTTCCAGAAAACAAGAAAAAGCAGACAGGCAGAAAATATTTTCATGGCCAAAACAGACAGCAGAGTCCTAGAGACGAGGACAATAGGCCCAAGAAGCATTGGACCGGGTACAATGGCAAAGGTAGAGGGGGTGTTTTATTTAACACACCTCAACAGCCCGCCAAGCCACAGTGACCAGCATCTTCCAGTGGGAGGAAGGTTGAGGGCCTTTCTCCCACAGTGGGCAGCAGTCACCTCAAGTCCCTTCATCCTGGATCTAGTGGCAAATGGATACAGGCTGGAATTCTCCTGCCAACCGCCACAGCGGCTATTGGTCACCTCCCAAAGATCGGGAGAAAGCGAGGGAGCTGGGTCTCCAGATAGGAGACTTGTTAGACCATAAAGTCCTGATTCCTGTTCCCTGCTCAGAACAGAACAAAGGGTTTTATTCCCATATTATATTTTTGTTATCAGAAAGCCGCCAGGAAAGTATCGGCTCATTCTGAATCTTCGGTCTCTAAACCGATCGATCAGGTACAAGCACTTCCGTATGGAGACAGTGTTCTCTATCAAAAACCTGCTTTACCCAAACTGCTTCGTGGCCACTTTGGACTTGAGGGATGCTTACTTGCATGTCCCGATCCACCCAGCATTCCAGAGATTCCTGAGAATAGCGGTCAAAATGGGAACAGAAATCCGCCACTTTTAAGCCCTCCCCTTCGGTCTGTCCTTAGCCCCACGCATCTTCACAAAAGTATTGGGGGAGGCACTGGCTCCACTAAGGTTAAAGGCGACAACTAGCATCCCTTACCTGGACAACCTATTAATAGTGGTAGAGTCTTTCCAAAAATTACTAACAGATCTCCAGACTGTACAAGACTTCCTTGAATCCCTAGGCTGGCTGATAAACAGGGAGAAGTCTTCCCTAAATCCAGCCCAGAAGGTGAAGTATCTAGGCTACGATTTTAAATCGGTAGACCAAAAGTTTTTCTCCCAGAGAAGAAGGTCTCCAAGATGGTGCAAGCAGTTTCAGCTTTACAGACCAATCAGTCGGTCTCGCTGAGGGAAATTTTTAAGAATGGTAGGTCTGATGACCTCATGTTTCCCTGCAGTGCCATGGGCAAGATTCCATCAAAGAACATTGACAGATGTTTCTCCTGAGAAACTGGGATTGAAACACAAGGTCTCTGGATTTACGAGCTCTGTTACCTACCAAGGTAAAAAGAAGCTTGTGGTGGTGGAGAACAAATCTTCACCTAGCAAGAGGCCTGCCATGGTCCATTCCTGTATCCAAGAGGATCACGACAGACAAATGTTCCTGGGGATGGGGAGCACACCTCAGCGACAAAGTCGAACAGGGAAATTGGTCCGGGAGAGAAGCAAGAGCCTCATCGAATCAGAGAGCTCTTAGCGGTTCAGAGAGCCCTGCAGGTTTTTCAGTCGGAAATCAGGGGTCACAAACTCCAGATCCTATCCGACAATATTGCGACAGTTGCGTACCTCAACAAACAGGGAGGCACGAGGAGTCGGATCCTTCAAGCAATTGCCCAGGAAATTTTGTCATGGGTAGAAGGGAATCTAGCCTTAATTACAGCAGTGCACCTGAAGGGGACGCAAAACTGTCTGGCAGACTATCTCAGTCGCCACAAGGTAGAGCGAGACAATTGGTCACTTCATCCAGAGATTTTTGCAAGGGTTGTCCCGAAGCAGATCTGTTCGCAAATCAGGGCAACCGCAAGACAGAGGAGTTCTTTCCTCTAAACCCAGAGGATCAATCACTGGGGATCGATGCCTTGGCGAATCCGTGGATATTCGACCTCTGCTATGCCTTTCCGCCGATCGGACTTAATCCGGAGGTGCTTCAGAAGTTTCTCAGAGAAGAAACAGACCTTATTCTGATCACCCTCTTTTGGCCCAGGAGGCCATGGTTTTCTCTCCTACAGACTCTAGTCTCGGAGCCTCCACTGAGGCTTCAGAAGAGGGAGGTCTTGCTATTGCAGGGTCCAGTCGCACACCCACAGGTGGTTTCCTTAAACTTGATGGCCTGGTATCTGAAGAAAAGATACTGAAGGCTCAGGAATTTTCTGACAAAGTAATCAAGACACTGGTGAATTGCAGAAAACCAATCACTAGAGCCATATATTCCAAGGTTTGGAAAAAGTTTAATTCATGGTTGTCTGGAAATCAAAGATCAACGCGTGATGTGCCTTCTTTTTTGGAATCTTTTCAAGAGGGTGACAAGGGTCTTTCAGTTAGTACCTTGAAGGTACAGGCGGCAGCTATCAGTGTTTTCCTTCAGTTTTCACTTTTGGAAAATCCCACGGTAGCCAGATTCTTCAAATCCATTTCTAGGGCCAGGCCAGTAGAGGTAAGAAGTTGTCCAACTTGGGACCTGTCCCTGGTACTTCAAACTCTGGTAGTTTCCTTTTGAGCCCTTAAGAGGATATTTCTATTAAGTTACTTACTTTAAAAACTATCTTTTTGGTAGCAATTACCTCAGCTCGTAGAGTAAGCGAGTTACAGGCCTTATCAGTGAGGGAGCCATTCCTCACGATTTTGGAGGATCGAGTTGTTTTAAATACTGATCCAGGTTTTTTGCCTAAGGTAGCCAGTACATTCCACAGATTGCAGGACATTGTACTGCCATCCTTTTGTAGTTCGCAACAGGGCGACCAAGAAAGAAGTTTAGTTTTTTTTAGATGTGAGAAGAATCCTTCTTCTGGTCTATCTAGAGGTCACCAAGACTTTTAGGAAGACAGATGCTTTATTTGTCCTTTTCAGGTATGCACAAGGGTAAGGGTGCATCTAAAGCAACATTGGCTAGATGGATAAAACTAGCCATCTCGGAAGCTTACAAAATGAATGAAGTTCCTACACCTTTTTGTCACTGCGCATTCAACGAGAGCTTTGTCTGCGTCTTGGGCTGAGAGGGCTGGCGCCTCTTCGGAACAAAATTTGCAAGGCTGCCACATGGTCCAGTTATTCGACCTTCATTAAACATTACCGCCTGGATCTGCTATCTGCTCAAGAACAGGCGTTTGGTTGAAAGGTCCTTCAGGCAGTTGTCCCACCCTAGACTGGTAAGTTCTGGCTCATCGTCTCATGGGCTGTCCTGGAAGACTCTTGAGAGAAAAGCTTAGTTAGGCTTACCGGTAACTCCTTTTCTGAGAGTCTTTCAGGACAGCCGGATTCCCACCCGGTTTTGTATGGAAGTTATGTGTATTATGCATATGTTTTTCAGGGAAGTCCTACGGTTCTCGAGAAGACTGACATGGGGCCTGGAGGACCGCCCTTTCATCTGGTGGGGGTAACGTGTTTACTGTTCTGGTAGGAGGAGCCCTAGGTCTCATGGGCTGTCCTGGAAGACTCTCAGAAAAGGAGTTACCATTAAGCCTAACTCGGCTTTTTCACTCACAGTTAGTGTTTGGCTGAAGCCATTTATTATCAATCAACTGTGTTTTAATTTTTTTAAATCATAATCGCAACAGAAGCTACCCAAATGACCCCGATCAAAAGTTTACCCTGGTGATTTTGGCCTGATAACATGCACACAAGTTGACACAAGGGGGTTTGAATGGATATTAAAGGTAACCATCCTCACTTGTGATCTGTTTGCTTGTAATTAGTATGTGTGAATAAAAGGTCAATGAGTTTCTGGACTCCTGAAATACCCTTTCATCTTTCATCCAGTGCTGCCCTGACGTTTCTGGATTCTGAGTCATGGGGAAAGCAAAAGAATTGTCAAAGGATCTATGAAAAAGGTAATTCAACTGTATAAAACAGGAAAGGGATATACAAATATATCCAAGGAATTGGAAATGGCAATCAGCAGTGTGCAAACTCTAATCAAGAAGTGGAAAATTAGGGATTCTGTTGAAATCAAACCATAGTCAGGTAGACCAACTAAAATTTCAGCCACAACTGCCAGGAAAATAGTTTGGGATGTAAAGAAAAACCCACAAATGACTTCAGATGAAATACAGGACTCTCTGAAAACATGTGGTGTGGCTGTTTCAAGATGCACAATAAGGAGACACTTAACCGCTTAAGCCCCGGACCAATATGCTGCTAAATGCCCAAAGGCGCTTTTACAATTCGGCACTGCGACGCTTTAACAGACAATTGCGTGGTCCTGTGACGTGGCTCCCAAACAAACTTGGCGTCCTTTTTTCCCCCACAAATAGAGCTTTCTTTTGGTGGTATTTGATCACCTCTGCGGTTTTTTATTTTTTGCGCTATAAAAAAAAACAGAGGGACAATTTTGAAAAAAATGCAATATTTTTTACTTTTTGCTATAATAAATATCCCCCAAAAACATATATAAAAAATTTTTTTTTCCTCAGTTTAGGCTGATACGTATTCTTCTACCTATTTTTGGTAAAAAAAATTGCAATAAGCGTTTATCGATTGGTTTGCACAACATTTATAGCGTTTACAAAATAGGGGATAGTTTTATTGCATTTTTATTATTATTATTATTTTTTTTTTTACTACTAATGGCGCCGATCAGCGATTTTTTTTTTTTTTTGTGACTGCGACATTATGGCGGACACTTCGGACAATTTTGACACATTTTTGGGACCATTGTCCTTTTCACAGCAAAAAATGCATTTAAATTGCATTGTTTATTGTAAAAATGACAGTGGCAGTTTGGGAGTTAACCACAGGGGGCGCTGTAGGATTTGTGTGTGTTTACAACTGTAGGGGGGTGTGGCTGTAGGTCTGATGTAATTGATCGAGTCTCCCTTATAAAAGGGATCACTCGATCGATGCAGCCACCACAGTGAAGCACGGGGAAGCCGTGTTTACATACGGCTCTCCCCGTTCTTTAGCTCCGGGAGCGATCGCAAGGGGGTGGCTAGAAACGAATAGCCGCGCCCTCGTCCCGGATCGCTCCCCGCGGGTTTCCGACCGCCGCATGTAGCGGGGGGGGGGGTCCCCCTATCGGACCCCCGACCCGCGCAAATGCAGGGGCCTAAATATACGCCCATCTGCCTGTACGTGCCCTTCTGTGGACGTAGATGTACATGCGGCGGTCGGGAAGTGGTTAAAGAAAGATGGGCCGCATGGTCGAGTCGCCAGAAGAAAGCAATTACTACGAAAATGCCACAAAGTATCCCACTTACAATACGCCAAACAGCACAGAGACAAGCCTCAAACCTTTTGGCACAAATCATAAACACTACATTTGGAGAGGAGTCAACAAGGCCTATGATGAAAGGTACACCATTCCTACTGTGGAACACGGAGGTGGATAGCTGATGATTTGGGGATGTGTGAGCTACAAATGCACAGGAAATTTGGTCAAAACTATTGGCAAGATGAATGCAGTATGTCTTCAAAAAATACAGAAGGAACATTTGCATTCATCACCCAGGAAGCTGTACAGTTGGTCCATTGTCATGTTGGAATGTCCAAGTCCACCTGTCATTGGCTACAGCAGAATAAAGTGAAGGTTCTGGAGTGGCCATCTCAGTCTCATGACCTCCAATATCATTGAGCCACTCTGGGGAGATCTCAAACGTGCCGTTCGTGCAAGACAGTCCAAGAATTTACAGGAACTGGTGGCTTTTTGCCAAGAGGAATGGGCAGCTTTAGCATCTGAGAAGATAAAGAGCCTCATCCACAAATACGATAAAAAAAACTTGAAGCTGCCATTGATGTGAAAGGGGGCAATACATGGTATTAAGAACTGGGGTATGTAAACTTTTGATCAGGGTAGTTTGAGTAGTTTCTGTTGTAATTTATGATTTAAAGAGTAAACAGTTGATTGATAAGAAATGGCTTCAGCCAAACACTAACCCTGAGTGAAAGTTTTTTTGTTTTTTTTTGTTCATATTCTCTGAAAAAAGGCCAAGAAATCCTAAATTCTGCCAGGGTATGTAAACTTATGAGCACAACTGAACATTCCACATTTATAATTCTGCTACCGAAATTTGTGTGTGGTATAACTCGCCTCCCAGTATTGTTTTGTTTGTTCTACCATTTTTCTGAAGACCACAGCCCCTAAACAGCAAGAAATTTTTAAGCTGTCAGCAGATCGGTCTCTAGAGGCTCTGATTTTTGGCATATTGGACAAGCAGCAGAGCATGTGCAGAGCAGGGTGAGACAGTGCATTACTGGTTTATGAATAGACTATATAACAGTATAGGTATATTTTTTATGTTTTATATAGCTATACATGCAAAAAAGGGCCAGCCTAAAGGCATCCAGCAGAATTGTTTTTTCTGACTAAATTTACACTTTAATGAAAAATCTGGTTAATGTGGGCAGCACAGACCGCTCCCCTGTCAGACACTTTTAAAACATTATGTTTCCTTGGCAGGGACTCGGAAAGCAATACAAACCTGAAACAGGTTCCAACCCTTCCATTCTGTTTTAAAAAGAAGAGCTATTCCATTTTCTCTTTAAGAATACACATGGTTTTGAAATGAGTTCATAAATACTTTTCTATATTTGTTGTGGGATCCACTTTGCTTGGCAGCCTTTACTCACCAGTTAGCACAGCCCAAGTCATAAGCGGCCAAGAGTACAGATGTGCATGCTTCCCCAGAGTTGGGTCAAAGGACACCTGCAGGCTGTAGTGGTGGAAAAGCGCTACCTTCCAGGTTCCTGGATTGCAGCGCACTTGTCCCTGGCAGTGAAAGTCTATTTTATTTTATCTCCATAATTCTTTTACAATTGGAGGAATCAAGAGGAGCAAGTGCTGCAGCCAGTAATGTTCTGCCTATAACTGGAGTCGTATATATCAGGTACTGGGAGACAGATGAAGCCAGGCAAGCCTGAGCTGAACCCAAAGAGCACTTTCTGTATTGAAATCTCAGTTGTTCCTAGAATTTCTATCTGACAGGTTGATTTATCTGCCCACCGGGGCTCAGGCAGTTAAATTTATGTACCTGGCACTTATTACCTGTTGCAGCTATTATGGTAGAGTCTGGCTGTTGCTGCCAGATTGCTTTATTTCTCCACAATTAAAAGTGATTGAGCAAAGTGAGTGAGTCTGCAATGAGAGCAGAAAGCCTTAAGCCGGCCATACATGGATTCAAATTTGGCCTGGACGGCAGGGACAGGCCGAATTTCAGTCCATGTATGGGCGGGCTGATTGTACTAAAGTCGATCGATCATTCAACTTGGGTAGAACCAGCATGTTGGATTTTTGTACATGCGGTTACTGTCAGCGGCTATAGCCGCTAGCACTATCAATTGTATTCTGCCAGTCAGGGATGCTCCCTGCGCCCCCTGCTGACAGAATACAATAGCGCAGCAGGAGGTATTTCCCCCATTAACACTGACTCTGGGGAATCGAGCGATTTTTCTTCCACCCGGGGGAATCTGCTATCTAGATCCCACACCGGCACAGTTTCTGTGTGCGAGGGAAAGCTAACCCAGCAATACAGATGTGCTGATGCTAGCCCATCCCTGACAGACTCTTCTTCTTGGATCTTAAATGCACCCCACTGCTTGACAGCAAACAGGAAGTGTCCACATTACACAGGAATGATGTGGACATAATAAATAGTAAATAGAATAGGAGAGAGGACTGCTGTAGCTGTGAGTTAAAAAGCATCTTTTGGGTTTTGTGGGTTTCTTTTTTTTTTTTTTTTTGTCAGCAATCGGCTAAAGGGAGATTGGGCGAGACCAGAGATCAGCATTAAGGTGGATCTGATGTTAATTTTATATGTGAGGTTATACCCTAAATTCTTATCAATTGTCATTTGGATGCAATATCGCCGAGATTGGCAGGGCACTCCTTAGTAGTGGCATGGTTTAAATCGCCGCTCTTTAAAGCTGTGACTGCATTCTCCCATGGAGGTGCCACTGTCATTCATACACTTTAGGAAAGGGCAAGGGGGCGTGTCAACCTCTAAAGCCACAGGTTGACTCTGAAACCCATGCCGTGCCTTGGTGTGGCACTGTGTAGTCCCAGTGCAGGAGTGGGCATGGCATGCTGGCAATATTATCAAAAGGCCTAGGAGTGCCCGCACCTTCAGACTGACTCAACCATCAAACTTGGCTCTTCCCAAAAGGCAGCTCACCGCTTGAGAAAAGAGGCAGAGGGCGCAAATCCGTATAAATGCAAACTGTTCAATGAAGAAAAGCAATTAAGATAGTATAAAATGCACTTACTGCATGAATGGTGCTCTTCTCAATGCTGCTGATGTGCCTTTATTCCATTCTTGCAGTGAGTGCATTTTATACAATGCTATTTCTTTTCTTCATTAAACAGTTTGCATCTACAGTAGATGGGCATGCCCCCTCTGCCAACCTACTTGATCGCTGTTCCTCCCACAGTCACCCCCCATTCAGATCTTTAACTCATAGGTTACTAACAGTGTATTAGTAAATGTTTTAACCTTCGCCCACCTCTTGCATCAGAGCTGAGGACTCCTAAAATCAGTACCAAGGCAGGATGCTGTGAAACAATGTATAGCACCTGTTGGCTCCTCCCACCAGCATTGATATGTCTGTGTTACATAGGACATCACAGAGACACCATGATTATGGGACTGGGTCTAAAAATGTCATTCACATGTTGACAAGGGGGAAGGGATAAACCAGGGAAGGCAAAAACTAACCAAAATAACATCATCATCATCATCATCATCAAAACTTGCACATGTTAATAGAAGTGTATCACTCGTTCTACGTTTCCCATCAGACCAAGCTGCAGTGGCTGTGTGAGGAGGTGAGGCAGCGAGAGGAGAAGGAACGCAAGCTTCGCAAGGTTCAGTACCAGCAATGTCAGGAGCAGCTGAAGGACCTCAAGCTAAAGAACGACTCGGAGAAAGAGCTTCTTAGTCAGCAAATTGCCAAAATGGAACAGCAGCTGGAGGAAGCTCACCGTGACAGGAAAGGTGGGTGCTCTTGGTTTTTCCTCCGTGGCCAATAAAATTCTATTATCCAATTATCCCAGTATAGTCTGATCCATAGTTGGCTTTGTTACACAACCCCTAACTAATTGTCCAAGCTTTTCAAGTCCATTGCGACTAAAATCTTGGCTGTCCCTGACATTCTCACGATGCCTCCTAATAAAGGAGCTGCATCTTCTGAGGTTCACTACGCACGTACATATGTCTGGGACATTGCACTTTATGACCTGGTCCCCTGACTCCTATTTTTAACCTCTAACCCTAGTCCCTACGCTCTCTAATGCTGGCCATACATGGGGCTGAATGAGAGCAATCTATTGATTTTTCCAGCCATGCTAAACAGTGTGGATGGATGAAACTTCTTCCAGCGATTTGTATTCTGATGTCTGTTAAAACACTTGAACGGTGACTACATCTAATAAGATTCAGAGGCTGTTCAACAATTTTATGCCTAGCTACTTCGATTTTTGGTTCAAAGAATGTCTGGTGGGAGGGTGCTGACATGGCCACCCATGGTATGAATTCGCTCTGTGTATGGCCTTAATCTTCGCCTTCAACCCTACCTCATCCAAGGCAGGCCAGTACTCAAGCCTAATCCTCTACACGGCATTGCAATGTAATAATTTATTGATGCTTGGCATATTAAGGCCAGAAAACCAAAAAAATAATACACAAATTTGGTGTTGGTCCCATTTGCACCATGTTGCATGTTACCCTAATGCTGACCATAGATGGGTTTACATTAGGAAGGTTCAGCAAATTTTGATCCAACTATGGCTATTCCAGCTTGCCAGAAGTCAATCTAATGATCGGTAACTATAAGAAAAATGAAGTGCCTCTAAGTGCAATACCATGAGTTTTATTAAATACAAAAAGATTAAGACTTGGAGGATTCACATACATATAAGGCTCATCATAAGCACGCTGCACTGTGAGAATTGCATCTGCTCATCTTTGGCGCGTGTCCTGTGGTCCGCACTGTCTCACAGCACGAGACCGAAAATGTGAAAAAAGGTGGCTTCTAGTCTCTGGAACCACCGTGGAACAGCATGATGTCATCACGGCAGTGGGCAGTAATTTGTTTTGGAGCATGCCCACCTTTCTCAATCTGATAGATTGCATCCTCGATTTGCAATCTAACAATCGACTTCTGTTGAATGGGAATGTTGGTGGAAACCTTTGTCGAACAGCGGCTGCTGATCAGTGTATTCTGACAGCAGGGGAGTGTCCGCCTTTTAAGATCATCCTATGTTTCATTTAAAGTCATTGTAAGCAATCACCGTGAAAAAAAAACATTCATTATGAAAGACAATACAGTTGTGCAGAGATAAAAATAAAATAAATACCCCCCCCCCCCCTTTTTTTTTTATAATTGATAACATTATCTGTGTTCTCTGCCTGCTCCGGAGCTGGGGGAGGAGAAACGGCAGCACGCTGATCTACCAGGTAAATAGTTGTGTGGGGGAGGGGGTGTCAGGTAAACTTTGATAATTGGAGGAGTGCAGTTTCCAGCATAGCTAGAGAACTGACCACACTGCTATTTAGTGTGGACCTTGCTTTGTGCACAGTCATGTTAGAACAGGAAGGGGTCATCCCCAAACTGTTCCTACAAAGTTGGGCGCATGAAATTGTCCAAAATGTCTCGGTATGCTGACGCCTTAAGAGTTCCCTTTCACTGGAACTAAGGGGCTAAGCCCAACTCCTGAAAAACAACCCCACACCACAACGCGCGGATTATGGGGTGGGGTTGTTTTTTCAGGAGTTGGGCTTGGCTCCTTAGTTAAAGTTAAATGAGGCCTTCTGGAGTCCCTGTACTCTGGAATTTTTTTGCGATTTTTCGCTTTTATTTTGTTTTGTTCCTGCATTTTTTGAATCCTGTGATTCTTCTATCAACTGCCGACTGGGTGACAGGCTGGATCTTGATCCTTGTAGTCCCCTCCCCCCCCCCCATGTTCGGCCATCGAGCATGTGCCGGCCCTCAGCTCCGCTCTGGGTCGTCCACGACATGCCCCATTGCTCCAGGCATGGCCGGGGAACTTCGGTTCTAGGGCACACATATGAGCGGTCTCTATGGCTTCGTCAGTGTGTCTGGCCGACTGCCATGCCATTCACGGACGTTGGTTCAGTCAGGAATGCCTCCAGCCGGTAGTCGCAGGACAGGTAAGTAGGCATCTTGCCCTGGCAAGGTGGTATGGCTGGTGCTTCCCTGGGGAGGTCGAATGAGGGTCCACCCTGCTTTCCTCTCTCCCTTCCCTCTCCCTCCTTCCCCATACTGGGTGGTGGCTGTGAAGGGGGGGGCGCTCTCCTGGGGTTCTACTCGCTACCAGGGACCGTCTGTTGCGGGGTACTTTTTTTTTTTTGCGTTTGGGGGTGCTGCTTTGTGTGCCGGCCGTGTGTTATGCTGTGTCACTGTGTTTTTAAAACTGCGCTTGGCCGCCATTTTGCCGCGGACGCGGTTTACATAGTCGGCGGCAATTTTCCTGTAGCCCGCATGGTGGTTTTTACCTCAGACGGCGGCCATCTTGCAAAAGTCTTGGCCTCTAGTGACTGATAAAGCGCTGTGAATGCCCGCAAATCTATCTGAGGGACAGCGCAGCGCAGTGCAGCCAGCACGTCTCAGCACTCCTTAGCGTTTTTGCTCACACTGCAACCGGGTGTGGTGGGGAGTTCCCTGGGGGCCCCTGCCTTCTGTTTTTTTGCAGCCGGGAGGTGACCGGTGGGTTGTTCTGCTTACAGTGCTTGGGTGGCATAGCGGAGGGGCGTTATGGAGCCCGAACCAGGAGCTTCCTCCCCAGCAATGCCTGAGTTAACCCTTGCTGCTCCTGCCGCATCTGTTGAGGCAATGACGGCTGTCCTTGAGGAGTTTCTCGACGGGATCGAAGCGACAGGTGGCCAAAGGGGGGTAAAAAGCGCCCCCTCCCTGAGCCTGCTTCTGGGGATGTCTCTGACACAGAATCATACCATGCTATTGCTTCTGGTTCTGGTTCTGTCATGTCAAATGATGCGGGCTTAACCCACGCGGACAGTGAGGATGATTCTGCCTCAGAGTGAATGATAAGGAATTTGTTGGAGCTCTTATCTCTGCGCTGCGAGATACTCAAAAACTTGAGGATGTGGCTGAGGCATCGGATGTGCCGGTCCCTTGTAGTTTTTCGCAAGCCACCCCGCACCGCGAAAGTGCTTCCTTGTGTTCCATATTTGGACAGATTGTACAAGGAATGGTATACGCCACAAAGTTTTTGCTGTTCCAAAATACTTTGCGACCCGCTATCCCTTTGAGGAAGATTTCCTGAATAAGTGGATATCTCCTCCGTCAGTGGACCCTCCCATGTCCAGATTGAGCAAGGCCACCACGTTGCCTGTGGAAGGGGCTCCTGTCTTTAAGGACCCCGCAGATAGGAGAGTGGAGGCTGTGGCCTGCTCCATGTTCATAGTAGTGGGTTCGGCAGTAAGACCGGTTTTGGCCGGGGCTCTGGTGTCAGACACTCACCGAATGGGCAAAGTTCTTGTTTTGAGAGCTGCAGGCTCAGGATGCTTCCGAGACCTGCATGGACTTGGCTAAACAATTGGTTCAGGGTTTAAAATTTGTCTAAGTCAGCCCTGGATACGCTTCCTTTGCTCTCCAGGGCCTCCACCTGTGTGGTGGTGCTCCGCCGCTTTGTGTGGCTGAAGTGTTGGTTTGCGGATCAATCCTCAAAAAAGGCCTTGGTGGATTTGCCCTTTAAGGGTGAACGGCTCTTTAGGGCAACCCTGGATGACATCACAAAAGATGCCACAGTGGGTAAGAGCACGCTGCTCCCACAATCTGGGAAGGGTAAGGAGCCTCGCCGTAGGCAAGGGCCCTCATTTACTACCTGTGACAGAACCCACGGTCACAGTGTGTTTTGGAAGGGACTGGGGCCGTGCCTCCTACCGGCAGACTATGGGCCAGCAGAAAGATACTGGAGACCCGGGACAAGCTGGCATTGATCTAATGTAATGTAATGTTACAGCCCCCCCCCCCCCTTGTTGCTGGACTCATAGACAATGGAGAGTGGGGGTGTGTATTGAGAAGCCAGGCTGCCTGTTTACCATAATCTCATTAGGTATCTGTTTCAATATCCAAATGTTCCGTTCCCATTGGTTGTTCCTTGTCCCTCACCCCTTTTAGACAAGGCTAAGGGGAGTGTCCCTAACTGTGTGTAAAACTGTATGGTTTGGAATTTAATAAACGTTTAAGCTCTGGATGTGTAACCCTCAACACCTGTGTGGATTGTCTTGTGATTGAGGGGTTAAGGGCTGGTTATGGCAACTCTGCAGGCTGCGTGTGCTTTTGGAGGACAGGAGACACAGGTCTGGCGGATGTGCCCACCTGGGGTATCTGAGATCCCCAAAGCGTTTTTTTCGCCCGCCCAGTGCGGCAGGAAAAAGTTTTCAAGGTGCAAATGCGCCTGCTACAGGGCAAAAGCGCACCTGGTACCGCAAGCCTGCTTCCGCATGAAGGTCTGTCCCCGCCGGTGTCTCGGGTGGGGGGCCGGCTTCGCGAATTCGCAGACCGGTGGAGGTCTCTTTTTCCGACCGTTGGGTTTGCGAAGTAGTTTCCTCGGGGTACAAGATAGTTTCTCTCTTGTCCACCAAACAGATTTTTTTTTTCCTCCAACCTCCGGATCGTGGGAGGCATCTGTCGGGGGCTGTCCAGGATCTACTGGGCAGGAGGGTGATTGTGCCGGTTCCCTCGAAGGAAAGTTTTTCAGGGGTTTTACTCCAATCTGTTTGTAGTCCCCAAGAAGGAAGAGGTCCTGGACCTCAAGGCCCTCAATTGCTTTGTCAAGGTGGAAAAATTCAGAATGGAGTCGATACGCTCAGTAATAGCAGCGCTCCATCAGGGGGACTTTATGGCGTCCTTGAATATCATGGACGCATACCTTCATGTTCCCATATGCACAAAGCACCAGGGATTTCTGCACTTTGCTATCGGAGATGACCACTTTCAATTTGTGGCTCTTCCGTTCAGCCTGGCATCGGCACCGCGGGTTTTCACCAAGGTGCTCGCCCCGATACTGGCCCTGCTGAGGCAGCGAGGGATTGCTGTTGTGGGATACCTGGACGACCTTCTCCTCAGTTTTTCTCCCAACTGAAAAATGTCAGACGCTGCAATCTGCGATGCAACAGTTGTCGACCCAGAACACCTTCTCTTTGATTCTGCATGAGGGTTCTGGGTCTGATGTGGCCTCTTTCGAGGCGTATGCCCAATTTCACACCCAGGTGCTACAAGAAGAAAATTCTGTCACGTTGGGACAAGCTCCCGTCATCCCTGGATTACCAGATTCAGTTGAACCATCTGGTCAAGTCTTCTCTGGTGTGGTGGCTGACGTCTCCGGTGCTTCGGACCGGGAAGTCGTTTCTGCCCTGCCATTGGACGATGGTCACGACAGATGCCAGCCTCCCCTGGTGGGGGGGGGGGGCCTTTGGGGGCTCCCAGGGGCGCTGGACTCATTATAAGCCCCGCCTTCCAATCAATGTACTGGATCTCCGAGCAATCAAGCTGTGCCTTGCCAGGTGGTCACTGGAGCTGCAGGACCGGCCGGTCAGGATCCAGTCCGACAATGCCACGGCCGTGGCATACATCAGTCATCAGGGAGGCACACGGAGCTCAGCTGCAGCGATGGAGGTCGCCGGCATGCTTCGGTTGTCCGAAAGGTCCGTTCCGCCTGTGTACATTCGAGGAGTACAGAATTGGCAAGCCGACTACCTAAGTCGCTAAACACTGGACCAAGGAGAGTGGTCACTTCACTTGGAGGTGTTTCAGAGTCTGTGCCGGAGATGGGGCACTCCAGACATGAACATTCTAGCGTCCCGTCTCAATCGGACCAGGTTAATCGGCCCGTGGGCGAACGCGTTGGTGGCACCTTGGTCACTATCGCCTAATCTACACCTTCCCTCCTCTGAAACTTCTTCTTAGCCTGCTCCGCAGAGTGGAAGCCGAAGGGATTCCAACAATCCTGATTGCCCCAGATTGGCCGCGCTGCTCCTGGTACGCGGACCTGGTGCGTCTGGTGGCAGAAGAGAGAAGATATTCTGTCGCAGGGTCCGATCTTCCACCCTGCTTTACAGTCGCTGGCTTCAACGGCGTGGCTACGAGCACGGAAGTCTACTTCACAAAGGATTTACCATTGTACGTGGAAGGCCTACATCTCTGTGTGAATAGATGAAGTGGCCCCCCCAGTACATACATTATGTCCCGGATTCTGCTGTTTTTTCAGCGTGGAGTGGATCAGGCTCTCGCCTTAAGTACGGTTAAGAGTCAGATTTCGGCTCTAGCTGTTTACTTTCAGCGGCCCTTGGTGGCACACTCCTTGGTGCGTACGTTTGTGCAGGGGTCCGGCATGTGGCCCCTCCGGTACCTCCATGGGACTTGAATCTAGTTCTTTCGTCGCTTCAAGGGGCTCCGTTTGAGGACATTCGAAAGATCCCGTTGACACTGACAGAGGTGATTGCCACCAGAAAAACCACCTACTGTGACAGACGGGTGTCTGAATTGGCGGCCTTGTCCTGCAAGGCTCCCTACTTGGTCATTCACAAGGATAAGGTGGTGCTGCGACCGCAGCCGTCTCTTGTCCCAAAGGTTGTGTCGGCTTTTCACATTGAGGACATTGTGTTACCATCCTTATGTCCTCAGCCGAAGAACCCGAAGGAGCCAATTTACATTGCCTGGATGTGGTTCGGCCATGCGTGTATACTTATCTGCTATGGCTCCTTTCCGGAAGTCGGACTCACTGTTCGTGTCGGTGACTGGTCCTAAAAAAGGTCTGGCGGTCTCGTCGGCCACCATTTCTAGGTGGATCAGACAGGTTGTGCTTCAGGCCTATGCCCTGAAGGGGCGGGCACCTCTCTTTTTCAGGTCACGGCGCATTCGACGAGGGCGATTGGTGCCTCCTGGGCTTTTCGTCATCAAGCCTCTGTGTTACAGATGTGTAAGGCAGCGACCTGGTCGTCAGTCCACACCTTCTCAAAAAAGGTGGATGTGAGTGCATCTTCGGATGCCTCCTTTTGGCCGCAAGGTGTTACAGGCGGCAGTTTTTAGGTTGGAGTTCCTCCGTGGAGAAACTCTGGTTTTGTTTTGGGGTGAAGCTTGGTTTGCTGTGTTGTTTTCCCAGCCCTCAAATTTTTTTGACACTGCTTGGGGACGTCCCTAAGGTCAAAGGCAGCTGTGTCCGTCCATGAATGGAAGAGAAAATAGGATTTTTGGACGGACACAGCACCCACCCCTCCTTTTGTTTGTACTGCTTGTTATGAAGTGGAGCTGCTGAGGCAGAGTGGGGGTTATACCCAGGGGACCACACCCCCTGGGAGGAGCTGTACTGAGAAAAGTGTTTTAACACTAAAAGTGCGGTTTTCTGCCTAATCTCTCCTGGAAGGAAGGTGGATATAACCCTAAGGTCAAAGGCTGCTGTGTCCATCCATGAACTCAGAGAAATGGATTTTACGGTGAGTACAAAAATCCTATTTTTTGGTCCGCACCAAAATTGGATCGCATGGGTGTTCACACCTATGCGATACGATTCATGTCCGAACTGACAGTTCACAGTGCAATATGCGAGCTGAAATGGGGGTTCATTAACCACTTAAGGACCGCCTCCTGCACATTTACGTCGGCAGAATAGCACGGCTGGGCACATGCACGTACAGCTGTGGGTCGCGGGCGCACGCTCCCGTGACCCGGTCCAAAGCACCGGGACCCGGGGGCCCGATCACCGCTGGAGTCCCGCGATCGGTCCCTGGAGCTGAAGAAAGGGGTGAGCCGTGTGTAAACACGGCTTCCCCGTTCTTCACTGTGGCGCCGTCATTGATCGTGTGATCTCTTTTATAGGGATGCACAATCGATGACCTCACACCTACAGCCACACCCCCCTACATAACCCCTTCAGCGCCCCCTTGTGGTTAACGCCCAAACTGCAATTGTCATTTTCACAATAAACAATGCGTTTTAAATGCATTTTTTGCTGTGAAAATGACAATGGTCCCAAAAATGTGTCAAAATTGTCCGAAGTGTCCGCCATAATGTTGCAGTCAAGAAAAAAATCGCTGATTGCCACCATTAGTAATAATAAAAAAAAAAAAATTATAAAAATGCATTAAAACTATCCCCTATTTTGTAAACGCTATAAATTTTGTGCAAACCAACCGATAAACTCTTATACTCCTAACAAAAATAGGTAGAAGAATACGTATCGGCCTAAACTGAGGATAAAAATATATTTCTATATATATTTTGGGGGGATATTATAGCAAAAAGTAAAAAATATATTTAATTTTTTTCAAAATTGTTGCTCTATTTTTGTTTATAGCGCAAAAAAAAAAAAAAAACGCAGAGGTGATCACATACCACCAAAAGAAAGCTCTATTTGTGGGGAAAAAAAGGACGCCAATTTTGTTTGGAAGCCATGTCTCACGACCGCGCAATTGTCTGTTAAAGCGACGCAGTGCCGAATCGCAAAACCTGGCCGGGTCCTTTAGCTGCCTAAAGGTCCGGGTCTTAAGTGGTTAACAATGTATTGACACTCCCCAGCAGTTCACATATGGCAGTGTGAACTGCCGTGCGAGTTGGGTGCGATGCAGGAATTCGCAGGGTTCCCGCATCGCACTAGTGTAAATCCAGCCTTAAAGCGGAAATTCAGTCATTTCTTCAAATCTCAATCTATTTAATGCTTGATGTTTTAGCTTTGGATAGTAAATACCTTATACAGCCCACTTTCTGTTTCTTGTCTGGTAAAATGCCTACACTGCTATGACAACATGCACAGCTCTCTTGTGAGTGTGCCTTTGTGTGTCTGTGTAAATCCAGGACATAAACAGGCAGCAGCTTCAGCTGCCCACAGTTAAAATGGATGCAGCCAGATTCAGTAGAGGGAGATTTCTGCAGCATATTTGGCAAGTACAGAATTGCAGTATATATAAAATATGCAAAGTGGTTGGAGGGAAGCTTCAGGATAGCAAAGATGTTTATATTACAAATTATTTGAGCATATTTCCTTTGGGTCCTAGCAGTGTTAATTTCATTGATGGAAATGTGTCCTTTTCCTCCGCTGCATGTTTTTAGAATCAAAAATAAAATTTCATATGCGTCCAAATGATGAAAATCCATTCCGATTTTCATCAATGAATGAAGATGGAACAAAAATGTGAGGGAGGGACTTTCACCCACCTGAACTGCTTTCCTCAGAGCTCCGCCTGTCTGTTAAAGCCCCAGCCCCCCGACAAGCTGTATTGTCAGACTGGCTGCCTCGGAGTTCTGGAACAATGCCCTGAAAAATCATACAAGAGGAACTCCTCCCTCAAATTTGTGTCTGGATGTGACGTGAGTGTTTGTCTACCCTCCCAGCAAGGTAGCAGTGCTTAGCTCTGTGTAATAGAACAGGCTCCCAAGACCTGTTTTCTGCTCTGTGCACTCCCTCATTTCCCTACAGGTTAGATTTTTATTCCAGTAGTATATAATGAGTTTGGAAACTTTAGAAAAGCGTTTAACCCCTTGACGTAATACATATATGCCCTGGGCTTTTTGCGTATCTCCCTTTTGTGCTGGGAGCACTCACACATCGTGCTCCCAGCACAGAGACTGGGATCTCACCAATACTGGGACCCAGAACTCCCAATTCTTGGGTCATCTGATCATAGTGGTAGCCTCTGATTGGCTACCACAGTGACCAGTCACTGTGAAGTCACCTTTTCTCTTTCTCACTCTTTTTCTTTCTCTCTTTTTTTTTTTTTTTTGTCTGTGTCTGTGTGTTTTATGTAGGACAAAAGAAAGAATGTATTTTGCGTTGTTCTTCAGCTTCTCCTTCTCATTCCAAGAGTTTTCTTTATTTTCATGACTATGAAAATTGTAGTCACACTGAAGGCATCAAAACTATGAATTAACACATGTGGAATTATATACATAACAAAAAATTGTGAAACAACTGAAAATATATGTCATATTTTAGGTTCTTCAAAGTAGCCACCTTTTGCAGTTAAGAGGAGACTGTGATTCAGGCCTTCATGGTAGAATATCTGCTAGGATACCACTGCTAAAGAAAG
This sequence comes from Rana kukunoris, assembly GCA_029574335.1. NCBI lineage: Eukaryota > Metazoa > Chordata > Amphibia > Anura > Ranidae > Rana > Rana kukunoris. The sequence goes on along the minus strand of CM056059.1, from coordinate 169,981,193 downwards.
GTAACAAGCAGAAGAGACTTGTTTGGGCTAAAGAACACAAGGAATGGACATTAGACCAGTGGAAATCTGTGCTTTAGTCTGATGAGTCCAAATTTGAGATCTTAGGTTCCAACCACCATGTCTTTGTGCGACGCAGAAAAGATGAACGGATGGACTATACATGTCTGGTTCCCACCGTGAAGCATGGAAGAAGAGGTGTGATGGTGCTTTGCTGGTGACACTGTTGGGGATTTTTTCAAAATTGAAGGCGTACTGAACCAGCATGGCTACCACAGCATCTTGCAGCGGCATGCTATTCCATCCGGTTTGCTTTTAGTTGGACCATCATTTATTTTTCAACAGGACAATGACCCCAAACACACCTCCAGGCTGTGTAAGGGCTATTTGACCAAGAAGGAGAGTGATGGGGTGCTGCGCCAGATGACCTGGCCTCCACAGTCACCGGACCTGAACCCAATCGAGATGGTTTGGGGTGAGCTGGACCGCAGAGTGAAGGCAAAATGGCCAACAAGTGCTAAGCATCTCTGGGAACTCCTTCAAGACTGTTGGAAGACCATTTCAGGTGACTACCTCTTGAAGCTCATCAAGAGAATGCCAAGAGTGTGCAAAGCATTAATCAAAGCAAAAGGTGGCTACTTTGAAGAACCTAGAATATGACATATTTTTAGTTGTTTCACACTTTTTTGTTATGTATATAATTCCACATGTGTTAATTCATAGTTTTGATGCCTTCAGTGTGAATCTACAATTTTTTATAGTCATGAAAATAAAGAAAACTCTTGGAATGAGAAGGTGTGTCCAAACTTTTGGTCTGTAATATATATATATATATATATAAATTCTTATTTTTTTTTGGCCCGTTTTTTTTTTCTTTTGATAATGAAAAAAAGAAAAAGCAGGGGATTATTCATTATAATTTGCCACCAAATGAAAGCCTAATTTGTCCTGAAAAACACATATTATACATTTGGATGTGTGATGCGAGTTGAGATATGTACGGTTGGTTTTACTAACACATGTCAAATTGACAAAATTGTGCTTGGGCATGAAGATTTGTTTTAGCGTGAAGGGGTTAAATAATGCATTACAATTTTAAAACCATTGAATTTTAGTTGTCTAAAATATGACTAAAACAATTCAGAAGAATAAAGACAACTAAAAATAAAATGGCATTTTAGTCAAACGACTGACTAAAACGAGATCCAAATTTAATGTCAGAATTAACACTGCATCTTTCTTTGCAAGTTTCCTGCAGCGTCTCTAGGACGCACTATTGTGAGTTTTTAGCTCCATAGGCTTCAATGGAATTGCATCAAAAACTCATGCACATACATTTGCTGCATTTTCTTTTTTTCAAGAAACACCTCCTCTTATGCCAAAAAGTGCAAAACGCATTTAAAAAAACATAAATGCCATGCATTAAAAATGTACCAGGAACGTGTTTGAAAAATACATCAACAAATGCATAAGGTGAACCTGTGTGATTGATTGTACATTTGCATAAACAGTCTACATGCTACAAGGATACAGAGCTATGGTGTTTTTTTTTTCCTTTTTTTATTGTAATCAAAAAATTGTAGCGCTAAAATGTGAAATACCAGATGTGGCAACAACATTAAATGGTGCGAGTGCACATAATTAAGCTACCGAAAATAATTTTTAGGTAGTCACAAAATGATATGTAACAAAACCAAGTCTATGTTGAGAACTTGAATTGCACATCAATTAAACAATTGGTGAAGGGTGTGAGGTGGATGGATGTCCAGTGATTGAGGGGAAACAGGTGCTCAGGTTGTCTGTAGTAATCTGTAGAAATCACAATCACATCAGATATATGGTAGGCGTAGATACACTTACAGAATGGGTTGGACTCTGATACTGTACAGCAAAGTTGGAGTCTCAACTACAACTTTCATCCTCTACCTGGTTGCAGTGGTCCCGGTTTCCAAATGACCTCAACGCCTTTCTGACTCTTTTGCTGTACAGTATCAGAGTCCAACCCATCCGGTAAGCGTATCTACACCTACCATATATCTGATGTGATTGCGATTTCTACAGATTACTACAGACAACCTGAGCACCCGTTTCCCTTCAATCACTGGACATCAGTATACTTCACACCCTTCACCAATTGTTTAATTGATGTGCACTTCAAGTTCTCAACATAGACTTGGTTTTGTTATATATCATTTTGTGACTACCTAAAAATTATTTTCGTTAGCTTAATTATGTGCACTCGCACCATTTAATGTTGTTGCCACATCTGGTATTTCACATTTTAGCGCTACAATTTTTTGATTATTATCATTTGTAGCAGCTCATTGTATTTAAAGTTGGCACAGTTTTTTTCTTTATTTTACTTTTTTATTGGAATTGACTAAACTCTGCCCTCCCCAATAACTGGAAAGCACAGAATTCTGTGATGGCGCATCTATTCCTGCATTCCACAGATTATATTGCTGTTATAACTGCACAATGATAAGACAGTAATTTTATATTATCCTGGTGCTTAATGACCCATACTACAGCGATTGGGCTGGCCTTGATAAATGGCTAACTCCTGCCTGAAGTACCTGCAGTAAGAGGCTTTGGGTGTCTTATTTTATTTCTAACAGTATGGGTTGGGATGTGATTGTGACTTTTGCAGCCCTCAAATTTTCCACTCGCATTTTGTAAACAGAACTCTTTGTGCAGTGGACACCGCAACATACACACATTGAAGATAATTTATTCTTCCAAAGCAAACACACCTTGGCACACTGGCTGTGACTAAGCATATATCCATGATGTGAAACATGTTAGCTATTTTGACCCCTATGTCCACTTTCTACCATTGATTGCAGTGTTGCATGAATTTGTGGATGTTATACATCTTTGGATGTTATCCTTTGTTCATTTTGTTTCAATAAATCGGAGTGCGGCAGTTCAGGAACATTTCTTTTTTCCACGGATCATCGCAGAGTCTGCATCTGTCAGTACTACTTAGTACTATAGGGCGGGAGCACAGCATAGGTCGCAGGGCTTGGAGCGGTACTCTTTTCCAACATGGGAGTCTATGGAAGGGGTGTCCGGGTTGCTCCCCTGGCTGTAGGTCCCCTGGACAACAAACTTTGCACACTTGTAGAGGAATAGTGGGGCTACATGTGTGCCAAGTTTGGGGTCTAGGGTACCTACGGGCGGCCGGTACCGGGTCCCCAAATTCCGGGAGATCAGGCGCAAAAAGGTGACTTGGGTATAAGCTGAGAGGGGGCATTTTCAGCACAAAAAAAAATGTGCTGAAAAACTTGGCTTTTACATGAGTGTATATACGGTATTATAATTATTATTATATATAATATAATTTTTTTTTCCTTTTCAAAATGTTTTGTTTCCGTTTGTATATAATGAAAAAGCTCAGTTGTGATCAAATACCAACAAAAAGCTATTTTTGTGTGAAAAATAAATGTAATTATTGCATGACCACGCAATTGTCAGTTTAAGTAGCGCAGCGCTAAATAGCCAAAAAATGCCATGGTCATGAAGGGGGGAAAACCTTGGAGGTCAAGTGGTTAAAATAAGTGAGTCAACTCTTCTATTATTTTCTATGTATAACTTCCCTGAAAGGTTTCAGCCAGAGCCGGCCCTACCATGGAACCCGCTGGTACCATGGTACCAGGCGGCACTTTCAAGGGGGCGCCCGCCCGCCAGCTCCGCTTCCTTATCCACTGTCAAATTGTCGCCCGCCGTCACACACCACTGTGTGAGGCCAATTCCCGGCCACCTCTCCATCCCCCATTCTGCCAGCCTGTTTTTTTTAGCTCTGTCCTGTCCCCAACCTGCAATGCCGCCCAAGCGGCATTGAGCGGTGCTGGGTGTCACGCTCCCTTCTACATTCACACACACACAGCTGCAAGCGCTCTCAAAGAACGGCGGTGTGAAGGGGGGGAGCAGTGAGACAAGGCCGTGCCATCAATCATAGACTCGCCGTACGTGTCTGTCGTAGCCACAGAAGCCGTGTCATGTTAGAAAGGAAGCCCTGCATGTTAGGTCCGGGCTTGCTGCGATTTCCCCTCGCTTTTCCTGGACTGTCTGTCAGTGATCTGTGGACTGTGGTGGGAGGACAGGCAGCAGCGCCGCTCTCATTGAGGTGAGGCCACCACTGCCGTTGTCAAGTGCATCATTGTATTGTGTACGGGGGTACAGAGGGGAACTAATGTGTGTGTGTGTGTGAGGGGGTACAGAGCTAAACTGATTTGGGAGGGGGAAAAGGGGGGAACTGATTTGGGGGGAAAAGGGGGGAACTGATTTGGGGGGGTACAGAGGGGAACTAACTTGGGGGGGTACAGAGGTCAACTAATGTGTGTGTGTGTGTGTGTGTGTGTGGGGGGGGGGGGGTTAGGGGTGACAGAGAGAAACTGATTTGGGGGGGACTTATTTGGGGGGATACAGAGGTGAACTAATGTGTGTGTGTGTGTGTGTGTGTGTGTCAGGAATTGATTTGGGGGGGTACAGAGAGGAACTGATTTGGGGGTACAGTGGGGAACCAATGTGTGTGGGGGTACAGAGGGGAACTGATTTGGGGGGGTACAGAGAGGAGCTGATGTGTGTGTGGGTGTGGGGGGGGGGGGTACAGAGGTAAACTGATTGGGGGAGGGGGGTATTTGAGGTGTGGAGGTTCAGCTTTGTAAAAAAATAATAAATGCAGATATTTTTTCAGGTAAAAATATGTGCCATTATTATTATTTTTACTAGGAGCCCGTAAACCATTGTCAGTGTATTTGTCTGCTCATACAGACAGGCAGTTGCATAGTTAGCCTGTCTGTATAGTACCCTAGCCCACCGTTTACATGGACAGGGCAAAGGGGGTGGAGTCAGGGGTGATCCAATGGGGGGGCGGCAAAATGAGGTTTCGCCTAGGGTGTCAAAAATCCTTGCACCAGCCCTGATTTCCGCCCGCTCTGCTCCCTTCACCTTTCAGCTGCTAGAGGAAGGGCCGTCAGACAATGCATACGAAGCCGGTGATCGCCGCAAGCACCCCCCCCCCCCCCCCCCCCCCAGGAGACACAGTCATGACAGGTCCTTTTTATACTCCTATACACGTAAAGGTCCTCTTTATGCTCCTATATACATGTATAGAGCCATGACAGGTCCACTTTAGTTACCATGATATAAAATAATGGATATGGGTGCATTTTGTTGGGCGTGGTTTTTAATTTTTTTTGGGGGGGGGGGGCGCATTTCATTCTTGGTACCAGGCAGCACAATGTCTTGAGCCGGCACTGGTTTCAGCAAAGAAGTTTGCTAAAATGTTTAAAAAAAAAAAAAACAGTAAAAGCTTGCTGCTCTTTCAATTACTGACCCTCATGTACAAGGACGTAAGTACATAAGACACATCTGACCATACTTGCTGGGTCTCCAGTCTGCCAGGACATGCCATAGTCTTTTTCATAATTTGGCCAACCGACATCGATTGCTCACACTGTTTGAAAGCACAGTTTTCACACAAAGAATAGATAATAAACATTCCGCTCCTTGCTTTCCAACATGTCAGAATACATCCATAGCAATGATATTCAGAAAGGAGCGCCAAACCAAAGGATGAGCATCCAATTGGCTGTTAATTTTTCATAACATGATCACATAAAGCAGCCAATGTTTTTTGGGTGCCAGTACCCCCCAAATCACCTCTCGTATCAGGGCTTAAAGAGGCACTTCACTCTAGTTTTTTATTTTATACTCCCTCTTACCTGTCTTTTTGCATTATCATCGAGTTCACATCTCTGCCTAGCTGATATGATTTTTTTGGGTGTAACAGCCCAGATTCTATGCCCTCATCTTGGCCCACCTTTGTTATTGTGAGCCAGCTGCCTCTTCCAGGTTCAGGCCGCTGGACAACGGTGACACATAGCAGCTCCACCCACTGGCATCCACTGTTTGTCCTACTCCTGCTGCCTCCTGGCATAGTCATGTAGGTGTGAATGACGGCTGGGGGGGGGGGGGGAGGGTTTCGAAGGAAGTTAGGCAGGGTCCATGGTGTCATGGTGGGCAGCTGGCCCACCATGACACACGGTAGCTCCACCGGCAGTTAGAGCTGGGCGATTTATTTTTCCCCTAATTTTGTGATAAAAAAAACCTCAGATTTACGTTTCAAATAACTTTTTTTCTTTTTTTCTTTTTTTATGGACACCGCACCAGTCCTGAGGAGCTGCGGGCAGGAGTTTTTGGGCATCCGTCCCACGGACTAACCGAAGCCGCGGCCTCACCTAAAAACTCCTGCTCGCAGCTCCTCAGAACCGGTGCGGTGTCAGCGCCGGTCCTGGGGGAAAAAAAAAAATCAAACAAATTGATTTTTTTTAAAACTTGAATTGATTTGACCTTCCAACTCGATTTTAAAATCAAATCGATTTTTTTTTTCCCCAGCCCTAGCAGTTTGTCCTACTCGGCCTCTTGGAAAAGACATCTAGGCATGAATGGCAGCTGGGGAAGGGGGTTTTGAAGGACTAGACAAAAAAAGTTGAATGGGGGGGTAGGGGGTTTAAATGGGTGCTTTTCAGATTGTGGCATGGGGGACGGAGCCATGGTGGCAGACTCAAAGTGAAGGTCTGCTTTAAGAACGAAAAGAACAAAGGGACTCAAGGAAAACGGCTGAAAAACAGATTTGTATTAAATCTACTATGCTGCTATCGTGGAATATTGATTTACCAGTATTCCCGGCAGAAATCGCTAGTAATATCGGTACAATGAGAACAAATTAAATTTAATACAGATGTGCAAATCCATTTGATCACTTATTTAATTCTCACATCGTGATCATATTACAAAGGGATTAAAGAAACTTGGACTCTTTCATCATTTTGGTTTGGCGCTCCTTCCTGTATTTCTATTCTTTAAATTGGTTTCTTGTATCCACCAAAGAGAGCCTTGTTGTATGTGAGCTGCCTTACCAGAGCCAGTGAGTTTATTGAAATTCTTTTAGATTTTTCTTTATTTAAACAAATGCTCTAGAGAATACATCAATGTGCAGCAAGGCACTCCTGAGCTCCGCCACCCTCACAGTCCAGTTGTAACCTCTACACTGAGTGTATGGTGTATACACATCATCGCTTGCTGTAGGCAGGCTGTGTCTGTGGAAGATAGTGACCTGTTTTCTTTCTCGTACATCACGGGACACAGAGCAGCATATTCATTACTATATGGGTTATATGGAGTACCTTCAGGTGTGGACACTGGCAATCTCAAACAGGAAGTCCCCTCCCTATATAACCCCCTCCCATAGAGGAAGTACCTCAGTTTTTTCGCCAGTGTCTTAGGTGTTGGTCACGGAATAGCTTTGCCTCCACATCCTTGGGATTAAGGCGGGCTAACCGGATCTGTCCAAGGAGCCTCAGTGCCAAAGTGGACAGTACCCGGGCCCCAAACCGTGGGGTTTTGCCTATAATGCTCCTCTCTAGAGGGCTGGACCCTGGGCCCAGGACTTGGAGTTTTCTAAACCAAAAGATCCTGTTTGCCAGGGTGCTGTATAGGTCCAGGACAGCGGCTCCTTCCAGGACCCCAGTGCCTGAAGGTCTACTACGCTACCCACGGAGATGGGAGAAGATTGGACCGTTTTGCAAAACGTCCTGCGGCATGGAGCAGGTAAGAGGGGAGCCTGCGGGACTTGGTTCGACAGCAGGCTCTCCAGGGGAGATCTTAAGGGGGTAGCCTGAGTATGCTCTGCATTGGCACCATGGACAGGATGCCCTGAAATGTTTCCCCCCCATCACTTGATCCCCCTACCTATCTATGTATGTTTGCTGGCTACCTGCTGCTCGCTGGTTGAAGATCTTTTAAAAAAAAAAAAAAAAACAACAGATCTGTCTCTAGGCTAAAGGGACTCCTTAGGGGCCTGTTTTAGCCTTACCTTGCCGGGATTCAAAATCTGCCGCCTGATGCGTCCTCCAAACCTGCATTCCTGGGCTCCAGAGTGCGTCTCCTCCTGGGCTCTCCTCCCCCGACAGTCGCGCGCGTGCTCGCGCGCATGCATATAGAACATTTTCGCGCCGTTCGGGAGGGGGGGGGGGGCGGGGAGCGTGACTGCAGTGTAGAGTGGGCGTGCCTTCAATTGCTGTTATACACAGCAGGCGCGTTCTTAGCTCAGTTCAAAGCTGAGCTGGAGAGAGAGGACGTAGAGCTGGCAGCACAGTGACTCCCGGTGGCGAGAAGGGGTACTACATGCTGGAGTCAGCTCCAATACTTTTTGTTAAGCCAAAATCCCCTTGGCAACAGGTTGAATGCTGGCAAACATGTTGGGGGTGGGGCTGTATGTTGTGGATAATATTATAAAGGAAAACATACTGAGCCCCACCGTTTTTGGGCATTAGTGATCCTATTGTCCCCTAAACCTTATTTTTTTGTACTCCTGGCTATAACAGTCTGTTGTTGTAAGCGGAGTCCCTCGGTTTTGTATTATGGCTTCCAAGGGTTCAGGATCAAAACACAAAAAAAAAAAAAAAAAAGGCAAAGACAAAGGGGTTCCTCCTCTGGTTCTGATGATATGCCAATACTTTCCCCACAGGTTATTCCTATAGGGGTCACCCTGGATATGCCATTAAGGGGGTCTGGTGCTGAGGCTGGCCCAGGTCGGCCCAACCCTGTGTTATCACAGAGGAGATGCTAGCCGTCACCCTAGGGGGGCTAGAGAAAAAAGTTAACAGCTATGATCGCTGGCTCTTTTTCTTGATCGTACATCACGGGACACAGAGCGCATAGCCATTACATATGGGTTATATGGAGTACCTTCAGGTGTGGACACTGGTGTAATCAACTTCACAGGAAGTTCCTCCCTATATAACCCCCTCCCACTGAGAGTGCTTTAGTTTTTCCGCCAGTGTCTTAGGTGTTGGTCACGTCTAGCTGTCCCTCGGAGGTCTCGGGACCCAGGATAGCTAGCCGGATCCGTCCGAAGTGCTTCAGAGCCAAGATGTACGGTACCCGGGCCCTGCTGGAGTGGGGTTTTGCCTATAATGCCTCTCCTTGGAGGGCTGGATTCTGGGCTCCAGTGCTTTAGTCTCTTCCAAGAACTAAAAGTTACTGATGCCAGGATGCTATATAGGTCCAGGGGTGTGGGTTCCTTAACACAGGACCCCGGCCCTGAAGGTCCAAGACAATACCCACGGAGATGGGGGAAGGCTGGGCCTCTTGCATTTTGCAATACCCTGCGGCGTGGAGCAGGTAAGAGGGAACCTGCGGGACTTGGTTCGACAGTAGGTATCCCCCTGGGGGTTCTGGGTTGGCTAATGGTATGCTTGTGCATCAGCCACTATCTCCACTATGTCTGTTGAGGCAGGATGGGATTCTAATGTTTACCCAGATAACATGTAGATATATGTATACTTGTGTAAGTTATATATTTGCTACTCACCCCAGGTCTGCCTGTTAACACTGATACTGCAACCCCACATGTTTTAAAGAGGAAATTGCTGGTTAAAACTCCTGTTTCTTAGGAAGCCCATGGGGACAGCTTCCTCGCTGTGTGTGCACTACAATAAGATTAGTGCTTACCTGGTGTCTGTTGGTGCTGTATAACGCTGGTCCATGTTGTTCCTCTGCTCTGCTTCCTCCATGTGGGTTCGGCGTGGTGCGCGCGATCGTGCGCGCGATCGTGCGCGCGATCGTGCGCGCGTGTGTGTGCGCGCGCATACGCGCGCGCGTGTGCACGCCGCCTTTTATAGCGTCGGCGTGCGTCGGGGGGGCGGGCCAGCAGCGTCAGGGTCTGTATAAAGGAAAAACTTTTCTCTGGCTGGTCTTTCCCTCCTGGAGGCAGAGGAAGAAAGGATACAGAGCGTGCAGCTGGGTCTTTTGGCCACACAGGGACACCTAGTGGCGGTTTAGTGGATCTTCAGGTCTAGGACTTAGGTCCACTATAGACCAGAAAAAAAAAAAAAAAAAAAAAAAAAAAAAGGGTTTTTTTGCTTAAAGGGACTCAGCCTTAGATCCAGCAGTATCTGAGTCTACCTTGGACTCCGGCTAACGGGCATTGGTGTGTCAATACTCACAGGCTTCCTCGGTATTGCCACCTCCCAGGCGGGTAAAAAAATTTTTTTTTAAAAAAAAAAAAAAAAAAAAAAAAAAGAGAAATATAAAAGAAAAAGAGAGAAATTAGTTCTTTTTCATTTTCCTCTCATACCTGCCCTCATATTGGTTATTCCTAGCTACAACAGTCAGGTGTTGGCTATAGGGGTGACCCAAGGTTGTACAATGGCTCCAAAGGGATCTGGACAGCCAAGGCTCTCCAAAGGTACCAAAAAGCAAAAGGGGTTCCATCGGGGTCAGGGATTTGGGCCAGGCTTCTACGGCCCCACCCTCGCCAGTCAGGACACCGAGTGGCATAGTACAAGAGCCATTGGGGGTGCTGGGGGCAGAGGCGGCCCCCGATCCACCCATTCCCGTTTACGTGACGGAAGAAATGCTAGCAGCCACCATGTGTGGGCTAGAGAAAAGGTTAACTGCGTTGTTTTCCCGTCCTTGCCCAAGTAGCAAGCGGGCTAGATCCCCTTCACCCAGTGGGGTTTTCAGAGAGGAGGTCTCCTCTTCAGAGGAACGGGACCCACAAGGGGATCAGGCAGACCCAAGCAGACCCAAGACGGTTCAGACAGGGAAAATTCCACTATAGATGAATATTTTTCGGCCTCTCAAGCGGAGGGCCTGTGGATCCAGTCTTTGACAGATATGGTTCGCACTGCCTTTAAACTTCCAGTGCCAGAACTAGTAGCCCGGAGGTATCCTCATTGGGTTCTTTAAAGGCCCATTAACTGGTGCATCCTTTACCAATGCACCCCCTTCTGCGGAACGTGATTTACCAAGATTGGGCTCGACCTGATAGAATCTTTGTCCCTCCTAAAAGATTCTCTATTCTCTACCCTATGGAAGAGGAATATGTAAAGAAATGGGCTCTCCCTACAGTGGACGCAGCCATTTCCTGCGTGAATAAATCCCTGACTTGTCCGGTTGAAAATGTCCATATGTTCAAGGATCCGGTCGACAAGAAATTCGAGACCTACTGAAAGCAGCTTTTACCTCAGTAGGTGCCATGGTTCAGCCAGCAGTAGCAGCCATTGGTGTTTGTCAGGCCTTGAAGGATCAGGCAAAGCATATATTGAAGGACATGCCGGCTCAGCATACTCATGAATTAGCAGAATTCCCTAGGGCTCTCTGCTTTGCAGTAGATGCTATTAAGGACTCCATCCAACAGGCATCCCGTTTATCCCTACTGATGGTTCACATGCGTCGTCTTTTGTGGCTAAAGAACTGGTCAGCAGAGGCACCCTGCAAAAAGCTTCTAGCAGGGTTTCCCTTTCATGGGGGAAGACTATTCGGGGAAGACCTAGATAAATATATCCACACCATATCAAGTGGAAAAAGTACTTCCTTACCGGTCAAGAAAAGACCGCGTGGGCCCACGTTTAAACGACAGGCCATTGCAGGCTCGGCCCCTTCGACTTCCCGTCAGTATCGACGGCCTCCGGGCGTTCAACAGTTAATAGCCGCCCACAGGGACAAGCCGCGGCAAACAAGAGGCCCTGGTCTCGCAAGCCGGCTAAACCAGTCATCAAATCAGATTCATGAAGGGGCGCCCCCACTCTCTTGGGTGGGGGGAAGACTTCAGTTTTTCTCCGAAGTCTGGAAGGCCAGAATTCCCGACTCTTGGGTTCGGTCCGTAGTAGCCTCAGGCTACAAACTAGAGTTTCGAGAAATCCCCCCTCCTCATTTTCAGGGGTCAAGTCTTCCAAGCGACCCGTTAAAGAGGGCCTCTCTCGTAAAGGCGTTGGATCGCCTCTTGCTCCAAGGAGTAATTGTAGAAGTACCAACCCAAGAAAGGGGTCTGGGATTCTACTCCAACCTTTTTGTTATACCAAAACCCAATGGCGACGTCAGGCCTATATTAGACCTCAAACGCCTAAATCGCTTTCTAAGGATTCAGACCTTCCGTATGGACTCCATACGTTCAGTGACAACCAGCCTGCATCAGGGCGACTTCCTAGCATCTATAGACATAAAGGATGCATATCTGCATGTGCCAATTTACCCAGCACATCACAAGTTTCTTCGTTTTACGATAAACCAAAGTCATTATCAGTTCGTAGCCTCCCTTTTGGGTTGGCAACAGCTCCACGGGTATTCACAAAGGTGTTAGCCCCGGGTACTAGCCGTCCTAAGGACAGAAGGCATCTTGGTCCTAGCATACCTGATAAAACGATCTTATCCTGGTTATCGACAGTTCAGCTTCCAACCTCAATCATGCAGTAGTCCGCACAGTGCGGCATCTAGAAGAGTTCGGGTGGATTGTGAACCAAGAAAAATCAAGGTTACATCCCACAAGACAGTTGGAATATCTAGGCTTTCGGTTAGATACAGAATGCCAGATACCTGGTATTTTTACCTCAAGAGAAGATCTCCGTTAGGTCGTTGATTCAAACGATTCAAATAGTCTTCCAGGCAAAAAGAAGCCGACTATTCGCCTAATCATGCATGCGACTGCTGGGGAAGTGCGGCATCTAGGTGGCCGCCTTCGAAGCAGCGCCCTACGCCCAGATCCATACCAGAATTCTGCAAGCAGCTATTCTCTCTGCTTGGAACAAGTCCATACAGGCATTAGACCGTCCATTAGTTCTTTCTCCAGAAGAAGGTCAGGCACAGCCTGTTTTACTCAAGAGAAGATGGCTGAGGTCGTTGATTCAAACTCAAAAATTATCAAAAGGGAAAACCTTTTGCCCCAGGCAAAAAGAAGCCGACTCTCGTGGAAAATAGTAACCACAGCCTATGCCAGCCTAACTGCTGGGGAGGTTGGGGGGCCGCCTTCGAAGCAGCGCCCTACGCCCAGATTAGGAAAACGGACATACCAGCAATTCTGCAAGGACAGTATTCTCTTGCTTGTCAGAGGCAGAAAGTCTGCTTCCCATCAATGTCCTAGAGATCATTAGAGCTGTTCGGTTGGCCCTGGTCGCCTGGATTAGTTCTCTCCCCCTGCAGGGTCTGCCAGTAAGGATACAGTCCGAGCCTGTACTGGTGGCTGATGCCACGGCGGTCAAAAATTATCAAAAGGAAAACCTTTTGCATAAACCACCAGTGGAAAATAGTAACACAAAGAGCCTGCCTAAAGCGGCTCAATCTTAGGAAAACGGACCAGCAGGGACAGTAAACCTAATTTTTGCATGGGCCGAAGCCCATGTACAGAGGCAGAAAGTGCATCTCAGCAGTGTTCATCCCAGGGATAGACAATTCTCAAGCAGATTAGAGATCAGAGCTTTCGGTTGGCCCTGGTCGCCTGAGTCTCTCCCCTGCAACAGTTGCTCCGGGAGAGTACAGTCCGTCTCTTCACCCCCAGCCACGTATTCCAAGAGATTTGCATACATAAACCACCAGGGGGGCATTCAAAGAGCCTGAGTTCCCGATGTGGACATAAACATTTTTGCATGCAAGCCCATGTACCCTGCATCTCAGCAGTGTTCATCCCAGGGATAGACAACAAGAATTTTTTGAGTCGTCATTGTTGCTCCCGGGAGAGTGGTCTCTTCACCCCCAGGTTTCCAAGAGATGCCAAAGATATCGGAGTTCCGATGTGGACATCATGGCAACAAGATTCAACAAGAAATTGACAAATTTGTATCCCGAGCCAGGGACCCTCGGCCTACGGGACCGATGCGTTGGTTTGCCCCTGGCACCAGTTTTCTCTCCTGTATGCGTTCCCTCCACTACAGATGATTCCCCGCCTTCTACGAAGGATCAGGGTGGAGCGCAGGCCGGTGATCCTGGTGGCCCCAGCCTGGCCCAGAAGGGCTTGGTACGCACTCATCGTGAGGATGTCAGTAAGGGCACCGTGGCCACTCCCCCTGCGCCCAGATCTGCTGTCTCAGGGCCCGATCTACCACCCTGCTTCACAGCAGCTAAATTTGATGGCTTGGCGGCTGAATCTCTAATTCTTAAGGGCAGAGGCCTCTCGGCCCAAGTCATATCTACGTTAATTCAAGCTAGAAAGCCAGTCTCTAGAAATATCTATTACAGAGTCTGGAGAACCTATGTGGAGTGGTGCGAGTCTCAAGGAGGGCATCCTCGCAAGTTTTTTATTGACAGGATCTTGCGATTCCTCCAGGTTGGCGTTGACAAGGGGTTGGCTCTTAGTACTCTAAAGGGGCAGGTGTCTGCCTTATCGATATGGTTTCAAAGGCCTTTGGCCACACATTCGCTTGTAAAAACCTTTTTGCAGGGGGTCTTGCATGTAAATCCCCCTATTAGAGCTCCCCTCTGCCCCTGGAATTTAAATCTGGTCTTGTCAGCTTTACAAAAGCAGCCGTTTGAACCTCTGACAGAAATCCCTCTTGTGCTGCTAACCCGAAAGTTGGTTTTCTTGGTGGCTATGGCTTCGGCCAGAAGGGTCTCCGAGCTGGCAGCCTTGTCTTGCAGGGAACCGTACCTTATTCTGCATAAGGACAGAGTGGTTCTGCGGCCTCAGCCTTCTTTCCTTCCTAAGGTCATATCCAGTTTTCACTTGAATCAGGACCTAGTCCTACCATCCTTCTTTCCTACTCCCCAGTCCAGAGAGGAAAGATTGCTTCATACTTTGGATGTGGTCCGAGCCATGAGGGTTTATCTCAAGGCTACAGAAAAGATTAGGAAAACAGATGTGCTTTTCATTCTTCCGGATGGCCCCAAGAAGGGTCAGCCGGCTGCCAAGTCTTCCTTGGCTAGGTGGATTAAGCAGCTGATTTTTCAGGCCTATGGTCTGAAGCGCGTTCCACCTCCCTTATCAGTTAAAGCCCATTCTACGAGGGCCATGAGTGCCTCTTGGGCGGCACACCATCAGATCTCTATGGCACAGGTTTGCAAAGCGGCAACCTGGTCTTCCGTACATACGTTTACTAAATTTTATAAGTTGGACGTCACAAAGGCTGCGGACGCAGCATTTGGGCAGGCGGTCCTACGGGCAGCAGTATAGAATCCTCTGGCCGGTTCACGCCCCCTTTTTCTGTTGGTGGAGCTATTTTACCTCCTGATATAGTTTCTGTTTGGCTATTTTTTGCCTTACGGTCTCCCTCCCTTCATAGAGCATTGCTTTGGGACATCCCATATGTAATGGCTATGCGCTCTGTGTCCCGTGATGTACGATCAAGAAAAAGGGATTTTTAATAACAGCTTACCTGTAAAATCCTTTTCTTGGAGTACATCACGGGACACAGAGCTCCCACCCCTCTTTGTGGGAACATTGTGTAACCTCAGAGAAATTGCTTGCTACAAAACTAAAGCACTCTCAGTGGGAGGGGGTTATATAGGGAGGAACTTCCTGTGAAGTTGATTACACCAGTGTCCACACCTGAAGGTACTCCATATAACCCATATAGTAATGAATATGCTGCTCTGTGTCCCGTGATGTACTCCAAGAAAAAGATTTTACAGGTAAGCTGTATTAAAAAATCTCTTTCTCTATTAAACCAATGATATTTTTCTGGTCAGCAGTTTTTTTCAACGTGATCTAACAAACGTGTGTTCGAGCTGCAACACCACAGCTTCTAGACATTGCAAAGTGGACATAAAATTTTTAATTTTTTTTTTTACCTTTTTGTAACCTTTCCAGATTTTGATTTTATTTTATAGTATAAACACTTTTATTTTACATTTATGGCAATGTTCAGCACAAAGATTTTACAGTTATAATTAGAAACGGATTAGATTGTCTAGGGAAAAATATCCTAATTATGACTTTTTTTTATTTTAAATTTTGTTTTAAAGGAAACCATGTAAACGCCTAAATTCCAGATTTTGTAATGTATTTGGTAATGGGTATGTATTTAAAAACCTTAATATTGCCAGAATTGAAAACCCAGCCTGTTTGAAATTACCATTCTGTAACTAGCTGTCCATGAACAACGCACACTCTGACCCTGTATACACGAAAGCCGGAACGGGTCACTTGGGTAGTTATTCTTGTCTTTTTTTAGCACCTCCTACCACTTGGGCTGGGGATGATACCCTAAAGCCCATGGCTCTATACAATATTTCCCATATTTGTGTAGCACCAGCATAGTTTCAAAGTTTTGTAAGCAAATATAAAGTCTGCTTTAGTGCATCCATTTATTTGACACAATATGGTGTCTTTTTTATATGGAGGCCAGTTGTAGTCTTCTTGCCTATTGTGAACAATTTGGTTTTTATGATTCAGTACATTTTTGCTGTTTATAACATTCAGACTCCAGTGGATTATAACTTGTGATGCAACTAGCGCTGCAATTCAATAATTAGTGTGCGGATACATATCGGAGTTCTGTTCCCCCTTCCTAGGGCTACTGTATCTCTAGAAGCTATGGACTTTTTTTTTTTCTGAGGAACTCCTGGTCCATTCCCCCTATATTGATGCCTGATCTCTTCATGTGTCTGTGGCCTTCTTGCCTTTTTAGCACCTCCTGGTGTCTGTGCTGGGCATGATACCCTGAAGCCCATGGCTCTATACAATATTTCCCATATTTGTGTAGCACCAGCCTGGTTTCAACGCTTTGTAAGAAAATATCACAGGGCTCTGCTCGGGGTGCAGAAAAACAAGGAAGTTTGTTGGCCGAAGGGCTTGAAGAAAACTATGGTTTGATTGTCTGCTGGGAATAGTAAAGCATGGTGGAAGCTCCATAAGGGTTTGGAGTAGTGATGGGCTCAGGCGTGTTTTGATCGAACCCGCCAGGAAGCAGTCATTGCACACTGCCAATCATAGACAGTGAGGCCTTTCCTGACCAGCAGCTGCATGTGCACATGCTGCCTATGATTGGCAGTGTGCAGTGCCGGCTTCCTGGCAGGTTTGATCCAAACACACCCAAGCTCAGCGCTAGTTTGGAGTTGCATTTCTACAAATAGTTGCGAATTTGGTCAAGATTGCTGGCTTCCTCACTACTTAGGAATACAGGCAGCAGGGGCGTACCAATAACGGTGCGGGGGGGGGGGGGGGCGGTACCACACATTGGGGGGGGGTGTGTCAGTGGCCGAGTGACTTCGATATATGGGGTGCACTCCGCACCCGAGTTGGGTGACACCATCCAATCATCCCAAGGGCATCCCTGATGGCTCTGGCTGCTCCATTTTACTGTAGGTGTTTTTAGAACACCCCCATCGCCACGGCCGCAATGGACTAGTCCAGATCATCCACTCGTTCAGTGACTCAATTACCTCCTGATGGCTCCGCCTCCACCCACCACTGCGGTCTAAGCCTGTGTCTCTAATCTCTCTCCGCTGGGGCGGATCAGCTGCTGCTATCACACATAGACACAGGCAGGATCAGGGATCTAATTCGGACCTCCCAGGTTACTCCCTAGCAGAGGCTGAGAGCCAGGGGACAACAGTGGTGAGCAGGGGGGGGGGGGGGTGTTGTAAGAAGAAGAGCCTGGAGGAGTGTGTGTGTGCCTGTCTGCTACCATGTGCTGACCTGATTTGGAGGGGGGGGGGTGATTACTGTGTCCATCACCCCCTGCCATGTGTACTTGCACTGTATGCAGCTGACCTGATTTGGGGGGGGGGGTGATTACTGTGTCCATCACCCCCTGCCATGTGTACTTGCACTGTATGCAGCTGACCTGATTTGGGGGGGGGGGGGGTGATTACTGTGTCCATCACCCCCTGCCATGTGTACTTGCACTGTATGTAGCTGACCTGATTGGGGGAGGGGGGGTGATTGCCGTGTCCATCACCCCCTGCCATGTGTACTAGCACTGTATGTAGCTGCCCCAGGCCTGTCTTAGTGAGAGGGCACTGCCCAGGGGCCCCAGCTGCACGGGGGCCCCTGCTCTTTCCCCAAAGCAGCTGGTCCTTGGGCCCGGGGCTGCCCCTCTACATCCCAGATATCTCCCAGCACTCTAACCCCTCTACACCCTAGATATCTCCTACCTATTAGATGTCTGTTTACCTGCATTGTCTCTATTGTAGGGGCCCCAGAGCATTACTTTGCCCGGGGGCCCATGATGCTATTAAGACGGCCCTGAGTTGACCTGATTTGGGGGGGGGGGGTGATTGCTGTGTCCACCACCCCCTGCCATGTGTACTAGCACTGTATGTAGATGCCCTGTTTTTGGGGGGGGGGTAATTACTGTGTCCGCCACCCCCTGCCATGTGTATAGTGTAACACTGTAGTTGACCTGATTGGGAGGGTTGCAGAATGTGGACACATGCGATTTACAGTGTGCAGAATGTGGACATGTGCGTTTTACAGTGTGCAGAATGTGGACACGTGCGATTTACACTGTGCAGAATGCAGTATTATCTGTTCAGTAAATGTTATAAATAATTGAAATAGGTTTAAGTAAGTTAATAACTTATTTTCCAATGTTTTTTTTTTTTTTAAGTTGATGTAAAGTGTACAAATTTCATGCAATAAATGTTCTTGAAAACATGAAAAAAAAATTGTGGGTGTTTTTCCAGGTAAACGTTTGGGGGGGGGGGCAGATGTAGGATCCGCCCCGGGTGCCAAATGCTCTAGGTACACCCCTGACAGGCAGACCCTTTATCTGTCGGGTAGTTCCATGAAGGAGGTGTCTTATGGACCCAACTTTATTGTACAGCATAACAGCATCCCCAAATACAACGCTAAAATCTTAAAGAACTATCTGCAATGGAAAGATTATCAGAAAATCCTGCAACAGATGGAAAAACCCCCCCACAGAGCCTAAATTTGCATCAAGACAGTTTGGAATTACTTGCAGCAACAAAAGGAATTAAGACAATTTGCCATAGACCTGCAGGAAAGTTTTTTTTTAGAATGCTTGAACAGCTGACCCAGTAAGGGCCTTCAGGAACTGCATGGAAGTCTACCTAAAACCCAACTCCAGAAAGGGAAAAAAAATCCCCCCTTGCATTAAGCCCTCCGTACTGCAAAGATTAACTGCTTGTTATGTCTAGGGGAGAGATGAAGAGGCTGTTTCCCTTACCTGATTCCTCGTTAAAGTGATCCCCTTCTGTGATTGAACTTCTGGCCTTTGAAGGAGCCTTGATATCATCACGTACCATGCAAGAACATTAACCTTGTATGCTATGCTGAAGATGGTGTAGTCGAAAAAAATTAACACCATTTACACATTTTTAGTCAACGACTAAAGCTAAAACAATTCAGGTGACTAAAATGTGACAAACTAAAATGGCAAGACTATGACTAAAACTATATTGAAATTTGACGTCAAAATTAATACTAGTCACTATTCCTATAGGGCAGCTGCAGGGGACTGGTGGAAACTGCACTGCAAGGGTGAATTTTTTTTTTTTTTCCCCCCAACTTTGAGAGAAATACTGCTCTGTCAAAGGCTTCAGGTGGTCAAACCAAACATTATTTTCACCTATTTTTATATGATGTTGTTTTTTTTTTAAGCATTTTACCAGCATTTGTATAGCCGAACACTTTTGCATAGTACTGTATTTTTCCAAGATATAGCCAGTTTTATGGAAAATTACTTTAGGGTGTTAATTGTTTCAAAATAAAGATGACCTTTACTGTGGAAGCTATGGCCAAAAGAGTCAAGCAGTGGACATAGGACTAGTTGTCAGTATTGTCTTTGGTCTCCCTGCAGCTGATACTTATTCATTTATTGACTTACTATGCTTTGTTCTGCGCTATGTCTCTGTGTGGAGGCTCCCATCTTTGTAGAGACAGGACTTTGCTTCCTCCTTTCAGAGCTGGCACACTTGGGGAAAACCTCCCCTAGCCAGTGAATTAATGAGACAGACATGGGAGAGCCACTGCTCTCATTTACATGGCTGGATCACGATGGCTCCTGGGGGCACATAGGTACTTTTTTTTACCTAATTTCATTATGCATTTAGGTAAAAAAAAATTCTGCCTTTAGTACCACTTTAATGATTTTATACACCGAATAGAAAAAGCAGAAGCAGGGAGAATTTTGTATTGCAGGTCCTTTGGGTACAGCTTCTTCTCCAGCAAGAACAGTGTGAGATCACCAAATCTCACATCAAATCTGGTGAGACTAGCCGTGCCTTTTTAAAGGGGTTGTAAACCCTCCAGTTTTATCCATCTTTTCCCCAGTGACGAGAGCCAGCCCAGCAGCTCCAGCCGCTGTCTTGGGTCCTCAGCGAATAGAATAATAGCAACAGAAGCCGTCATTGGCTTGCTGTCAATCAAATCCAGTGACTCGGGGGTGGGGGCCAAGTCCAGCTGTCTGTGTCAATGGACACAGCAGCAGGACTTGGGAGTGTGCCAGCACGAGTGTCCCCATGGAATGCGGGTCACAAGGGGGGAATTTGATACAGGGAGGAGCTAGGAGCGCCTCTGGGGGACACCTCAGAAGAGGATTGGGGTCACTCTGTTTAAAACCCTTGCACAGAGAAGGCAAGTATAACATGTTTGTTACAAAAAAAAAAAAACCTTTACAACCCCTTTAAATGAGTCTAGGCCCAGAAAGTGCTCTGCTATTTTTCAGGAGGAATTCAAGACAAAAAGTAGAATTTTCTGGGTATTTATTTGGCACAATTAACATTCTATATGTTCCCTGTAAGATGCAGTGCATCCGTAAGTATTCACAATTCTTCACTTTTTCCACATTTAATGTTACAGCCTTATTCTAAAATGGATTAAATTGATTATTTTCCTCAAAAACATCTACAAACACCCCATAATGAGAACGTGAAAGAACTTTGTTTGAAGTCTTTGCAAATTTATTAAAAATTAAAGTCCCATGTACATAAGTATTCACAGCCTTTGCTTAATACTTTGAAGCACCTTTTGGCACCAATTACAGTCCCAGGTCTTTTTGAGTATGGTGCTACAAGCTTGCAAACCTATTTTTGGACAGGTTCTCCCATTCTTCTTTGCAGGACCTTCAAGCTTCATCAGGTGGAACGGAGCGTGTCGGTTCACAGCCATTTTCAGATTTCTCCAAAAAAGGTTCAATCAGGTTTAAGTCTGGGCTCTGGCTGGGCCACTCAAGGACATTCAGAGTTGTCCCATAGCCGATACTTTTGTTATGTTGGCTGTGTGCTTAGGGTCGTTGTCCTATTGGAAGTTGAACCTTCGCCATAGCCTGAGCTCCAGATCGCTCTGGAGCAGGTTTTTTTATCAAAGATGTCTGTGTACATTGCTGCATTAATCTTTCCCTCGATATTGACTAAGCTCCCATTTCATACCACTGTAAAACATCCCCACTTACCATGCTTCACTGTAGGGATGGTATTGGCTAGGTGATGAGCGGTGCATTGTTTCCTCCAGATATAACACTTGCCATTTGGGCCAAAGAGTTGAATCTTTGTTTCCTCATGGTCGGAGAGTCCTTCAGGTGCTTTTTGGCAAACTCCAGGCGGACTGTCATGTGCCTGTTACTGAGGAGTGGCTTTTGTCTGGCCACTCTACCATACAGCCCTGATTGGTGACGTGTTGCAGAGATTATTGTTCTTCTGGAAGGTTCTCCTCTTTCCACAGAGAAACCCTGGAGCTCTGTCAGTGGCCATCAAGTTCTTGGTCACCTCCCTGACTAAGGCCCTTCTCCCATCATCACTCTGTTTGATCTGGGCAGCCTGCTCTACGAAGAGTCCTGGTGGTTCCATACATCTTCCGTTTATGGAGGATGGAGGCCACTGTGCTCACTGGGACCTTCAATGCTGCAGATATTTTTCTGTGTCTCGATACAATCTTGTCAGTCTACAGACAATTCCTTGGACTTCATGGCTTGGTCTGTGCTCTATATAAGCTCCCACAGTTAACAGTGCATGTTAGACAGGTGTGTGCCTTTTCAAATCCTGTCCAACCAATTGAATTTACCACAGGTGGACTCCATTTAAATTGTAGAAACATCTCAAGGATGATCAGTGGAAACATAATGCACCTGAGCTCAGTTTGGAGTGTCATGGCAAAAGCTGTGAATACATGGATTTTTTATTTATTTATTTATGAATTTTGCAAAGATTGCAAACAAACTCATTTTCACTTTGTCATCATGGGGTATTGTTTTGTAGAATTTTAAGGAAAATAATTACCGTATTTATCGGCGTATAACACGCACAAGCATATAACACGCACAAGCATATAACACGCATATGCGTATAACACGCACCATAACTTTAATGCCCTGTACACACGATCAGACCAGTTTGATGGTGTGTACGGCCCATCAGACCGTTGTCCGTCAGCCAAAG